>LR749485.1:3852413-3975899 GCA_902729485.2 Mus minutoides | reverse complement strand
AAGCTGACCGTGAGCTTCCACCTCCATGTTTGCCAGGGATTGGTATATTTTCCCCCGAGACGCTATTTAATTTAAAACCCCAGGTCAGTGTCAGCAGAACATTAGTCCCACCTCTCTCTGATAAGGAAGCCAGGGTCTAGCTCTGTGGCCTTGGGCAACCCATAGCATCTCTGTGAGCTCAGTTTATCCAACTGTAGAAAAGCATAAGGAAACTACCTTGCTCATAAGGTCTTGGGAGGCATTGATAGTGGGTGCTCACACAGGTGGAAATCCTGGCTCAGTATATATGGGCCTTGGGCAACATGAGGCCCTTCTCAGTCCATTTGTGCTGTTGTAACAGAATACTAGACTGAGCGTTTGTAAGAAGCAGGAGATCCACTTCGTACAGTTGGAGAGGCTGAGAAGTCCAAGGTCCCGGCCTATATCTGATAAGGACCTTTAATGGCAGCTTCATCTCATAGCAGACAGCAGAAGAGGACAAGAGAGCTTGTGAGAGAGGCTGAACTTCTCCCATCAGAATCTACTGCTATGATAACCTTCTCTTGTGAGTAATCCAGGTAGAGAGGCCATACCAGGTTTGTGCTCTACCGGTCTTCTCCCTGCCACCTGAATCCAATGTGGGACCCTCCCAGTGGCCTCCTGTGTGGATGTCAGAGCTAAAGAAGAACTGCTTTGCAGGTGAGTGTTAGCAAGATAGCTGGGAAGAGGACATTGTAGGCGCACAGTGGCCCCTCTTTTCTGCTTTCCCTTCTCCGCTGTCCTTTTTCCTCCTCACTCAGAGGATGGAATGGCCCCAAGTCCCAGCTAGTCCACCCCCCCCCCCCCCCCCCCCCCCCCCCCCCCCGGAGACCACACTCCAATAATCATCTCCCCTCTGTTGGCTCCTTGCCCCGAGTCTGCAAATGCTTTCTAGTTTCTTCCATCTGAAGGAATCTTTTCCTCCGCAGCTAGGCTAAGCCGCCCCCTTGAGCTCCTTCTCTCCTGTGTGCCTCCCCGCTCCCAGCCAAGCCTCCCCAGCCAGTGTCTATACTCCCTGCCTCCTGCCGGCTCAGCCTTCCACTCCCTGCTGTCACTATGAGAAGCAGCCATGTCTGGAGGACTGAAGGTCATCTCCTCCCCTCTAGCCCTGGGCCTTGACAACCACCACCTGGTGTTTGGACACGTGTGCGTGGCCATCTCTCCATGTAGGGCTCATTCCTAGGTTTCTTCCTGTTTCTCTGCTAGTGTTTCCTGAGCATCTTCATGCCTGGCCTCTAACTCCTATTGTTCCCTTTCCTGGATTGCTTGTTGGTGAACTTTCTCCTCATGATGCTGGCTCCCTCTTAGAATACAGGAAGAAGAGGCCTGTGTGCTGGGCCAGGAGGGACATTTTATGTTGTCCTTCTGTGAAGAGGTAAGGAGCTAAAAGAAGAGGTCAGAAGGCAAGAATGGTGGCTCATTCTGGCGATCCCCGTCCTGAGAAGGCAGAACTTCTGAGGCAACCTGGGATACATTGAGGGATTGTCTCTCAAAAATAAACAACCAAACAAAAACAAGGTAGATAGGTAGACTAATGATAGGTGGACAGACAGAGGGACACTAGATAGCCGTAAGTGGCAGCTTCCCAACCAGTTGGTGAGACTTCCTAAATCTGTTCTCCCAACCTCAGCTCCCTCCGTTCCGTGTGGTTGTTATTCATCTTCCACCATCTTTGAGTGCTTTCTGTCTGTTGGAGGGCACAGCAAGCTAGGAGGTGGCTGGGATTAATGCTGAGCAATCCAGATGGCCCTGTTAAGGGTGAGCAGCAGTAACAGGCGGCACCAGGGACTCTGGGTCCTGGAAGCCATGAACAAAAGAAAAACAGTGATTTGGTTTTTGTTTGTTTGTTTATTTGTTTTGCAAGTCAGTCTGTGACTAGAATCCAGCTCTTCTTTGTCACAGGTCTTACATCTCAAACGTGTCTTGAACTTGCTCTGGAGCTGAGGCCTATCCTTACATCTTTTTTTGTTTTGTTTTGTTTTGTTTTGTTTTGTTTTGTTTTTGTTTTTTCGAGACAGGGTTTCTCTGTGTAGTCCTGGCTGTCCTGGAACTCACTCTGTAGACCAGGCTGGCCTTGAACTCAGAAATCTGCCTGCCTCTGCCTCCCGAGCGCTGGCATTAAAGGCGTGCGCCACCACGCCCGGCTTATCCTTACATCTTTGCTGGGATTCCAGGCATGCCGATTCAGATTTTCAAGTGACGAAATCACTCAGGTCTCCGTCTCCAGGATGAGACAACAAGCTGTGAGTGGAGGCTCTCCTGTGGCCCCTTCGCTAGTCTGGAGGAGTGAGGGTGGTGGCTTGGAGCAGGGGGCCTGAGGGGTGACAGGATTCAGAATGCACTGAAGAGGAACGCTGGACTTGTCTAATGGATTGGATGTAGAAAAATTCAGAGGTAGTTCCTAGGCTGCAGTAATTGAGAGGATAGTAGTGTCATCCGCTGAGATGGGGAATGCCACAGGAACCAAGGGCCTGGTGGGGAATTGTCAGAGCTCTGTTTTAGCCATGGGAAGTTCAAGATCCCATGAGATATTTAAGCGGAGGAATCCACTTTCATAGAGCCCAGCTGAATGGCCAGGGCAGGAGCTATGAAGTGGAAAGTATCCAGGTTCTCAACTCGGGGACTTTGAGCTTGCTCTTCCCTCTGTTTTGCACAGGTCACAAGGTCACAGCTCCAACTTCTCTTTCAGTCCTCTTCTTTCTCTTTGCACATGCATGTTCATGTATATGCAGTCACATGTGCACATTAAGTATGGGAGACCAGACAACTTCGAGTTACCATCCTCCGATATACAGCCCATCTTCTTTGAAAAAAGGTCTCTCATCCGGATCTGAGGCCGATCAATTAGACTAGATTGGCTGTCCAGCAAGCCCCAGGGATAATTCTGCCTCTACTTCCTAGTTGAAGGGATTTGGGGTTATGCTACCACACCTGGTATTTTTACATGGGTTCTGGTCTACATGATTTCCAGGCAAAGGCTTTGTTGACTGAGTTATCTCCTGATGTATCATCTCAATCTGAATTCACCTGCTGGATTTGGTGGCTCGGGCCTATAATTACAGCACTTAAAAGACTGAGACAGGAGGACTGCATATTCCAACTCAGTCCATGATAGTATATATATATATATATATATATATATATATATATATATATATACTTTATATCATGCACATAATGCACATATACATGTGCATACATATATCAAGACTGTCTCGAAAAGAAAAGCCAACACAGCAAGCACATTTCAAGCAGTCTCCCCCTGCCTGGTCATACTCTATTACACTCCCAGGTTTTTATCCCCTTCCCACCACTCACCACTAGCTGAAGGTCTCTTGTCCACTTACTTTTGTACATGCTACATTATACACTATACTACACTGTGAGCTCCACAAAGGCAGGAGCTGGTCTTGTTTTTGTTCACTTCCATACCCTCAGACACTAGAAGAGTGTCTGGCTCATAGTAGATGCTCACTAAATCTTTATGGATTGAACAGATAAGCACATTCCAGTGCATCATCCCATAAGAGTAGGAGAGTAAGGGACCTGGGTGGGAGAGGGGAGGGGAAGGGGAAAAGGGGAACATGATCAGGAAGGGGGTGGGGGACAGGAGAGAAGCCAGGAGTGCCAGAAGAATGAATGGAAACAGGCAACCATGGGAGGTAGGAGGTGGAGGGACCCTCTAGAATGTACCAGAGACCTGGGAGGTGAGAGACTCTCAGGACTCAAAGGGAGGGACCTTAGACGAAATGCCTACAGTGGGGAGAGGGAACTTGTAGAGTCCACCTCCAGTAGAAAGACAGGGCATCAAGTGGAGGGATGGGGTTGCCATCCCACAGTCAAAAACTCTGACCCAGAATTGTCCCTTTAAAAAAAAACCTGCAGGGACAAAAATGAAGAAGAGTCTGAGGAAAAGGAGGTCCATTGACCGGCCCAAATTAGGATCCATCTCAAGGGAGGCTCCAAAGCCTGACACTATTACCGAGGCTATGGTGTGCTTCCAGACAGAAGCCTAGCATGGCTGTCCTCAAAAAGGCCCAATAAGCAGCTGATGAGATAGAAGCAGATCCTTACACCCAATGGACAGAAGCCAGGGACCCCTGTGGTTGAATTAGGGAAAGGCTAGAAGAAGTTGAGGAGGAACGAGACCCCATAGGAAGACCAGCAGCCTCAACTGACCTGGATCCCAGAGATCTCTCAGAAAGTGAGCCACCAACCAGGCAGCATACACCAGCTGATATGGGCCCCCCAACACATATACAGCAGAGGACTGCCTGATCTGGCCTCAGTAGGAAAAGAGGGGCCTAAGCCTGGAGAGACTTGGGGCCCCATGGAGTGGGGATTCCTGGTGGGGGTTGGAGGAAAATATCCTCTTGGAAATAGGGGGGAGGAGGAATGAGGAAACCCAAGCCTAAGCTTTCTGTCAATCTAAGTGCACATGCCTAAGGAGTGGTGTAACTAGGATAACTCCAGTTCTATTTAACTCTAAAGCTCATGCAGCTACGCACTCTATCCTGCTTGGAAGTATCATCTAGAGAGGGCTGCATTTGGAATCCACCCTATTACATCTTTGCTGAGAGAAAAGTTCTCAAGCAAGTTCTACACCCAGAACTGAGAGTAATAACCATGGCTTTCTTGTAGGAATGTTCTGAGGATTCCCTATGGGAGTACATACTGAAGCCTTTTCTCCATACTATCTCTGTGTACTTACACAAGGGATTAATAACCTCTTAGGTTCTCAGCCTTCTTATCTGTGTGATGGACAGGGGCTGAGAGGGGTGTAGTGGAATAGTCTGATTTCTGAGGATCTTTCTGGAACGTCTTTCCAACTCAGCAATTACAAAATTCTTTGGTCTTCCACACTGGTTAAAGTAAGTTGGGTTGAAATGTTCTAAATTATGAGCATTGTGAATGCAGGGGCCTCTACACTGGCCATCAAAGCTCAGGCTCTGTGGACGTGGGAGGGCCTTTTTGAAGTTTGAGGGAGGTAAATTGAGGACAAATCAAAGGAAGTCCTTCTTCACCCCAACTTAATGAGCTTATGGCTTTCATTACACACAGGAATGGTCCAGGCAGGAAACAGGAATGACTTTGGATGAAATGATAAATACCAGAGACACGGATGGCTCAGAACAGGAGCTGGCCCTGCTGACCTCTAAGGTCAATGGCAGGGAAGTGGCCTCTTAGGGCCCAATCAGAGACCAGCCCTAGGCTTGCTCAGAGCCAGTCCCTGAGACCATGTACCTGTTCTTTCTCACTTCAAGTTTCACCGGTGTCACCCCTGGCTGAGTGGAGGGAGGCTCAGACAGAACATGGACACTCACCAGAGCTGCAGGATGGGTGGGGGTAGATCTTAGCTCATGACTGCCACCCACCACTGCCTATGCCAGCCCTGCTCAACTTCTGGGGAACATCTGGCATAAGATCTCTCTCTCTTTCTGACTCGCCCACCCACACCTGGTAACACCAGCTGGAAGGAAAGATGTTCTCCTTCACACACTGCAGGGCAACAGTTGGTTGGTGACTTTGAGAAGTTACTAGGGTTCTAGCCTGGTTCTTTCCTTCTAACCCCCTAGAAGCCCCTCTCTTTCTACTATTCCTATCCTCCATCTTCCAAAAGCCAGTCCTGCAGGGTCCTGCTCTCAGCTGGCTGTCAACGGAGGTGTTAGCTGTCAGCTGAGGTGTTAGCTGTCAACTAAGGTGTTAACTGATATCTAAGGTGTTAGCTGATAACTAAGGTGTTAGCTGACAACTAAGGTGTTAGCTGATAAGGCTTAACACCCCCCAAGGGGGATGCGCATTTTAATAGGGGGATTGCTAAAAAGGAATGGTCTTCAAGACTCAAATCATATATGCCTCCTTGGTAGAATGGTAGGCAATCGTGCCATTTATGGGGGGAGGTGTGGGGAGTCTCCCCTGAATCATACCATTTAAATAATCACTTATTCATAAGGTCACCCCCCACTCCCAACATACACAAGGGAATGCACACACATCTATCACTTTTGCAAAAAAAAAAAAAAATAGCGGGGGTTGAATTGTGTATACATAGGTATACAATTTTATGACTTGTGAAAATAACAACAAACACCTCCATAGCTCTCACCGTCATGGCAGGCACTGTTCTAAACACTTTACATATATTCTTACTTCATCTTCCCATCAGCCTTGTGAACTATGCATAGGGTTACCTTTCCCGTTTTACAGTTGAGGAATGCAAGATTCTGAGAGGTGAGGTAAGGTGTAGCCCCAGGGCCACCCAGCTAGGAAATGTCAGAGCCAGGCCATATAAAGACCCAAGGTGGCCTCAGTTTCGGCATTGTTCACAACAAGAGCATCCTTTCCTCACCTGGTTATAATCAGGGCAGGATCTGGTCTCTGTGTTGTATCCTCATCCTGGGGGTGGAGGGTGTTTGTTTTCAGGCCTTCCATTACAGGTCCAGGCAGAGAGTCCTCTGCAGGTGAAAAGAAGTGGAGCATTCTGGCCTGCGGTGCGCATCCACTGCTGAGTGGAGGGTCCGTGGACCGAGAAAGACAGTTCTGTCTACCGTGGGGGCTGATGCAGATATTGTGGTGTGCTGGGGACCCACACCTGGGAGTCATTACTTGTGTCACATAATAAGCTCCTACTGTTCTTGCTACTTTTTAGGACTCAGCCATGATGCCTCTTGTGGCTGCCCTTTTTAGAGTCCCATAATCTACTCCCAAACCACAGGAGTTCATCTCTGGTTACTAGAGAAGACAAAACCAACTCCCAGGGAAGACAGATAGGGAGAAATGGAATGGTGTTAGAGAGAACAGATATGTAAGGATGGGAGCTTGATGGGGGGGGGTTTCAAGTAGGAGCAAAAGTGGTATGTGTGTGTGTGTGTGTGTGTGTGTGTGTGTGTGTGTGAGAGAGAGAGAGAGAGAGAGAGAGAGAGAGAGAGAGAGAGAGAGAGAGAGAGAGAGGAGATAGCAAGGGGTCCTTCTTTCTAGAAGAGGAGCCTGGGAAATGAGGTTTTGAAAGAAACCCCAAGGCTTAGCCATCTTTTCCTATGGGTGCTTAAGATCTACCAATGTGGTTTGCAGGCCAGAGATAGATGGTTACATGGAACTTGTCATGAAAGTGGCTCAGCTTGCTATATGATGGAGGTGGGGGAAGGTTAGCTGGGGACAGGCCCATGGGCAGGCTACAGGGCCCTGGCCCCAGATCATGCTGTGGCCTGGGAGGGACTATGCCTCTGAAGGAAAAAAAGAGAAAGGCCTAGACTTCAGAGACACTGGAGACTTAGATTTTCAGAAGTCTCGGGGGCAGGGAAAGCCCGTGGCCTTGCTTTTTGGCTCTGGGCTGAGCTTCCTGGTAAGTAGGTCTAGCTAATGCTAATGGTAGGATTTAGCACCTGGCAGACAGGAGACAAGCTGGAGCCGGGAATAGGAACCTATTATGGGTTTGTTTTGTTTTCCGTTTCACTCGTACACATGCCCTTCTACTGCTTTTTCTTAGTACAAAAGCTATCCATGGTCTAGTCTACAAAAATAGCAATGATGTTGCCGTACAAAACAATGTCTCCAATCATTTACATAATCTGGCTCCAGATAACTAGTCATAGCATTTGGGCATATTCCCACCTGTTTCCCCCCTTTGTATGTATTTGCAATTTTGGTTATATAAACTGGTCTTTAAGGTAGATTATAATCATTTTTTATGATGTGAAAGATGATCCATAAATTCTTCTTGTTACAAAGTATTCAATACTATGAAGAAATTGGAATTTCTGTACTCAGTTCCCTCTTGTTAAAATTTCCCTGCTCTGGGTTGGGGCTCAGAAGGCAAAGCACTTGCTGCAGAAGCATAAGGGTCTGAGTTTCTATCCCTAGAACCCACAGAAGGCTGGACACAGTAGCCCATATCTGTAACCTTGGTATTCTTACAGCAAGATGGGAGGTAAGAGACATGAGCATCTCCAGAAGTGCATGGGCAGGTAACCTGGTATACAAGGTGGAAGGTGAGGACCAATCCCCAAATGTGTTCTGACTCCACATGTGTACTATAGCATGAAGGCAGACAAATGTGCGTGTGCACACACCTCTTGGTGTAATTATTGTAATGGGTGTCTTTATGGCCAATAACAAAGGTTTGGAAGTTGTCATTTTGTTCCTCCTGTCCTCTCCCTTGCCAAGGTGACTCCTAAGGGAGGGTGTTGGGTGTCCTGCTAGAGAAGGGCAGTGGTGTGTGGAGCGAGCCCTTTGTCTTCTGGAGCCTGTCTTACTGGGTACAGCAGAGGCGATGCATCTGTACAGCAGTGTGCTTCCTATCCATTCTCTTCAGCATATTTCTCCAGCATCCATCTTTTCGCTACCTGTTTCCTTTTGTCATTTTCTCCTGTTTCCCTTCTCATCCATCCTTGATGCCCCTGTGAGTCAGCCAACCAGGGGCCATGGACATTTCTCAGCTGGCCCAATGAGCCTGACGAAGCACGGATGTCAGGGTTCCTGGGCAGTTAGAGCTTTCATGGCCACAATGGCACTGGTTGGTTTTGTTTTGTTTTGTTTTGTTTTTTCATCAGCTTTCAGGCAACTGGGCAGGTAATCAAGATGGTCACACTGAAGAAAAAAATAAAGGCTTTGGGGGAAAGGAAGGGAATGTGGAGGCTCTCGTGGGTTCATCCTGAATGGGAGGACTTTCTCAAAAAGACACGGCGCCAGGCCAATAAAAGTCATGGGATCAGAGGTTCTGGATTAAAGTTCATAGCCAGTATCTTCAGACAGCTTCCAGGTGTTAGAGGACCAGTTCTTCAAAATGAGTTCTTTTCCCAGCCCCTTCCCTCTTTGAGGTAATTAAAGTTCATGACTTTAAAGAAAGCAAAGGCTTATTCCCGGTATATATTGTCTCTCCCCCACCCCCTCCCCATCCTCTCCTATACAGATATGCACACACATGAACATGTCCCACCTCTGGAGATGGGCTCCACTGGTGGCACAGCCCTGGCAAGTTCACCCTGGCGGCATGCAGGGCTGTGCCATGCTGTCCATGCGTTCTTCTAAAGCCTTCTGAGCACCTCTGCTCGCTGTGTGGCTCTCTGGGATAAGTAAGCAGTTGCTTGGGCTGGGGACAAGTTGAGGCTTCTGCAGGAGACTCAGCAAGGGCTACAGCATCTGCTGCCCAGTGCCCCTGGAAGTGCTGAAGGACTCCATGTGTGGAGCAATGCAGGCACCATTGGAGAGGGGAGATAATTGACCTCATAATTGACCTAATTAGTGAGTGGCTGTGTGGAGAGCCCTTGGGGATGCTGGGCCTGCAGGTGGCATAAAGGCCAGGCAGAAATGCAGAGGCTGGGAGAGCAGAAGCCCTGAGCAATTGCTAGCAAGTGGGCTAGGGAGAGGGACAGACGGGGCCATAAGGGGAGTGGGGCAAAAGCAATGGGGGTGCCATCAACATGGTGGAGTAGGATGTGGGAGAGACCTCAAGTGCAGGGTAACAGCATCTGAGGGCCCGTGAAAGGAAAAGATTGGATCTGGGGATGCTGATGGGAGAGAAGCAGGGACTGACAGCCCAAGGGAAGGTGATGGGCCTATGAGTGCTGGTGGCAGGGTTCAAGAAAAGAACAGGGAAGACCTTGAGGGCAGAGAGGTAGAGGCTGGGTGCCCTGAAAGGAAAAGAGATCCATCCATTGGATTAGAAATCCAAGGGACTAGAAACCACTGGAGGGAAACACCAGCGCCTGGAGTTTCTCTGGAGTTGTGGGCCAAAGACAGAGTTTAAAAAAAGTTCTGGGCAGTGTAGATGTCTGTACATGTGTGAGGGCACATGCATAGAGTCCACATGTGCACAGATGTGCATTGTTGGTCTATGCCTATCTGCATCTGTGAGAAGATACATGGTTGGGTAGTATTGGAAATAGGAACCAGAGCATCCCAAACTTTATGGAAAGCTTACTCCTGTATCCTAAAGAGCTTGGTCCTTGGGGCTGATCTCCTTGTTGGCCCTATAGAGGATGGTATGAAGAGTGGTCAGAAGAGCAATTGTTGGGAGTGGCATAGGATAGAAAGCACATCTTAAGGGGTACAGTAAGGCTTGTGGAAAGGATTATGGCTTTTACTGTAAAGGAGATGGGAGTTACTGCAGGTGGACCACTTGAACATCCTCCTCACTTGAACTTCCTTCTCTTTGTTACATGGAAAATAGGTTTTGGTGAAGCCAGAAAGGAAGCAGAGACCAGTGAGTCTCTACATGCAGAGATATGTATGCAGCAATATAAGATGGGCTGGAGAGGTAGAGTGGAAGGAAGAGGTGGTTAGTAAGGCCTGTCACTAGTCTATGACACTTGTCTGGCTCTGGCAAGGGTTCACTGGCACTGAATGAAAGAATTGATTCCAGTTCCAGGAGTTCATATCCATCAGGACTCTGGTCTGTTTGACTGAGAACTGAGAACACATGAAGGGACCAAATGCAGATAGGGCCATGTCATATATAGAGAAAAACTATCTCCAGCCCCAGTGTCTGATAGAATAGAGAGAACATGGAGGCATGGGGCTTTTAGAGGTTCATTGGAACTCAGAAAGACTTGCTTTGAACCCACTGGCCAAGCCACAGACACAGAGACCCTGGAGCATATGTTAATCCCAATGCCCATCAGAAGTGGCCATCACTACCCATGCACACAAGCTGATATGTGTGATTATATTTATAAGCACATGCACATCCTGACTCTTGTGCTCTTCACATGATCATGGGCACATCAAAGCAGCACCTCCCAGTCTCATCGTCTCATCCCTTGATGGGGACCAAGTCCCTGTTGGGACTACATCCCTGTGTATCTGCATGTGCCGATCATGATCTTGTCCTCTGGGGTCCAGAAGTGCAATATTGTGGGACTGAGTGCATGTTGTTAGTTTTGCATCTTTCCCCTCTCCTCCTTGCTTTGAGAACTCCCTTGGGCCTTGTCTGGCTTGGGAATCACTGAACTTCAGATCAGAGCCTGGTAAGTACTAAAAGTGCTCAATAAATTGTTGAATGAGTACAGCCCTTTAAGAAGTAGAGGGTCCAAGGATCGGGGAACGGATAGCACAGAAGGCCGCCAGAGCAAGCTGAGTCCTTTTCTCTGAAGGGTGGCAAGAAACCATCTAGAGTCTTGCTGCAGCACCAGGACACCCAGGGGCTGCCTTCATCCTCCCCAGGCCTGGGAGTACTTCATGGGGCAGGGGATGGGAGAAGCTGGAGGGAAGGGGACAGAGAGAAGGAACAGATTCTTCTAGTGATTACTTGAGGAACTCAGTGGCCCAAACAGCATGTGCTTGGGGCAGCAACTTCACTGGCTTAAGGTTTCAGACCCTCAACAGCAATTTAGTTCCAGGGTTCTGTGGAGCCTACACCCTGGAATCAGGACCCAGTCTGAAGTCTGGGCCCTGAGCGTTCACTGTGGACACCCCCTGCCTCTGCAGACTAGTAGGCCCAGTTCAGTGAATGGGATGCTTAGGTGGGTATAGGCTATGCAGCGGCCACCCAAATGAGGCTCAGAGTCAAACTCCTTGTCTTCTTTAGCTGTGTGGCCATAGGCAAGTCAACTAATCTCACTAAGCCTTAGCTTTGCCATTCACAAACGGGACAAGAGTAACATCTTTAAAGCATTGATGTGGGGAGCTAGAAACCAGATCCCTTGAGCTGGGCATCTATCTCTGTGGTAGAGCACTTACTTGTCTAGCTTGTGAAAGATCCTGGGTGCAGCCCCCATACCGGAAAAGATCACGTTATGTGAAAACACCTTGCAAATATTCCTGGGTGGATTTAGTCAACCTTTCCTTTCTTCGGAGGCCAGAGGTAAAGAATTCATACAGAAAAAGAGTAGCAAGAGGAATGAGCCGCCATTTCAACAAACACCCTGTTGTGACACTTCACAATCAGGAAAGTGTTTTCTCTTCCATGAGTTAATTTTGCAGAATGCATTCCTAGGGGACAAGCATATGGGGGATGAGTATCTTCCATGAAGACAAAGATTGGGCAGACAGTAGAATTGATTGGCTTAAACCAACGGTCATAGTTGTATCCATACAGGGAATCCTCCTATACATCTTATAACATAGAAGAGACAGGCATCAAGGAAGTCGGGGCCTCCTTATTGAGCTACTAGGCTAAAAATCTGCTCTGGACCTGGTCCCCGTCTTTCCTACCTGGAGCCATTCCAGGCAGAACAGAGCTACCATCTTGGAGTACAGAGAAGCTAAGAACCTCTTTCTTGGACACAGACATACCTGTGGTTCTGAGGCCTTTTCTAGGGCTGGGCTAGTGAGACCTAGAGATATACCCAGGGGGAGCATCCCTGCAGGCAAATCTAGACTTCCGGGAGTCTAGCCGGCCAGGAAGATAGCAAAGGGAGCCCCAGTGGATGAAGGCATGTGGGGAGGTGTTGTTTGGGAAGCAGATTGCCCTCTGGTCTACCCTCCTCTCATGCTCAGTAGTTTATTAAGGGTGATTTGTTAAGCTGTTCTAACCTGTCATCAGCCACTTCAATGGCTTTACTCCTGCTTTGGTTTTTTTTGGGGGGGGAGAGTGGGTTCAAAAATGTCAAAAGTTGAGAGGTGAGCTATAGAGGGCTAGAAATGGACCTCCGGAGGAAGAGGGTACAGGCCTGGCTTCACCCGGAAGCCTTGTTTCAATCGGGTATCTGAGGGAAGTTCCTGCTCTTGCTTTCCGCTTGGCTCTAGCCTCAGGCAAAAGAGACAGATTGGGCGGCAGTGACACAGGCTTGGGCACAGGCAGGTAGGGTGAGGCTACTGATGAGCGAGGATGAGGACTGAGTCTGAAATGGAGGTGGGGATGAGCGGAGAGTGGTGCCGTCATGGGACACTTGGATGCCTTGCTGGTCTTGGGAGCACATTCCCAGATGTGTAGGTGAGGGAGTGTGTATGTGTGCGTGTCACATTGCACCCAGGCACTCATGTCCAGCCCTCTGTGTCATTAGCTCATTCCATCTGCTTAACCATGCCATTTACAAGTGGATTTAAAAGGGCTCACAGAAGTCAAGTGACTTGTTAGACATTACATACATTGAAAATGGAGGGGCTGAGTTGGGAGCCCTATCTGGCCAGCCCCCAAGACCTTCAGAGCATCTGGGGCATTTTGAGCATATCCCTGAAAAAGCTCCACAGATGTAGATGACTGGGCGAAGGGAGCTGGCCCTTACTAGGGCCTTGACTTCTTGGTCCCACAAGGAGAAGGGGCTGAGCTATAGGAGCATCAAGGGTCCTAGCAGTTTAAATGGTCCAAGATTAATCTGATCTATTTTCTCCTTGCTGTGGACAGAAGGTGTGCTAGCCAGCCAGGGCCAAGGGCAGGAGCCTGGGAGAACTGAAGCCACCCGGAGTGAGGGAGGCGTGGGGGGGGTGGGGGGATGTTCCTGAGAGGGCCAGGCCCATGGTACCCGACCAGGTGCGGCTTTGAGCAAGACTTGGCAAGAGGAGACAGGTCTGAGGCGAGCCGTGGCTCTTAATCACTGCTCCCGCCCTCTTGCACGCACTGCCACCCTCCCAGGAGTTGGGCGCCATGGGAGGCTGGGAATGGGAAGGGCCTGCCTGCCACATCCCCTCTTGGCCCTGGCCCTGCCCCATGGACTCTGGGGGGAAGCTCATTAGCTGGAGGGGCGCCCTAGCCCTCCCCTCACAGCTTGTCACACAATTAGCCACCCTCTCTGTACAAGTTGCTGTGTAATTATTGGGTCTTGGCGGGCCATGTAATTAGCCTGCCCCAGCCTCCAACCAACTCTCAGGGTCATTAGTGGGCCCACTAGGGGTGGGGGGAGCGGGTAGAGCATCTGCATGACAATGTACACATTGTGATGCCTCTGCCTCCATCCAGGGCAGAGGGGCAGCTGGTTCCATTGTAGGGCAAGTTCCTGGGCACATCTGCCCCTGGCCCAACCCTTCTCAGAAGCACCTCCACCCTGACCAGCCACTCAGAGGTTCCTACCTTTTCTTTCCTCTCCCTTGAGACCCACAAGCCTCCCAGGAGCATTCTGCTATTCTGCTCATCCCCACTTCACAGATGTGGCAACTGAGGCTTGCAGAGAGGTCTGGACTCTCCAAAAATGATTTAGCACAGAGGTGGTTCTGCAAGGATTGGAATGGCAGATTTGCTTCATTCAGTCCTTGCTATTACCACACTGCCCGCTTCCCACCAGGGCTCTCTTTCTTGCCCTGGGAGCGTCCTTCCAGCCTATCCCACCTCTCCTCAGTCCATCTTTTCAGGAATCCTTAGAAAATTTCCTCTGGTCAGCAATTTGTCCCAGTCCCCTAAGCCTCTGGAAGAACTGGGGAGGTCCCATGGTAAGTGTGGCTTCCTTGGAAATGGTTCCTTCTATCTAGGCAGCTGCAATCTTGGAGAGCTTGGGGACCATCCCTGCTTAGGAAGACACTGTCTCCCTGATCCTACCCTGTTAATTGACCTCACTCAGGAGTCTGCACTGTGCTCTGCTATCAGGGTATGCTGGTGGAATGGTGGCCATGAGAAGAGATGAGAGAAAAACGGTCTCTGGATGCTGAAGCCAGATGTCAAGGTGTCACAGGTCCTTGGTCTGTGTGATAGAGCCTGCCTGGCCATTTTGAGCTAAATGACCTTGAGCAGATTCTCTGTGTCTGAAGTGCCCGGGAATTGCTGGGAAGGTTAAATGACCTAGCTCTCTGGCCAGTGTCTGGTTTGGTTAGCACAGGGAAGAATGTAAGAGAGTTTTAATTTCCACCAACCCATGGTGTCTGAACCCATCTCGAGCTGCCGTTTCTCCCAGGGGTACAAACCAAGTCTATAAGGACTATGACTCTTCTGAAACTCATCCCTCCTGCTCGCCCCTAGAGGCCCCACCCACCTTCCGGCTCCCCAGAACCTTCTCCCCATTTTGAAGGCAGCATTATTGGAGGCTGCAGGGAAATTAGTTGTTCCCTTGAAACCCCCTGCCCCGCCCTCCCCACCCCCCTTCCCAGGGCTGGTGACAAGTATGTGGGACTTAATTGGCTGGCATGAAAGGCAGCACTGACATTAATTGGCTACATTTGGCAGGCAGGCCCCCAGTCTCCCCCTCCTCTCCCCAAACCCCTACTGCTTCCCAGGAACCTTATCAATCCCACCATGGGGACCAAGGGCTTCCAGGCCCCTGCCAATTAGGCACTTTTTGCTCCTTTTCTTCCCCTGATGGGGTTTCGTTAGAATTTATGACACTCTATAGGGTTGGGGGCAAGGGGGTGGGTAGCAGGAGATGGGGAGGCTGGGAGAGGCCAGCTCCTATGGAGAACAGGCAGGGGGAGGGGAGGGTGCGGATGTGAAAAGGACACTTGGGATTAGGCACCAAGCAGGAGGGAGGGAGGTCAGCCACAGGATGGAGGGTGGTGGGGGAAGGGAAGGGAGACTTTGGCCAGGCCAAGAAGACTAATTTAATAGGTGCTGTGTGTATACTTGGAGGAAGGTCTGTAAAAGTTTGTGGCGATCTGGTAACGTGGCTCCAGGCCAGAGCTAGGAGGCCAAAGACATGGCTTTGCTTTCTACCTTTCCTTGCATGGATTTGGGTAAGTCCCTGGCTCTCTCTGAGACATGAAGGGCCTTGGCAGGATGGATGGTTCCCACCCTGAGCAGAGTCTAGGAAGAAAGCAACTGGTCAGCCCTGTCACTTTAGAAAGCCCACATTGGCTTTGGCCACTGTGCCAATGGTGATGCAGTGTGGTCTTGGCCAACTTCACAGGGACTTGACTCTCTTCTAAGTCTTGGTTAGAAACCCCATCAGGGGAAGAAAAGGAGCAAAAAGTGCCTAATTGGCAGGGGCCTTGGTTTATCTGGAAAAGGCAGATAACAGGCAGCTTGGGGGGACCTGTGGATTGGAGCTGAGGGGACAAATTGACTCGTTCCTCCACTGGATTCTGTGTGTTTTGGAGAAGAACTTTTTTGTTTCCTTGCTTGAGAGAGTCTTTCTATATAGACTTGCTGGTCCACAACTTACAAGCCTTCTGCCTTAACTTTCCAAGATGCTAAATCTCTCAGAGCTTGAGAGCTAGTTGAAAGTTGTGCTAACAGGGCCCACTGGGACAGATAGAACAGGGACAAGGGGCCACCTTTTCTTATTCTGTGAAACCAGCTTGCAGCTATTGTAGCTGCTCAATGGACAATATTTACAAATGCCAGACGCCTAGGTACATCTGGATACACACACACACACACACATACACACACACACACACACACACACACAGTGTCTTTTGTGAGCAGGAGGTCTTGGGCATTTTCAGTCTATACCAGCATTTTGGTGTTACAGGGAGGATCAGGTATGATCCTCATCGTTCCTACATGTCAGTTACTGCTTTCACACACATTCATGTAGCTCTTCTTCTATGTCTTTTAATATACAGCAAAATCCATTTCTGTTCATCCCTTTCAGGCTACATGTGAGCCTTCTATTGTAAGAGTCACCTCTCCTTAAGCAGCTCTGTTCTCCAGTCTTTATCCTGCCTTCCTTGGCTCTATGTACCCAGTCAGTGTTCAGGAATAAGCCAGGCTGGATGAGCAGGCCAACCCGCCCCCCATCTTGGTGAGGAATCGCCTGCTTGCTTCTTTGTAGGGTGCCCAGCACTGACTTCTCCCAAGCATATCCTTTCTGTGGTCCAGAATTAGGATTTAGAGAAGACACTGATCTCCTTTACTATTTGTCCTTTGAAAAGATCATGGTAGCCGGGCGCGGTGGCGCACGCCTTTAATCCCAGCACTTGGGAGGCAGAGGCAGGTGGATTTCTGAGTTCGAGGCCAGCCTGGTCTACAGAGTGAGTTCCAGGACAGCCAGGGCGATACAGAGAAACCCTGTCTCGAAAAACCAAAAAAAAAAAAAAAAAAAAGAAAAGATCATGGTCCCTGAAGGACGTTAAGGATGCAACAGCTGTTCCCCTTCCAGCAAAGTCCTGATGCCCACTATGAGCTAGAGAGGGAACATTTATTTATTTATTTTCACACGGAATGATGCAAACAGCCCCTGTTACCACCATGGCATACCATGACATCACTAGGCCTGTTGATCATGCAAGACTCACTCTGGCTTGTGTCTTGGTGATTCACTGGCTCACCCACGGCCTAAAAGGACTGGGCAGAGGCAGCTGGCACTAAGAAGTCTGAGCTTTTCTCAGATGGATCTTAGACACAATTCACCTGTGCCCCTTTGCCTCCTTGAACAGATATATCCTATGCCCCGACTCATCTTTTTTCTCAATTTAGATGCTGAATTTCCCCCAAACTCTGAGTAGACCATTGTAACTATTATCATTTCGAGGCTCTGCAGTTGTCTGGGGTTATTATCAACTCTTGATTTATATTAACTAGGTTAGTTATTACAACAAATCTATAAGGTGTGGACAGTAATCTTCCTTTTATAGATAAGGAAACCAAGCCTTAGAACAGAAAGTCACTTGTTCTGAACCATACAGCTAAGATGGAAGACAGGTCATGAATGCAGGCAGACCTAGGTGACACTCTGCTCTGCGCCTCTTGCTTTTGGGAGCAGCTGTGAGTCCTTCCTCATCTGGCTGCTGTTTCTACGATTCACTCCTGAAGTGCAGGAGTGAGTAGCTGCCCTTCCTTTCCTCTTGGCATTCATCTCAATGCCCCACCAGCTCATTACACCCTCTGTTTTTGAGACAGCTCTTAGTTTCTCCCAGGCTAGCCTTGAACTCATTATCTTCCAACCCCAGAGTATTCAGATTATCGATGTGCACCGACATGCCTGTACTGTTGGACCCTCTGAAGTCCTACATGACACTTTGCATCCTGAAAACGTTGGACCCCATACATAATGACTTACATTCCACCTACAAACATAGACTCTCCTCTGAACATTCTGGGGATGCCATGGGATGAGAACAAACTATTGGCCACAACCTCTAGCTCCAAATCTCAGAGAGGTACAAACTGTCACTAGGGCTGAACTTTAACACCTTCAGAGGCTCTAACCTCCAAGTATACCATGAAGCCCATTCATTTCTTACACCACAGACCATATATAACTAAAATTAAAAACAATCCTAACATAATATGTGTAGAGAACTCAAAGCTTTGATTTTTTTCCCTTCAAGATACTACTTTGATATTTGAAATTTTTCTTTCCAAAAGTTTTCTCTCTTTCTATCCCTCCCTCCCTCCTGCCCTGCCCCCCTGCCCCCCACCTCCACATATATGTCTGCTATGCTAGTGCCTTACATGGAGCTACCCTTATTTATCACATTTTCCCCTTTGCTGGCCAAGCGCTCTGTCTTATCTCCTCTTTGATACTGCCTTTTGTTCTGACTTGTGCCTCCCGGACCCTGTGTTCCACCCTGCAGCTCTGTTTGCCCACCAACTGGGAAGTACTGGCAATGAACTGTGTGCCCATCTCTCCTGTGAACTTTGCTATGCATAGGATGCTCAGGCTAGCGGCAGTGTCCTGTCTGCAGAACCCCAGACTTCACTTCAGCCCTGCTTCTTCAGAATCCACTGCCCAACAACTTCCCCCATGTGTTGGGTGCCTCTCTGCAGTCCTGGGGAATCAAACTTGGCCCTTCGTGTGTCTTAGGCAAGCATGCTATTTCTGAGCTACATCTTCAGCCTCCAGAAGTTTGGGATACACACAAAAATTAGTTGCTGCTTTGAGGCAGTGCATCGCAAAATGTGGTCCCAGGAGTAACAGTATCCGCAGCTTCACGGAATTTGTTAATGCACATCTTTCAGCACCCATCTTGTTCCCTCACTGAATCTGAAACTCTGGGGAGTGTGGTCCAGGAATCGGTATTTTAAGAAGCCACTTAGCAGACCTGCATTTGAAAACTGTGGATGCTACAAGTTGTGCTAAGCAAAAGTTCACCCAGAAAAAGTTCTAGCTACAACCCATACCCATGTAAATGGGCACCAAGCTGGCTAAAGGGACCAAGCGATCATGGGCTGCTGGTGTTTGGATTGAACATCTCCAGCCATCTCTAGGAAACAGAGCCAGGTACTTGGCAGGATTGGTGGCAGGCTGTTATTTTTCGAGCAGCTGAAATGTAGTAGGATAGTCAGATATATCCACGGACATTTCATCATTTAACCCGAGGCCAGCCGTGTACTGAGTTAATCACCAGCTACTGTAAAAGTGAGGAATTGGAAGCTCAGAGAGGTCAGGAGCAATGGAGAAGTTATACCCGTACCTGTCAGAGTTCATTCAACCTAATGCTTAATGCCTGCTGCCTAGGCTGGCACCCCAGAGGTAACGAATGAATGCTCACCATAGGCCAAATGTCTTTCCAATAGCTTTACCAACGTTGAGTCATTCTGTCCGTCTATGACTCCATTTTAGAAAGGCCAACATTGAGGCATATGGGTTTACCTACTCAAGGTCTCATGTGTGGCTGGGAATCCTCTGGCAGCCTCATTTACAAACTGCATTCATTTGTTGTCCCTTTGAAAGCCAAATGCAGGTGACATATTTGGAGTAGAGTGGTGTGCCGGCTGGCCTCAGCAGTCCTAGTCAGGTGCATTGTGTTTGATCCTACTGGCGTTCAGCTGCACAGATGAGCGCACATCCTTCACCCCAGTCAGCTTCACCTGCTTGTGGGATTGCTGCTTCTCTCATTGACTCTCTAGTCCCGGAGGCAGTCACCCCCCTCCCCCTAGTGTAGGCTGATCCTCTGGTGTTCTCACTCAACATCTAGCTGGAGACTTAGACTGGGCGTCACAGGTCGTGGTAGCCAGAGGGGATGGAATCCCAGCAGTTGCGTTTCCTGCCTCTACTGGGTTCTTACCTGCCCGGGAGCCTGCACAGTCCCAGCCTGCTGTGGGTAGTTGATGGCAGCTTCCTTTTCTGACAGGTGGAAATATGAACTGCTAGACAGTTGGACAAGCCTACGTGTCTGCCGGCCTTCATTAGAGTGCCAGAAGTCATGACATGTTCCCAGGTGGCAAGCCTGTGCCATACTTATGTTTCATGAGCTGGCAACCCCCCCCCCCCCCCGCCGTCAGCATGGTATTCTCCCATCATTTCTTCAGACTCTTGAGAGGCAAAGCCCCCAAGGGAACACATCCAGGTTTCTTTTCACCGCCCCGTGCCAGGCCAGTGATGTTCTTTTCTGCAAAAGCAACCTCCTTGTGGCCCGATATCAGAATGAAAACCTGGAGACTCCTTTAGCAACTTGCAATGGCTGCTCGGCTTTGCTTGTCTACTGGGCTCCTGTGCCTGTGTACAATGTCTCTCCCACAGAAAACCTTCCTTGCAAGCCCTTACTGACCCTCAGAACATTCCCTAAGTTTACCCAGTGCCCAAGCTTTTTGCACCTTTTGCTGGCTCTGTCTTTGGCTGGCCCTGTTCCCCAGGCCTGATGAGGTAACTTGTAGCGTCTCTAAGTATATCACCCTCAGCCTTTAACTCCTCAAGGAGGCACCTTGTTGTGTTTCTACTCTTCTTACATTTCACCCCCCTCCCCCACCGCGTCTTCATGCTTGGCTTCCAGCTTCACTAAGAGTCAGGCTGTGCACCTCATCTCAGTATCTCTGTGCAGGTCCTCCCTTCCGCCCTCCTTTTCTCCTCCCCATCTCCTGTTTGCCTCCTAAGAGGCATGGCTCTCCTCCCCTCCATGCTTACCCTCTAATACCATCAATTACACCCTTCGTTTTCTATTTTCACCTCTCCCCCTCCCGTGAGTGCTATTTCCTCCTCAGACTATAAGGATTTTCAGCTCTCCCCTATCCTTCAAAGAGACCCTCCTTTGACCCTGCCTCCCCCTCAGGCTGGGCCTTCTCCCTTCCCTTCTCTGTTCAGTTAGACTCTCAAGCAGGGCTGTCTCTCTGTGTGTCTGCTCCAGGCCTCCCACTCTCGCTTCAGTCTACTTCAGGATATCCCCCCTCCCACCTCTTGCTGGGAAGTGTTCTTTCACAAGTCATCACTGATCCCCTTTGTCACCAAATGGAGTGACTATTCTCACATCTGTCCCTGCCAACTGTCCCTTTTTGCTTGCTCTTCTCCACCCTGCCTTGGCTTTGGGTTCATGGAACATTCTCTTGCCTTCTTTACTGCTGCCTGTGGCTTCTTTACTCTTCTCCTTTACCATCCAAACGCCATCTTTGCTCTATCTGAGCCTAGTGGCTATCTTTTCCTCTTTCCAGAGCAATAATTTCCCCTCCACTCCACTCCACTCCACAGCTTCTGGTGTTTTTATTTTCTCTCTAACCTGCTTGCTTCTTTCTAACCCCATTTCCTTTGGTTCATTCAACAAATAGCAATTGAATTCTTTGTAATAGTCATTGTCCTATACTCTGGGACAACCACAATTAACTAGATAGTCAACACGTTTGTCCTAATTACACATCCACTCTGGTGAGGACAATAGAGACTAAACAAATACACACGGGGATGAGGAAGGACTAAGTGGATCACTATTACAGAGACTAATAGGAGAAACACATTTTACCTATGATGTTGAATGAAGGCCTATTTATGGAGATGCTATTTAAACTAGGAGCTGTAGGCTAACCAAATGTCACCAAAGAGACAGGGTGAAGAAAGCTGAAGAAAGAAAGCACCTTTCCAACAAGTAGCCACTGCAAAGGTCTTGTGCTAAGGACTGAAATAGACAGACACCAACCAGTACAGGTGCAGCATGGACAAGAAGGGAATCATGGGACCCACACTATGGGTCAAAAGGAAGTGGGTACCACACATCTTGGAAAGAGGCTTGTCTGATTCAAAGCCCAGGCAGAAAGCACAAGTTGAAAGTTACAGAGAAGGAGAGTCTGATAGGCAGTTTGAAACCCACTCTGGTGATTGCTAGGAGACCAGACTGTAGTAGGGCACAGGAAATAGGGGCAGGGGTAAGGAGGCCCACACAGTTGTTCTCCAGAGAGAAAATGCTGGCCACTGCACATGCAAGGGAGGCATGGATGGGTGGCATCCATTGGAGGAAGAGCAATAGGACATGATGTTCAACTGAAGGCGAGAATGAGAAGGAAAGAGTCCAGAATAGTCCTGGGGCCTTGGGACCAGCACCTAGTCAGTTGTGCTTTTTCCTAAGATGGGAAGCCATGGGAGAAACCAGGCTTTAGGGTGAGACAGCACTTCTCTTCCCTGAAGCACTGAAATCAAGGCATCAAAATAAATGGTTAGTTAAATGAACCTGGAGATCAAACAGGCTTGGGAGGGCAATAGACACTTGGGGATGCAAGATTTTCAGTGCCGTTCAAGATCCTGAGACTGCCCGAGCTCACTGAGGGAGAGAACATGTTTAAGGGGTTGCAATAGGTTTTGCAGAGTAATGGCTGGGGAGGTTGGAGAAAATCGAGTGTGTATTGTCACAGGAGTGCAGAAGGACTTGGACAACTTTGGGGAGGGCTGCTGGGAGCTCATGTAAGCTAGCTTGTAGCATGTAGATGGAGCTAGCTCATATAGAGCGCCTGCTCCCGATGAGAGCTGGAGTCAGGGCCAAGGGCTTAACTTGGGTCAACTCCTTCAATCCTTATACCATTGCTACCAAGGTTAATGCTATTATCAGGCCCAGTTTACAGATTAGGATGTGGAGTCTTGGAGATCTTAAGTAGCTTTCAAGGTTACCCAGTTGGTTCAGAGGAGGGTGAAAGGTCAGTCTTCCTTAGAAGCCCTGCTCAGGCCACTACCATGGCAAGCTTGCTCTTAGAAAGACCTGCTGCATTTGGCAGCCTGGCAGTTGTTGGAGCTCTAGACAGAACCAGCTTTAGTTGAAGGGTGAAGAACGAAGGCAGAATACAGTGGCTGAGTAACAGGAGGTGTGAAGTGGAGACAGCAGAGACAGCGGAGACAGTGGAGACAGCGGAGACAGCTTTTTGAGAAGTCTCTTTGTCAAGGAAAGTGAAGAAAAAAAGGCTGTAGGTAGAGGGAAACACGCACTGAAAGAAAGACTTGTCTGAGACAAGGACTCTTTGTGTAGCCTGTGCTGGCCTGGATTTTGGAATCCTCCTGCCTCATCCTTCTGAATCCTGGGATCATAAGCCCATACCACTCCTCCACTCTCCTCCCTTCTGTCACCTAGTCTTTCTCCTTAACCCCTCCTTATCTTCCTCTCCTCTCCTCTCCTCTCCTCTCCTCTCCTCTCTTCTCTTCTCCTCTCCTCCTTTGTGTTCTTTTCTCTTTTTTGCCCTTTTTCCTGTCTTCAAAAGGAAGATAGCAAATGTTTTTGCTAATGGAACAAAGTCAACAAGGAGAAGGTGTTATGGGTAAGACCCTGGGGAAAACACATGGCTTTTCTGCTCACACCAAAGAGGGTAACCACTGGGCCATCCCATCCCATCCCATCCCATCCCATCCCATCCCATCCCATCCTATCCAAAGTTCACCTTGGCGAACCAATTTTATTAAAATTGCTTCCAGGGACATGAGCAACATATAGGCACAACCTGTACTCCAAAGAGAGTCCCCCCCCCCAGCATTGTTAATGGTTTTATATCCTCAGAGAAGGGGCAGATCTCAAGTGGCTTGGTGAGCCCTCAGATGTTAGTGGGCCTGATCTTGTGAGGGGTAGCTGCTATATAATCACAGCTACTCTGATTTCAAGATGCCTATCACCCCGTTATGCCTGGAGGACAGTCCCATAACAGAGGGTGATATAGGTAGGCTGGGTAGTTGGAAGGTCTCACCGGAAACAGGAGAAAAGCCTTATCAGCATAGGGGCAGGAAGAACTGGTGGGACAGAAGACAGTAGGGTTGCAGTGTTTGTGGGGGATAATCAGAAGTGTCCCAAGGCACTTGCTGCCTTTTGCTGGGACCAGGTTAACAGCAGCAAGAGGCAGGGTCTGAGGAAGGACCAAATGGCTGAGACTTGAATCCCTCCAAGTGGTCCTTGTGTGGCAGACTCCAGAAGGCTGCTTATCTCCTTCTTTCCATCCCCACCTCACAGGAAATGATGCCCCACAGAGAGGGTAGAGGGGATAACGGTGCTCCACAGCCTTAAACGTCCTTTCCACCATCTTCTCCTTGGCCTGGCACAGTTTACCCAGTCTACTCGAAGCCCCCTCCATGGCTTTCCAAGTGAGTACCAACTTTTTGTGTCAGGGGAATGAATGTATCACTCCACAGTTTTTTGTTTTGTTTTGTTTTGTTTTGTTTTGTTTTTGTTTTGTTGTTTGTTGTGACAGGACTATGTCCCTGACTCTAAGCCTTTTTTGGGGACCCTGTCATATTTATCTCCGTGCCTCCTCCATGCCAATACAGTGCTTGCCATGTTGCCAAATTTCAAGTTTCTTCCCTTTTCTGCTCCCCTGTTTTCACACTTGAGTCACACATTGGTGGGACCTGGTGGCTTCTAATGCTTCTCTTAGCCTCAGTACTCATTACTGATCTGACCCTTCTCAGACGCTCTTGACATTAGCGCCTGTTGCCTGATCTTCAAAGCCTCAAGATAAAGTGTGGGGTAGGGGTAGGGGTAGGGGGTGACTTTTAACCCATACATCATTCTCTGCAGCCTTAGCCTCTTCAGCTGATGACGAGAGTCACATCTGTGGGGGGCACTTTCAGTGGTGCATCATATGAATCCTATCTGGACTCTGCAGATAAGGACTAGTGGGCTTGGCGAGAATGGGTGCTCTTCTCAGGGCATGTAAGAGGCAGAGCTTAGATTCTAATAGAGCTCTGTCCTGAAGTTCTCTGCTAGGCTGCTGCTCTCACTAACAGTGCCACTGGCTGACAGTACATGAGAATCACCACTGGAAAGTTTGACTCACTTGCTCTGGAGTATGGCTTTGTCCCTACTCTAAAATTGGGGGAGTGAGAACAAGAGAGATAATTGGGGAGGCGGGGTGACAGGACCCAGGGCCTTGCTCCTGCTACCTGAGCACTCTACCGCTGCCCCGTGTCTCCAGCTCCTTGTGATTTTTGTCAATCCTCCACCCCTTCTAGATTTCATGAGGCAGACAGGATTGAGGGCCACTGGCCCAGGGAGCCAAAGCTCACTTCCGAAGCAAATTCTGGCCTTAGCAGTCATTTGCACAGGTTTGGGGAGAGGGTGTTAGTGAAGCTAAAGCTGTGATGGCATGGGGGAAGGCACAACAGGAGGGACATTCAGCACTGTTTCTTCTTCCATGGGCATTGGTGCCACGGGGCTGGCAGGGATTCCTCCACTTAGTTCCTGTCTACTTCTTCACTACTACTGTGAGCCAGAGATGGGTCCAAGTGGTTTGACCCATTATCTAGTAGGGTGGATGTCTTCCCTATGGACTTGATGCTCAATTTGAAGCCCCCCAGCAAGAGGCTTGCTGGCTTTCCTCTTAGGTCAGTATTCCTAATGCTCAGGTCATGGCTTAGAATACTGTAGTCAAGCACAGAATAGCTATTCACATATACTGCTATGCTGCCGAGTGAGCATGTGTGCATTGATCTCTCATTACTGAATCTGCCCCAACAAGAAGCCTGATCACCGCCAGCGTCTACACTTAGTTGGACCAACTTTCCTGCCCTGGGATCAGGTTCTGGCCCCAATCTGGCTTCCTCTTTCCTCATAGCCCTAGTATCTGAGGCCACAGTCTGCTCTGTACCCAAATCATGACACGATAGAATCAAGCAACCTTATTCTAGGGGGGCAGAATTCTCTACTGAGGGCTGTACCAGATTGAGGCATCCCTGTGCCCCATGACTTCCATGTGCTCATGTAACAGGGTGGGTGTCTCTGAGGGGCTGAAGGCCAGCACAGGGAAGAAGGTTGTGTGTTACTGGGTGGGCCAGGTGGGTGTGGAGGAATTCTCTGTCCAGCTGCCTATTTTTATTCATAATGCTTGATTGTTCCTGGCTAGAGAGCTGGGCACATAGGAGAGGGGGATCCTTGGGCAGGCGGTGGGCTCTCTCTTTTCCCTTCTTCTCTAACTGCTGTGGGAGTGGGGGCAGCCACGAGCCTGGGGCTGTCAGGCTGCTCACAGCTGGTCCCGATTTGCGGACAATGGGAACTCGACTCAGCTCCCAGTGCAGCGCAGCCCAGCCCCAGCTCCGTCTGGGACTGCTTGCACAGGAATGTGGGGTGGAAAGGCTCTGAAGGCTCACTGCTGTCGAAGATGCTGCAAGAAAGAGCCTTGCTAGAGAAGACAGTGATGTGTGGGGGAGGCTGGCCAGCTGACCTCACCGAGCTGGGGTGGGGGTATATAGGGGGAGGTGGGCTCAGCAGTGACCTTCAGTTTTGTATCTTGGAGCCTATGCAGCCCAGCCACTGGGGGAGGGGTGTTGGCTGACATCCACATAGGGGCGAAGACTCAACCACTCAAGGGCCCATGGAGTCGCTGGAAAATATGGGACTGGTAGCCAAGCCTCCCAACACTAGGCCTTGTCCTCTCTGTTCCTATAGCACACTGCTCCCTGACCTCAATTTCTGGGTTTCCTGAATTCCTGTGACCCTAGACCACGGAAGACCCCAAGCCCCTACAGAGGGAATCTTTCCTCCAAATCCTCTCCCCTGGCAGGCACAGTGGCACCTGGATTACCCAAAGGGCATTTGTATATGGGCAGAGCCCACTGGGATGAGGATCACACGAAGGAATGGAGATGGAAGAAGTACAGATACTGTGAACTGAGCACCTACTATGTACCATGCTCAGCACTAGGCGCTTTACACAGTGACAGGCACTCAGTGGGGCAGCCACAGTCACTCGCCCCCACTTTATACAGAGTGTGAAACTAAGGATTCAGAAGGAGAATTGGCTGGTCACGGCCACACGGCTAATGATTTTCAGAGTCGAAATCTGAATCCAGGACAGACCGTCTAGATCTAGTTCTCAACCTGTGAGTGACAACTCTTTCCCGGGGTCAAATTATCCTTTCCTTTGGGTCACCTAAGACTATCAGAAAACAGATTTGTACAATGCGATTCATAACAGCAGTAAAATGACAGTTGTGAGGTAGCAACTACAATCATGTTGTGATGGGGGGGGTCACCACAACATGAGAAACTGTATTAAAAGGTCGAAGCAATAGGAAGGTTGAGAACCACTAGTCTAGATGATCATTTCTGCAACAAAGCTTTCTTGGAGGTGCCTTGAGCTGGAGAGTTTGGGAAAAGACTGATTGCACAGGAGTGGAAATGCTCATTACAAGACCCAGATAGTGAGCCTGACCTGGGGGTGAGGGGGGTGAGGGGGGTGAAGGGGGTGAGGGGGGTGAGGGGGTGAGGGAGGTGAGGGGAGTCAAACTGGATTCTCCTTACAGACAAAGAGGGGTGGTACAGGCATCCCCTGCCTAGGTCTTCTCATCTACCCAGGGGCTAGCTGAGTGTTGGGAAAAGCAGGCTTGGCATTAAGCTGGGCTCCATTGGAAGACGTGAGTTACTAAGAAACAAGAATTCTGAGAGAAAGAGAGCTGAGTTAGTTCATTAGGGCGACTGGGGACATTTGTGGCGATGTAGAGGCTCCCTACCCCTGGGCAGCTTTGTCTGTTGCCCAAGCAATGGTCCATGAAAGCAGCCTGGGCTGGTGGTGGTGTGGGGAGGGGGGGGAGGGTGGTGGAGGGAGGTGCAGGCCAACTGTGGCAGGAGGGAAGGGAGCCCAGCAGGGCCCAAGCCCTGAAGCCATCCCACCCCAGCTCTGAGAACTGCACAGAGGTGGCTGCATAGCCAGGCTGGAGCCCCAAGGGGCACTATGTTAGGATGTTGGCTGCTCTGAGCATACTCAATTCTCCTTCAGCCAGTTTTGTTAAGAGGAGCTGGGGATTCCCCTGGGACAAATGTTGGAAACTGAGGTCCTGAGAGCTGATTAGCCAAGGCCTCGAACTACTGAGTAGCTCAGGCAGAATTTGAATCCTAGCTGAATTGGGCACCGGAAGAAAGCGCAGGTTCTGAGCGGAAGTCTGGGGCCAAACTGGCGGGCCAGGGCTGACAGAGCAGAGTGGGCACAGGCTGCCCGGGAGGGAGAGCTGCGTGTGTTTGTCTGTCTTTTTGTAGGCGTGTGTGTGTGTGTGTGTGTGTGTGTGTGTGTGTGTGTGTGTGCCTGCGCGCTTCTGTGTGCGTCTCTCCTGGTGGCTGTTCTGCTTCCTCAGCAAGCCCTTCCCTCCCCCTCCACTTCGTTTTTTCTTTCTTCTTCGCCTTATTCCTCATTGTCGTCTTCTTTTTAATGAGACTTAATTAGCATCGAGTTCCTCCTCCCGCTCCCTCTCCGCCCAGTCTCCGCCCCTGCCTTCCCCTCCTTCTCTGCCCTCCCCTCCCTCCTCTTCCCTCCTCCCGAGGTACAGGCCAAGCGATCTGACGAATGCACTTGAGAACAAAGCGCCAGGCTAATTCGGGGCCTGCTCAGGAAGCCGGGGCTGAGCTGAGATAATGGGTCTGAAATAGCCCGGCACAATTATGTTTCCTCAGCCTGTGGCCAGGCGGGTGCAGGCTCAGGCACTAGGGCTGACGACAGGGCGCCTGGCGCAGGGCACCAGATGTGGCTTGCTCACAGTGATGAGGGCCACGCTTCAGCACCCAAAGCCATCCTTTGCTGGCTTTCTTTGGAATGTCTCTCCTTCTAGGAGGCCTCCAGTCTCTAGCAGGGAGACTCCAAGGGTCACCAAGGATCACACACACAACCACAATCACCAGAGAAGTTAATGGAAAAGCTGAGTCCAGAATCCCAGAAGTCAGGCTCACTGATATCACTTCCTCTTGCTTGGCTTTGCTGTTCCACGGAAGGTATGGGACAGGGCTTAGGGCCACCGGTAAGGCCTCTCTAGGAAAACAGAGCCTTCCAGAATGGCCAGAGAAGGGACAGCTGGGGCTGTTCCGGCATGCCAATCATAACAGGACATTGGCTCAGGGCCCATCAGAGGGATGGCTTAGATGTCACTTAGGTATCCTCTGCATGTGTTTCCTGAATCCCATCCGGAGCTTGATGCCAGACTGAGGACAGACGAGTGAGGAGAACCTGGCCTAGGCAGAACAGGGATCCCCTGTCACAGGGATCTGCCCCCTCTCGCCTCTCTGCCCTGCCATCGTGCCTTGATGACAGACACAGCCTGGAGGCTGACAATGAAAAGAGCCATGCGCTTTTAATGCTCCCAGGTGACTGTCAAGGCCTCTGGCCTTTCCACACCCAGAACTGGTGGCCTATTTGTAAACACATGTCCATTTTGCTTCTCTCTGCATCCACCCAGTAGCCAGGCTCCGTGCCAGGCTAACTCAGAGAAACTGAGAGGTATGGTGTGGTGAGACTCTGTGATGACAGTTAAGGCCAAGAAGCCCTGCAGGGATGACAGGGATGGGCACCAAGGAACGCTTCTGCAAGAAGGTCACATTTGAGTTAGCAGTGGAAGCAGCAAAGGGCTCCCCCAGTGAAAGGGGAACTAGAGAAGGCACGGTGTTTGGGGGGGGGGAGGTATAATGTGAAAGCACCGAGCTGATCGAAGTTTATGTTCTTCCTGGAAGAAGAAGCGTTGTCTCCTGGGGCTAGGAGGAAGCAGTGGGGAAGGATCCACTGGCATGCGGGCTGGGCTTGCACACGGACTTGTTTGGATCTGGGTGGGCAGTCATCCCTGTAGGGGTCACTTCCCGATTCCTCCCTATCAGCCCCCAGCTCTAACCATACTGGCATCACCTGAACCTCAGTCCTGCACTGCTGTTCTCTGAACAGAACTCAGGGCTTCCTGCTGGCATCGTGTGACCTCCTGTTGCTTAAGCCTGCTGTCCTCTGCTCTGGCTCCTCTCTTTGACAACAGCAGTCCTAGAGGTGAATGGGTGGCTCTTGCTCTATGTACTCAGATGCAGCCCAGCGCAGCAGCTTGCATTTCTTTGGTGCTTTCTTACCTCTCGGGCTGTTTGGGGCTTCATATACCATTCTTAATACCATATTGCCTTTCTTAAATCAGACCTCAGATAAGAGCCCAGTCCGGCATTCTGATCATGGCTTCCAATGATTATTACGTGTCTCCCAGAGCCACCATGGGAAGTGGTCTATGTTGTGAACTACGCAGGAGTATCTTGCCAAGAATGTGAGTGGGGGCTTGTCGTCGGCTAGCATTCAGCTTCCTAGCCTTGTGAAGGTATAGACTACTTCTGTCTACTGAGCGAGCCCTCTACTAATGGCACCAAGGTGCTGAGTGGGTGAGTGAGGGCCTGGAGGAAGGGGACTTGAAATGATGAACTCTCCAAGGCCTTCCTAACTGAGATCCGTAGGTCTGTGAGCTGCAACACATATCTGGTGAGTGGAGCCAGCTCGGGGACAGAGGCTGTTCCGGGCTGTGCAAAGGGACTGCATGTGAGGATTAGCGAGAGGAAATGAAAATTGGGGATGGCCCTCAGGGGAATTGACTACAGATGATGTCAGAGAGGAGGCTGCCTCCTGGAGAGCAAGGGACCCGGATAGCTGCTGGGGGAGGGAGGCTATCTGCATTGTCCTCCACAGACTACTCAGCCCACCTGGCTCTTCAACCCCTAGCGGCCTGCTAACTCTCTTGGCACCCAGGGAGCAGAGGAGGCACATTCTGAGGGTTGCTGAGGGCCTTTCCACAGGAAGGCGCAAGAAGGAAGCTCCAGGATGGGCTCTGACTCACTGTATCCTTCTGAGTTTGCAAAAACTCAACTCAGGGTATAAAGGAGACCCTGGAAGGTAGAAGTTGACAAAGTTCACATTTGAGCCCCATTCCACTCATCTTTAAAGCCCAGACCTCTCTAGGTCCAGTGAACTTCTAACCAGAGACAGGAGCTCAGGGCCAGGTAGGTGTTACTGGAAATGGCCAACAACTCAAAGCCTTCTGTGTAGAATGATCAGTTCTATTTCCAAGAGTAAGGAAGGCAGAGCCACACACAGCTAATAAGTGGCAGAGTGGCCAATAATAGCCTCGGGAGTGCAGAAAGGGATGGAAGATGTTGAGAGAAGAGGAAAATGTGAGTTATACACAAATGTACAAGCATGTGTGGGGAATGCATGAAGTGCCCGTGCCAGCTTAGTAAAGAAAAGGAGATTGGTTGGCGGGGGGGGGGGGGTAGGGAGGGGAGCCAGAAGTAGTTGTGGAATGGGTAGGAAGAGGGGTGGCAAGTATGTGGGTCTAGTGGTATGGCTAGAAGATGGTGCTCCAGAGAAGGTGATGCTCCAGGGAAGGTGGTGCTCCAGGGAAGGTGGTGCTCCAGGGAAGGTGGTGCTCCAGGGAAGGAGGTGCTCCAGAGAAGGGAGGGCTCCATTTAGAAAGATTTTTCCCCCCCTGAGTTAGAAAATAGCCCTTTCTTCTTTCACAGGGAGGCTGGGCTTTGCCCTTGCCAGCTCCACTATGGGGGCTCTGCCTTCTATAGGTCCTCAGCTGGAGCCCCCATCCCCACTCCCTAATTCTGGCGGAGCAGGCAGCGTGCCCGCATGCCCAATTGATTCTCCCAGCACACACAGGTAATTCATCTCAGCTTCCTTTCCAGGCCCCCACCCCAGATGTGCAGCTGTCCCAGCAGCCAGAGGCCAGCTCACCCCACCCAGACCGCTGGCCAGCTGCAGCCCTCTGTTTCCCAGGGAAGAGAACTAATAAAGGACAGTCTCAGAGCCACAGCCTCTCCAGTTCAATCTTGCCACAGCCGCCCCATAAAACTGAGGGGGAGAGATATAAAGGAAACAAGTGTGAGTGAAGATGGAGTTTCCATCCAAGGAGCGGAGCAGAGATGTGGGGCCAGCAGACAGCATGCAAGAGTGATTGGCCTCTGGGGCCCAGAAAAGGCAGAATATCTCCATTTGCAGCCACTTAGGTCCCTGTGGTAGCTTCTCTAGAAGGGACAGGATACAATGGCTGGGAAACAGGGTGGTGAACATGGTTGTTAGGAGCAAGGGTAGGAAGATTGTGAATTCAGGGATAACCTAGGTTACAATGCCAGACCCCCATTTTAACAAAACAAGAAGAGGAGGAGGGAAGGAAGAGAAAGAAGGAGGGAGGGAGGGAGGGAGGGAGGGAGCGAGCAGTCAAGTTGGGGCCAGGAAGTCAAGTTGGCACACAGGAAGCAGAGACAGGCAGATCTCAATGAGTTTGAGTCTGGCCTGGTCCACATAGTGAGTTTCAGCTTATCTGGGACTACATGGTGAGATACTGTCTAAAGTTGAAAGGTGTGGGGGGTGGACATGCTGGGTATGATGATTCATACCTATAACCACAGAACGTAAGAGGCTAAAGTAGGAAGATCACCACCAAGGCCAGCCTGGGCTATATACCAGGGCCAGAGCTATGTAGCAAAATCTTGTCTCAAAAATAAAGCAAGTCATAAAAAAGCCAGGTATGGTGGTTCACACCTGTAATCCCAGCACTTGGAGGCAGGACTCATACATCATCTTGCCACAAGTTCAAGGCCAGCTTGAACAGGGGTAGACCAGCCTCAGGTACATAGTGAGACCTTGTCTCATAAATAAAAAAGAGGAGGAGAAGCAGAAGAGGGGCAGGAGAGGGAAGGAGGGAGAAGAAAAGTAGAGGGGCATAGAGAATGCTAAATAGACCAAGATGATGGACTTGGTGTGGGTACTTGAGGTTGGGCAAGCTAGGGGCTTTCCTGTCTCTTTCCTGATTCCTCGAAAGCCAGAAGGTGAACCAAAGTCTGGCACTGAGCCTGGATTAGCTGTCACCCTGCTGAGTGGCCTTCCTCCGGCTCCCTACTCTTCTCTTGTGCCTTATTTCCTCCACTCTGCAATAGGCTCCAAGCAGTCTGGCCACCGGCCTGATGCTGTATGACCGGGGATCAGCGTGTGCTGTTGATAGGACTCTATGGGGGAAATACATGGGGAGCTCTCTTGTTCATTACACATTAGGTCTGGCACAACCCTCAGGAGAAGCCTGGCTCCTCCAAGGTATGTGCCTGGAGTGAGCATGAAGTCTGAGTTCTCCCCGTGTGTGCCCTTGTCTATTCTGGCCAGGGAAGAGGGAAGCAACTGTTAGGTCATAACACTTTCTTCTTATCCCTTGTGTATAGAGCCCTCAGCCAAAAGCAGCCATGCCTGTCCTCCTGGCACTGACATGTTCCAGAGAAGAAAAGGAGCTCCCTGCCAGACATCAGGGCCTGGATAAGGGCAGGAAAGTGAGGCCTGTAGCTCTACTCCCAGGCACTGATCTCTGAGGGAATTCCAAAGCCCTTCTTCTCCTAAGAAGGCCTGGGGTCAGCACTAGGGTAACTACAGTTGGGCCCAGAATTAAAAGAGAGGGCACAGTAACCAATCCCTGAATCCGGGTCCTGAGGAGAAGCCTGTCCTCACCCTGGCCTGTTTGCTTGGAATAGAGATTCTGCCCTCTCCACATTTGCTTGTGCTGGCCTTGATGCAAGCACCACAGCAAATCTCAACCTTGCCTCACACACGCTGCCTGATCTGTGTGGGCCTCTTCTGCCAAAGGCATGTAGGAAGAAGGGGTATGAATCAGGGGGGCCGGGGGGCCCAATAGATACCTCCTGTCTTCCATGAGCATCCTAGTGACATCAGTGGGCATGGGATTGGCCAACATTTGGCTGGAAACATTTGGGAGAAAGTACTTTGGAGAAAGTCAAGCTGTCTGCATTTCCCACACTCATGCTCACAGTGACTCCTTGGTAGGTTTTAGATACTGAGCTCCTACAGTAGGGTGCTGTGGAGGGGACAGTCCAGAGCAGTTGGCCTTGGCCTCCTTCATTGAGTCATCATTAAAGCTCACAGGACAATCAGTGGGAACGAGAACTCAATGAAGGTCCAAGATCCAGAGGCCAAGAGCCAGGAAGGCCCAGCTATGGAGGGAAACAAAGGGTGTGAGAGCCACAAGGAGTAAGGAAAGACAGAAGACAGAAGCAGGCCAGGCTCTGCAGGCAGAACTCAGCAGGGTGGACCTCAGGCAGCTAGGAGGGGCAGGATGAACACTCCTAAAGTTCTTGACTTCCTTAGCCAACAAGAGTCCCTGGGACTTTTCCTAGTCATGTACTGTGCCAGAGATAGTGGCCTGAGAAAGTGAGCCCTTAGGAGCTTGTCTCCAGCAAGGCAGACTGTTGAGTGACCAGGCAGACCTTGCCCAGGAGCTACACACAGACACACACAGATACACAGACACACACACAGACACACAGACACACACACACACACACACACACAGAGAGAGAGAGAGAGAGAGAGAGAGAGAGAGAGACCCTCACCAGTTCCATGCTAGGACTAAGGGTCTGACTTATCTATACAACATTCCCACTTTCTACGTTGAGAAACTGAGGCCACTAAAAGATGGCAGCCACATGCTTTTCTTTCTCTTAAGTGGACAGGTATAAGTGATTCTGGTGGAGCTGAGGCTGGCACAGAACTCTATATCCTGGCTCTGTCTTCCCCTTTCAATCTCCCACTCCTTTGAAGGGCCAAAAGGAATCCCTCTCAGTTGCCTCCATCACAAACACAAAGGCACCTGGATGCTGCAGCCATCTCTCAGATGAGGGACTTGCCGCTCACAGGGTCTGGGGACAGATGGGGGCCTTGTCTCCAGCCATGGAATACATAGGACACACAGCAGATGGAATTTCTGTTGTTCTCTGATGCTCTCCGAAGCTGCTACTTCTGACTGCATTTCTCACTCTTCTCTTCTCCTTGAATTTTATGCGGAAGAAGGGAGATCATCAACATGATACTCTCTGTAGAAAATTAGAAAAGTATTACCAAGAAAATTGACCCTATCCTGTCACAAGCAGGAGAAATACTGGTAATGTTTTGTTAAATCTCTTCTCACCTCCCCCTTGTCTCTGTCTCTCTGTGTCTCTGTCTTTCTCTTTCTCTTTCTCTCTGTCTTTGTTTCTCCATTCACCCATACTCCTATCTTATACATGAGACGGTAGTGTTCATTCCATTGTTGTTTCAAATTGTGACAAAAAAAGAAAACACTTAGCAAAGAATGTATTTCTATAAGAACACTTAAGGCCTGTACACCAACACTGCTAATTGTGAGAGCAGCGTGGTTTATCAGCTCTCTACAAGTTCCCACTGTGTGTAACTGAAACTCTAGAGCCAACGCACAGTAAGTCTTGCCTGTCTCCACCACTCACTCTCCAGAACTTGCATTTGGCTCTCTGCCTCTGTGCATCGGACTTTCAGCCACTCTGAATAACTGGGCCTGCAGATTTTGTCCTCACCCTGTTCAGTTCACATAGCATAGTGATCTCAAAGTCCATCCATATTGTACCCTCTGACAGACCTTCCCTCTCTTTCAAAACTAATGTCCTCTTCATTCTGTCTGCACACCTTTTCCTAGCCACTGGCCCACGCTTGGTACCCAGCTTTCAGATGCTGTGGCGGTGCACAGTGTGCACTTGGCTTTAGGTTTGTCTCTTTGAGATCCCCAGTGGAATTCCTTTGGCTACTTACCTAAAAGTGAGATGATAGAATCATCCGGTAGTTACATTCCATTTTCTGAGGATCCTACCTACTGATTGGCTGTGCTATTGACTTTGCCCCAACAGTGGAGAGAGGCTCTCTTTTCTTCATCTCTCCCATTTCTTGCTATCCTCAGAGGTATGAGCTGACATCTCACAGTGGTTCTGCTCAGACTTGCCATCACCTGTTGAAGAGTGGCATTGGACACCTTCTCCCTCACATGTAGACCGTCTGTGTGTCTTGTGCCTAGTCTGTTTTGTGCCCTGAATTTCCCATGTGTCCTTGTGCTCTAAGAATTCCTCAATGCTATTCAGTATGCTTTTCTTTCCCTTCACCCTGAGGACAGGGATCTGAACTTTGAGAGTCTCAAACCCTGCCAGGTCCAGTTGGGGCTTATCACAGTAGCAGCATATAAGCAGCAGGTGGCAGGCGGGGGTGGGTACACCCTGGATCAGAGAAGCTTAGAGGAGAGACTTTGGTAGAAGATGGTCTTAGTTTCATGTTGAGAGTTTTGCTATATCCAGGCTGCTAGGCATTGGGAAGTCCATTTAATTCTGAGCCCTGGTTTAGTTAGGATTACTGTTGCTGTGATAAAACACCATGACCAAAGCAGCTTGGGGAGAAAAGGGACTATTTGGCTTGCATTTCTCCATCACAGTTTATCATCCAAAGCATGAAGCAGGAACCTGGAGGCAGGAGCTGAAGCAGCAACTATGGGGGATGCTGCTTACTACCTTGTTCCTCGTGGCTTTATCAGTCTGCTTTCTTATAGAACCCAAGACCACCAGTGGCCAGGGCCCTCTCACATCAATTACTAATTGAGAAAATGTCCTGCAGTCTTGCCTACAGCTCGACCTTATAGAGGCATTTTCTCATTTAAGGCTCCCTCCTCTCCAAAGACGCTAGCTCATTTCAAGTTGACATAAAACTAGCCAGCTCACTTCCCATCTAGAAAGTGGAGATAATGGGAAATCCTATTTTACCGTTTCATCACCCCTTTGTGTGGTCTCACTCAGCTAATACATGCCAGGACTTGACCACAAGGAGTCTCCTGTGAATGCCAGAGTGAACGTGTTGCAGCAGTGTAAAGGGGCTATGAAGTCCTCCTTTCCCTGGTCTCAATCTCATCTGTATTATTGAGTATTGTAGTGGATGGCACTTTTCAGTTTGGATTCTCCCAGATCTTAAGGAATAAAGGTTTTGGAAAGAAGGTGTGTGTGATGGACAGAACATTTTGATACACCTCCCAAATCCCAGTGTAGAAACCTGAATTCCCAGTGTGATGGCATTAGGAGGTGGGGCCTTTAAAAGGTGTGAACTTGATTGACTTGAGAAGTACTTAGCAGGTTAGTGAAGCACACAATTAACTAAGGAGGGAAGGCCCACACTGGACATTAGTGCTGCCATCCCTTGGGTGGAAGTCCGGGTGGAATACAAGAAGGAGAGCAGCCCCCCACCCCACCCCGGCATGGGCATACTCTGTCTCTGCTTTCTGTCTGCAGTTATGTGAACTATCCTGGTTTGCAATGCCCTCTTTGCCATAATGATCTGAAACTTCTATACCCATGAGCCAAAATGAACCCTAGCCCCTTCCTAAATTGCCTCCTCTGGTGTTTTGTCACAGCAATAAAAAGTCTGACTAACTCAGAAAACTTGGGACTGGTTTGTGGGAGGGATTTGGGGAAATTAGGAGGTAGAGATGAGAGAAGAGCTACAGAGCTATCCACAGAATTAAATGGGTGATTCTGGTAGGAGTTCAGAAGAGTGGAATGTTGATGCGACCTAGACAGTAAAGAGTGAGTGCCTTCGTCTTCAAATGTTAGCAAGGACACTGTCAGGAATTCGATTCACAGCCATGCCTGTTACATTTTGGTAAGGGACTTGTGTACATTTTGTCCCTGTCCTGATTCCTTGCATAGTTTTAGTTTCAAGTCCAGATTTCTTGCCATTTCTAGGCTGCTAGGCTTTGAACAGTCCACTTAACTCTGAGACCTGGCTTCCTATCTAGGAAGTGAAGGTAACTGGGAAATACTTGAATCTAAAGGTAATGAACTCATTGATGTAGTGGAGGAACTATTAAGGCAGCCCAGCACTCAGACTGTGGAGTGGCAATTGCTAGCTGCTTTTATCTGGGTTTACAGTTATAATCAGAAGCAAAAGGCAAAGAAGAAAGATGGGAAAGTGTACAGTGTGGTCAGAAAAAAAATCCTGCAGAGTTGAAGCTAAGGAAAGTTTTGAGTCTTGAAGGAATTTCAGGAACTAGTCTGACCCACCCATCATAGGCTTAAGAGTATAAAAAGGCAAACACATTTAAAGGACTTCTTGGGGAAGAGACTTTAAGGCTCTCTGTTATCCCTGGGCCTCTTAGGAGTTTCCTGAGCTCAGCCATTCAGGTTCTCAGAGACCACTGTAGCTGTTGTCCTAAGGGGCCACCTACATTTCATACTGGTTACAGACCCTGACATCATCCATACGTTGCTTGGTTTGCAGACATATAAAATCTAAGAGACATGGGCTCATGGAAGCTTGAACCCAGATTTAAGGGAAAAGCCTAGTAGGCCAAGTAGTGCTTAACAAGGTCAAGACTTTTGCAGGCTGCTCCTGAGAAGGTGATGTGTGAAGCTGAAAATGCTATAGATAGCCCAAGCAGGGATAGATATACAGTGCTATGCAGCCTCTATTCCCATGGAGATGCTGGGAATGTGGATGATTGCTGAGGATAGAGATGCACGTAACAGCGGAGCTATCCCAACAGAGAGCCCATTTGGGCTGAAGATGGAGGGTCGGGATGCTCAGGCCTTTGAAGCCCACATCTGGCTACTTTGGTGTGCCTTAGATGCTGGACATGGAGCTACAGAATTTAATGTTTGCCATGCCAATTTCAGGCTTGCTTTGGTCTAATCTTATCTTTCTATTCCCCCATTCTTCTCTTTGGGAATGGGAGTGTTTACTCTATGCCAATGTATCTTGGAAGTATGAAACTTATTCTTAAAATCATATAAGTGCTCACAGCTAAATGCTTGCCTTGGGATACTTTGAACTTTTGAGCAATGCTAGAACTGTTAAGACCATATAGCTCCTTGGAGAGGGACAAAATACATTTTTTATTGTGAGAGAGCAATGAGCCTTTTGGAGACTACGGGTGCAGTGCTACTGTTTAAGGAGATGTGTTTGGGTGTCACATTGAGTAAGGTTGGACTTATGATAGTTAATCTTAATTGTTAACTTGATTGAATTATGCAGAGCCCAACAGTTTTAATGTAAAAATTTTGATATATATAATCTTAACCCTATTGCTGAAGACACAGCACACATTGGTTCTAAGACATAGAGAAATCAAGCTGTAAGTAAATTAAAAACTTCCTCTCTGCTGGCTAGCTTTCATAATATTAAAAGGTGCTCTGCAGGCTATAGGGGGAGAAAAGCTATGGATGGTATTACCCAGTGGTAAACACTGCATGCGATAATGCCAATCAAGTATGAATAAGTTTCATACTTCCAAGATACATTGGCATAGAGTAATAGCGGCATGAAGGTTATGGGGATATCTGCTTTTGGATTGGATTTGAGGCCAGTTCATGCCTGATAGTGTAAAGCTGGTCAAATCCCATGGCTCGGAAGGCATAGGCCCACAGGTGAGGTGGTCAGCAACTGCTATTGTGTTGCCATGTTGTCAAACTGCCTTTGAAATATTTGTGTTTACACCCACAGATAAGTGCTGCACTCAACTTGAGCCAAAGAAGTGTCTCTGTAGTAGGCAGTAGTTAATGAAGGGACTTATAATTGAGAATAAACAAATATTGAGTACTTGGCTGTATGTAACACAATGATATCAAAGCCCTGGAAGCTCAAGAAAAATTGTGGGAGATGGGGCAGAAAGAATGTAGGAGCGGAAGTTGGAAGGCAAGCTGGGAAATGTAGTCTTCTTGAGGAGGCACTGCACTCAGCTGCACAAGACCTGCACAAGATGGAGCCAGCCAGATCATCCAACATTCCACCAGGCAGCATTAATCGAATTCAGGGGGTTACAGACAACAAAAACAGAAACAACAAAAACAAAACAACAGAGGCGACAACAAAGCAGAGAGGATATGAAGGGAAGACACATGTTGTGGGTCCCTGGAAGACTAGGGAGGATTTTGAGGTACATGTTTTTAAGGTCCATTATTTACTTGTATGAATTGTCAAAGAACAAATAAAGACTATTTTACTAACAGAGAAAGGGGTCCATAGAGCTTGCTGTTCACCACACAAAGAGAGAAAAGGAGCTCTACACCCTAAGAAGCCGGTTCTGTGATCTTGGACTTTTCCAGCTGACTAGCCAGAGCTGTGAGGAGCTAGTGTGTGTGCTGTTGGAGCCCCAAGATTCTGGGGTTCTTTGCTAGAAACCCCAACTGAGGTAGCAGACAGTTTGGTACTGTCACCTCTTCTTTAGATCTCCCGTTTTTATGATAGCAAGAGTTTCCCTTTAGGGCACATATCTCCCTGGGCCGAGATTCACACATGACCTCCTGCTGCTCTAGGTTGATCTGCACCGATTCATAGAATCCTGTACTAGGACACACCCATCAATACTCTGAGGTTAATGTGAGAATTTTCTCCTGGCACTTGTTGGGAGAGTCACAGGGAGAAGGGAGGAAAGCCCTTGTATTTTGGGGTTGAGCAAAACTGGGCTCAACCTGCTCAGAACCAGCTACCCAGTTTATAAAGACAGAGAAAAACCTCTAACAATGTAGGATTCCTGCTACCTCTATGTTCATGTTATATAGATGGCAAGCTTGAGCTCAGAGAAGGACAACTTACTTATACCGAGACAGTTTACTAGTAAGCCAGGGCCAGCACCTCCATAAATTTGGGTCAGGATCCTTGGCCCCACCTTCCAGGAGACATTTTCTATTGTAATCCTACACTCTAAGATCAGTCTTGAAGATGGATTCTCCTCTGCCCAGCAGAAGGACCTTACCCCTTCTGCTGTCCAAGTAGATACAGAGGTCAAGAAGAGAGAAAAGAACAAAGTTCCCCAGCCCCAGGAAGGATATGAGGATGCTACTGCTCTAGCCTCTACTGCTCTAGCCTCGCTGGAGAAGCACAGAGCCCGAAGATGGATGGGATGCAAGAGAGACAGGAGCACGGGTTTACTGGTCAGGTCCTGAGCATGCAGAATCTCAGTGTGTCAGGGCAGAAAGGCACCATTAGGACAGACTCCACTGCAGGTCAGTGTACAGATCCATAGACATGGAGCACAATGCTGACACATTGGTAGTTATACTGCCACCCTACTATTGTAGCCCTCGCTCAAGGTCCCACCAGGAAGTGTGGGTTTGCCTGATTGCCTCCCCCCTGCCCACATGTCAGCCTTCTGTGAACTTTGTTTCCAGTTTATTTTCCTTTTAAAAAATACATTAATTCAGTGTGTGTGTGTGTGTGTGTGTGTGCGTGTGCGTGCATGTACATACACAGGTGTCCATGTGCTATGATATCTATGGTGTGCATGTGGAAGTCAGAGGATAAATTTTGGGTGTCAGTCTTCTCTACCATGTGGGTCCTGGGATCAGACTCAAGTTGCGTGGCCTGATGGCAGGCTGAGCCATCTCATCAGTTGAAGATCCCAGCTTCGCTGGTTTCTTTCCACTCCCTCCACATTGCAGCTCTGTACAGGTTGTCTGAGTCTGGGTAGGGCTGTAGAGTGGTGACCACTGGGGCATAGGGGTGGGAGAGGGGCTGACAAGGGAAAAACACCTGGCAGAGCCATGGCCCAGGATCCTGACAGCTAGGGCCATCTACATGTAGAAACTAAGATAGCTCTGCCTCCAGGAGCAGTGTTGGCATGGAGTCCTTTTCTGCACAGCCTCTAGTTGCATGGAAGATAGGCCTCTGTCCTTAGGTCACTTGATGCTCTAGGACAGGACATGTCTGTCTATGTGCTGCCTAGCTCTGCCCCTCCTGATTGAAAGTCAGAGTAGTAGAACCCGCTGACCTTAGCAGCTTGCCCTGGTAGTGAGCAACCCACAGCCCCCTAGGTTCCTATGCCCATCTTGTTTTGTTTGAGGTACTAAGAGTGGAGTCCTGGGCTTTGAGCAGGCTGGGTAAGTCCTCTAGCACCAAGCCACACCCTTCCAGCTTGCCCTTCTCTCCATAATATGAGAGGCCAAGAAGACTAGGGCTGATTGACCAAGTACATACTGCGTGCCAGGCACTTGGCTAAGCCCTTCTTTCTGCTTTTAGTATTCATAACTCCACAAGGCAACTGGGATCACTCCTCCTGTAGATGAGTATACATCATAGCCCAGAAAGAGTGGCCACCTATGGCCACGTCCCTGGAGTCCACAGCTGTCCAGAGCCCCACATGTCACTGGCTTTTCTACGCTCTCAGACCTAGCAGGCTACATTGTAGTAGAGGGGACTAGGAGGGGCAGGTTGGAGGATCCCACAAGCTGCCCCTGCGCCAGGCCCCAGAAAACTCCATGCTTGGCCACCTGCCAGGGGGTGTGGCTCTGGAGAGACTCCTTGGATAGAGAAATTCATTAGCCTATGTGAAGTTTCAAACCGATTAGTGATTTATACTCGGCTCACGCGGCAGGTGGTTTAGGGTTATTATCTGACTTAACCCAAAGGCCACCCTGGCCTGGCCCTCCCTCCTTTTCCCCTTCCTCTTTCTGGTCTTCCACACGCAGCCCTGCTTAGCCAGCCTGCTCCTAGACCTTTCCTCTAATCCCCACAGCCTGGGCCATTTCTCAGGAGGGAACTGGCAGGGCTTGCCAGGCATGGGGAATGGAGGTGGTGCGGCACTGTGATTACCTCCTGAACCACAGGATCATTCTAAAATCCAAGTTTTGTTCCATCTCAGGGACCAAAGAGGGCTTCATTTCCACATTGGGGCAGGATAAAAGGAAAAAAAGAGTGAGATACCACAGTAGGAGGTATAGAGGACTGAGCTAAAGAAGAACTTCCAATGTGAGCAAGCTTGGGTTCCTGGGCTGGGATAAGCAAACAGCTCAGCTGTGGGAAAGGGGTTGGGTTGAAATGACACAGGCTGGGCCTGCAGCCAGTGGGAACTTCCCCACAGAAGATGCCACTTAGAAGTGTTAGTGAACCCTCAGGACTCTTACAGAAGGGGGGATAATGCAGAATTCCCTTTAAAGTGATCTGGAGCTCTCTCAAGGGAAGTCCATGTCTCTGCTAGATAGGGGAGCGCCTGAGTCTGCCTACCTCAGCTAGCTTCTACCTCTGGGTGGCTTCTGGACAGAGGCCAAGGCAGCTATGAGCCTACCTCAAGTCAGCTGCCTGTTCCTGGGCTAATGCCCTTGACTTTCATTAGCAGGAAATTGGCTGGGTGGCTATTGCCCTAATCCTGGGAACCTTGTCCCCCACACACTAGGTTCTGGACCTAGGGATATCGGTGGCAATGTTCCCCAGCCCATCCCTTATGTGACAGTACTCCCAATTCCCTGTGGGGCTTTCAGTTCTCAGTCTTCAGAAGACTCCAAAGTCCACCTGGCTTCCAGCCTCCGTAGCAAGTTCCAGCTTCAGGAAGTCCTTCTTGGTATCTGGCTTTGAATTTTTTAGCCATAACCAGGTTAGTTCCCCCCCCCATCCAAATGGTGAGGGGGGAAGGTTTTTCATATATGACACCATCAAGAGTAGAGCTCAGATGCATGTGTAGCACAGGCTAGACTAGATAGTGAGGAGGCTCAGAAACTTCTGGAGTGGGAGCCCAGGCAGCTGACCTGGATGTTCTTGGGGTCACTGACCTAGAGCCATGGAAGGAGGCACCGAAGTGGATGTGAAAAGTGCAGTATAGCCTGCCTGTTCATAGCTAGTGACTGCGAGCAGGGCTTATCCTAGAGCCCTGGCCACTTGCTTCCTGGTTTAGCATGCTAACAACTCAGTTTCTCCAGCTAGCAGAAGCCCTGCCTGTTATCCAGCCAAGAGCTGAGTGTCCATCCAAAGCTCAGCCCTGCTGCCGGTGGGGGAGGGGTGGCTGATAGGAATGTGACTGACTTGGTTAGGGCCTACCCTTCAGAGAGGCTCCAGGCCTAGCAGCCCTTTCCGGGCCTTGTCTCCTCCCCCACTTGGGCTTGAGGCTGAGGGATGAGGTGCTTCGAAGCCAGCTGGATTGGGTAATTAAAATCTCTCTTCTACCCCTGCTGGATGACCTCCGAGGTTCGTTCCAGCCTTATGATTCTATGATTCCAGCTGGGGGTATCCAATTAACCCTTGTCATGCTTGGCTGGGCTTCGTGGGCTGTGGAGTGGGAAGCAGTTGGGACTGGGAGGTCTCAGGGAAGGCCCATTCTCAGCACATATCAAGATACTCTGTTCCCTCCCTCCCTTCTCTGCCTTCCCACCATGCCAGGGTGGTGGCCCCGGAATTTCAGTGCTAGGATAAAAAGACACTTGTAGGCCAATGAGCGTTTGGGGCACTGCCTCTTTTAAGCCATGTAATAGTGAGTGACAGGTCATCATTGGATGTGATAATGTAGAATCTATCGATGCCATGTTGTCCAGGCCCAGGAAGGCCTGGAGAGTCTTTATCTCTGTCCCGCTCTTTCTGTCTCTCTCTTCCTCCTTTTCTTTTTTTCTCTCTCTTTGTATGTCTTTCTCTCTGTGTGTGTCTCTCTCTATTGCTGTGTATCTCTTGATGTCTCTTCTCTGTCCCCCTCCTGCCGTCTCTCTCTCTCTCTCTCTCTCTCTCTCTCTCTCTCTCTCTCTCTGTGTGTGTGTGTGTACAGGATGCTGCCTCAGAAACAAAATCGAGGTGTCAGTAGATCACCAACAGAGAAATGCCACCATAAGTCTGGACATCTTGAACCATGTGTTCTCAGGGATCCAATGCCAGGGCAAGGCAGCCTCCTCCTGGTGGCTCTGGGAGGGCGTGACATTTGGATGAGGTTTGGACTCCAGTCAGAATGGTGATGGAGCTACACATGTGGCCATTGTCAGAGCCCACGTGGGCCTTAGAGACTGCCATAAACAGTCACCTTATGGACCACTTAAAACCTCCAAAGTGTTTGCTTTGGCTCGCACAGTGCCTACATGATGAAGAAATTAGCTCTCATCATTTAAAATTCAGGAGATTTTTACATAAACATCCAGATTTATAACTTCTAAAAAAACTCTGAAGATCTAGTAATCCTGTGCTCTCTTTTCACAGGCAACAGACAGCTGGAGCTGAGTGGCAGCTGTCCCCTGGGTAGGGGGCGCGTGAGGGGGGGGGCACATACTCTCGGCTTCTTGCGGTCCCACCTTCCTGAGTTTACTCTTCCTGGGACAACTGGAGAAATGCAGGCCAGGAAGAAAGGAGGGCCCTTACCTAGGTCAGCCAGCCACCTGGGTGGGGGCATTGTGAGGGCTGGAGCTAGGCGTTCTGTCCCCAAGCTCTGCCTCAGGTGCAAGCCCTTCTGCCATCACTGTCCCTCTCCGCTCTGCGGGCTTTGTCTGGCACCTCCAGTCATGGCCCTTGCGGAGCTGCGCGTTGGGCTCTGCGGGCACCCGCATTCTCAACAAGAAAGGGCCTCAAGGGCCCGGCGGTTGCGGCAGCGCGCCCAGTGTTTCTTTCTATCGAGGGCCAGCGCTCCCCACCTCCGCCCCGCAGCCAGCCGGGCCTCCGGGGTTGCGTGTCCATCGGTGTCGCCGCGGCGGGCCTCGGCCTTGGGCTGCACAGCAGCGAGACGCTGGCGGGCGGCAGGGTAAACACGGCCCACAGCGGGGCGCGCGGAATTCTGCTGACAGCGCTCTCCTCGGGCCTGGGCGGGGCGGCGCAAGCCCGCGGCGGAGGCCCTAAGGCCAGGGTAGTGTCCCGTCCGTGCCCGAGACCCCCAGCCGACTGTGGCGCCTCCCCAGCCGCGAAAGACTCGGGGCGGGGCTGCTGGCGGCTGAGCTCTCCGCAGCGACCTCCTACCCCCGCCCGGGGTCCTGGGGCTCCCCGCCCGTAGCTTCTGCCTAAAAGTTCAGGGCAGAGGCTGGGAGGGAGGGACACAGTTCAGGAGTCCTGGAAGCCAAGTGCTACATGGTCAGAACCCCTCTGCTCCCAGATAACACACCATCCCTAGCAAGTCTCCATTCTCCTGGCCCCCAGTCTGAGCCTTTGTCCAGTTGTGGGGCAGAAGATTTCTCAGTGAATTTAAGGTTAGGATTCCTAGGGTGTGGTGGGTCAGAGAGGTACAGGGTTGCATGGCATGATGTCCCTAGACACAGGGAGAAAGCATCCACTTGGGAGTGGATGATGTGGGCAGCAAGCTCGGAAAGGACATGATGGCTCCATTGGTAAAATGACTGGACTGGAGAGAAGCAGAAATGTCAGAAGCTGTGGGTTCAAATGCAGAAGAGGGCTTCCTTCCTATGGAAGAATCTGGGGCAGAACTGTGGGACAGGCTTTTGAGTTAGGAGGACAGAGGGCTATTCATTCAAATCGAGATTCAAGGGAATCTTCAGAGCAGATGGCCCTTGGAAACAGATGTCCAGGGAACACCTCTCACCTGCTCCTAACTCATCCCAGCTAAACCAGGAAGTCAGGTTACGCAAGCGACCCTTATTCCATTGCTCCCAGGGACTATATGCTCATTGGCTCATTCAGCCTCACAAATGTGTGTTATAGTGTATTAGCTCCATACTATAGGACAGCAAGGGCATGCTAAAGATGTTTTAATGTCAAACATGGAGTGGCCAGTTTGAAGCCAAGGTCTGTTGGTTCATTACATTCAGTTTTCATTGTAGTCTAGGAGAGACTAGGTGTTATTTGGACATACTGCTTGAGTTTCACTGGCCTGCAGCTGGTAACAGTGGCTTAAGGGGAGAGAGATCTTGGTCCCCTCAAGGCTATCAGGGCTTCACTATGGACTGCCACCTGTTGAGTTTTTTTTGTGCCCCCCCCCCAGCTGAGGGCAAGACCAGATGCTGGAGGGGGATGGTGAGGGTGGGAGGCGGAAGCTGAGGGAGGGGGCTGAAAGGGGGTGTCTCCAGGGTTTCACTGGGTTCCTGGGCTCCAGATGGTAGGTCTGGGGAGGGCTGGCCCAACATCTGAGAACTAGCTGGGGGCTGGGCCCCAGGAGCCCCACACTGCTGGGCAGAGCCTCTGCATTGCCTCCGGTGTGCTGGGGTGTGAGGGAGCTGCTGCAGAGCCTGCGAGGACAGGAAGCAATTAAGGACCACCCGGCCCAGGCTGCAGAGGAGCCGAGGAGGCAGGCAGAGGCCAGGCCAGCCAGTCACAGCGGCCAGCTAGGTGTGGCCTGGGGCAAGTCCAGGGAAGGCCATGGGAGGCTGACACAAAAAAGCTGTAAGCTGTGGAGATTCTGGGAGAAAGCTCTTCCACTTAGAAGAGAAAGAGCAACCGTGTTGGGTCAGAGGTGGGGTGCAGAAAGCGGCAGCTTGTCAGAAGGCCTTAGTCCTGGACCTAACTGCTGGGTTTGATCATAAGCTTTGCTTAAAGGTGTCCCTTCTGTTCTCTGAGTCTCAATTTCTTCATCCTCATAATAAGGTGCTTAGAAGAAACATCCTTCGAGAGCCCTTCAGGACTTGACCATCCAAAGACCTTGGGGCTGCTGAGAGCTGAAGCTGTTTTCACTAAGTTATACTGTCGGTTGGATGTGGTACAGTTAGGAAGAAGCTTTGAAAAGTCTAAGAAGTGAGGTCTTTCCTTAAGGACTAGTAGCCCCCTCTAACAATACTGTGGCTTGATTATTGACACAGGCTGGGAAGTCCACTTGCATGGGATTTCTTTCCATGCCCTGTGAAATCAACACATGGCTCTCCTCATGCTAAGGACGAGAAAAGTTAGACTAGAGTGGTAAGTGTTGCTTAGCAAGCGGAGAAAGAGTGCTACCCGGACCAGACCCACTCTTGGGACTTTGCTTCTACTGCAGATGAGGTTCCTCCAGGACTGTTGAGGTTGTCCCCACTGCCCAGAGAAGATGGACTGTTCCCACACAGGGTGTGTTTGGGGTGCCGCCCTACTCCCCTCTTTCCCACTGTTTACCTGACCCCACCAGAAAGTCAGCCACTCTTCAGTAGTTCCTGGAGATGCTCCATCTTGTTAGCTGCCTGGATGCAGGCAGGCAGCAGCCCTTGACCCTTGCCATCTCTTCAGTCCCCAAAGGGTTAACTGGATGCCTGTGCTGTGTGCTTCCTCCCAGTCCTCTATACTTCCTTCATTCTACAAGTAGAGAAAGTCCCCTCATATTCTGATCCCTTGTCTTTCAAGGCCCTAACTCAGGGCTGCAGGGACCTTGGGAGCCTGTGCTTAACCTGCCCAAAGGACTCTATCCAGGAATACCCTGGCCCCAGTCAGCCCTTCCTTTGGATTCTGGAACCACCAAGGCCTGGATCAAACCTCCCCTAGCACCCTCCTCCTTCCAGTTCTGGCACTAACCTGACTTGCCTGGAGCTAGGCCCAGACCTGAGCAACCTCTTTGGATTCCTGCTCTCACATATTTCTTCTTGTACCACTGGGCCCACAGCTCCTAGGGACTGTGCAAGCCCTTGTTTACTGCACACTCCCATGCAGCTAGGTGGAGCCTATCATTATGGTCTTAATGTCCATTCTCCAGATAAGGAAACAAAGAGGTAGCCACATGGCCTGTGGTCACCGGTTGCCCCAGTCCATACACCTGGTGTGTGCAGAGACAGGAGCAAAACCTATATGCCTGGCCATGTTATTTGCTGCTCCTTTTGACTGAGGAAGGTAGTGATGGTGTGCCATCCTTAAGGAAATATGGCCTTGGCAGTGGTACCGAAGAAGTCATTGGGGGTACTTAGCTTAGGAGGACTGTATTCTATTTGTCCAGGACAGTAACCCACCTGGCAGGAAGTTGGTAGAAGGAAGGACCTCAGAGGGACAGAGAAACAGGATCTTCGGTAGGAAGCCTGGGATAGCCTGACTTAAGAACTGTGCAAAGACAGGATGACATGGGACATCTCGATGTGTCAGCCAGGCTGCAAGTTTCCCCTGGTGCTGCCTTATGGGGCGGGCAGCATGAGCCTGGAAAGGGGCCCTCTGCTACCCTGCCTGCCCAGGGAGTAGATATCTTCCCCACTAGCACCCCACACCTCCTGAGGCTACCTTGGATTGGAGGACTGCCTGGGAGAAGGAAGGGGTTCTGTCTGACCCCCCCGCCCACACCTCACTAGGGACATGGGAAATGTGGGGGCCTCTATATGAGTGGGGGGGCAAAGGCCTGAGAGCACAGGGTTTCCAATTGCTCTGCTGGGAATGGAGAGGGCCCAAGAAGAAATAGAGTCTTGCTATAGACACATAGGGATTATGTGATGTTCCCTACAAGGGACATAGTTTAAAGTAAGAGAAGTGATCTGAAAAGGACCAAAGGCCTCACATTGGTGGGGGAGTGAATCTCAGTTGAGACCCCGAGGACCCTTTGCCCCTGTGCCCTGTGAACAAGGCTGAGGGGGCCTGCTTCTGACTGACTGTTCCCAGGCTCATAGCCTTAGCTGGCCAATCCCTGGGCAGGAGGTGGTCAAACTCAGCGGCCCCAGGCTCCTCAATGCTGCCCTTATCCCATCAGCCCCCTGGGGCCAGGCTGAGTCCATACAAAAGAGAGCGTTCCTTGTGGGCCTTTACGGGGGCCCTGGGAATCGGTGACAAGCTGAATGGGATAATAAGTTAATTAAAGCTGTCTCATATGTGAGGGATCCCAGGGCAGAGGAAAAAGGCCTGGCCGGGCAGCCACTCGGGCACCTCAACTCCTCAGCCACAGACTCTCTGAAGGAACTTAGAAAGTGTCTCTCTTTCATAGGCCTCAGTTTCCCCATCTATACAAGAAGGGGACTAGCAGCAGAAATAGTCTCTCAGGGCCATGCCAGTACTAACGTTCCAGGAGTCTCTAATTAAAACTGTCCCCTGTGTATTAATCTTCTTGTCAAGTTTTAATTAATGGCTGATGGAGCTGGAGCAGACACCAGCTGCCACTCCCCTGCTGGGAGGCAAGGGACACCCACAGGATGCTTGACCTGATAATCACTGCTAAGTGGCCTCTAGCTCCACATGGCCTCTCTCCACCCAGGCCTCCTCTGTGGCTCTTCCACTATACTGCTGCCTAAAGCTTGGGGATCACTTGGGACTATATCATGGTGGCAGGAGGACGAGCAGCCTTCAGCTCAGTGCCGTTAGCCACTAGTGCTGCGATCTTGGTGTCCAGCCGTACCTGCCTGAGCTCTGGTTGCCTCTCCTGGTCAAATGGGCATAGTTTTGGTCCGAAGTAACAGAAAAATCTATTTAACACAGTTTAAGTGGTAAGTATAGGTCATACCACAGAAGAAGCCCTTTAAACAGTGTGCTTCCATAGTTGGTTTGTTCAGCATCAAAGACTGGAATGAATATATTCACATTTTGTGTTCCATTGCCCTCTCATCTCTTGACATTTGCCTTCAGGACTGTACCTTTAGATTGATAAAGTGGCCGCAGTAGCTCTGAGCATGACACTTTAATTAAATAAAATCCTATGACACGGAAAAAGTAACCACTTTGAATTGTGTTACTTAAAAAAAAAAAGCCTTCTGAAGACCTTGGTGGCACTTCAGATCCCTTACCATACAGAATGTTATCCCATGCCAAGCTGAGCCAACCACATGGTGAAGTTGCAATTATGACTGACTTAGACTAGAGCTCTCAACTCTGTGAAAGCAAGCAAGCAAACAAACAAACAAACAACACCAGTGCACAGATTACACTCCCAGACCAATTTAATCTCTGGAGGAGGGATCCAGTAACTAGTATTTTGTAAAAGCTCTCCAACGAAGTTAGGGTTACCAACCACTAACTGATACCATGCAAGGTACAGCCCCTATAGCCCAGCCAACCCCTCGCTCACTGTTCAGAAGTGGGTGAGCAAAATTGGAGGTCTGATAGAAAAGAGGAAGCAGTGATGAATGGTTGTTAGCAGCCCAGAAGCCAGGCTCACTCCAATTCTCCCTCCCTTCAGCAGCAGAAGAACTAAAGCCATGCCACGTACCGAGAGTATCAAATACTTCCCACGAAAAGTGGCCTTGCCTTTCATCGGTAGAACCCTGGATGCCCACATTTGAAACACAGCCACCTGGCCATCCTGAGATGCTTCTTAGGAATAATGACTCCTAGGGCTGGGGGTGTATGTCAGTGGTAGAGCACTTGCCTAATGTTTAAAAACCTGGGGTTCCATCCCCAGCAACACACACATATGATAATTCCTGGGTCTGCCTAACGGCCAAGGAGTCATATATTTTAAAAAAGCACCAAAAAGTTTCTGTCTCTGTCTCTCTGTCTCTATCACTGTCTCTCTGTCCCTCTCTGTCTCTGTCTCTGTCTGTCTGTCTCTCTCTCTCTCACACACACAATACACATATACACACACATACACACACATACACACACATACACACACACACACACACACACACACACACACACCTCTGTTAATTCTTATGACTTCTGCAGTTTATCCATAGTGACACTTTGGGCTGCCTGTTCACAAGTACCTCTCATGGGCTTGAAAGTGCATGGTAAGGCCCCTTTCCTGCGTTAATTGCCAACCTCCCAGTGAGCACACATTGCATTCTTGTTAGTACACTGAGGAGAGGTAGCAGGAAAGTCACTGCCGCTCTCTTGGTGTCGGCTCTGCAAACAAGGGCAGAGATGCTTAACGCATCTGTAATTACAAATGGCTGTGTGTGTGTGTTTGTGTGTGTGTGTGTGTGTGTGTGTGTGTGTGAGAGAGAGAGAGAGAGAGAGAGAGAGAGAGAGAGAGAGAGAGAGAGAGAGAGAATTGTTAACATGATCCGGGTCATGGCAAGGACCCACCCATTGCCTCAGACCCATGGGAGTGGCAGAGCCTTCTTCAACCGAGGCTCATAGAGATGGCAAAAGCTTCCTGAGGTTTGAGTGTAAATGTTGACAGTGTGTGAAGGAAATGTCCACCAAAGCTCTCCCCATCCCTCCCCATCAAGGGGCTTGTCTCCATAAATACCCATGTCTTTCCTTTCATGGTTCCCTTAAGTTAGTCTCTGGAGCCATGCAGGCTGCAAAAAGAGGGTGAAAGTGAAAGTGTTCATGTTCTAGCAGACTGGAGGTCAGAGTTGTGTCCATCCCTTTCTGCTCTCCAACCCCTAAAACCTCCCTTAGGTAATTCGTGATGTATCAAATGTATGGATGAAACCTGTCATCTTTGCAATAATCTTAATGAAAACGGGAAGATGCGCTTTGAAATAGTCATCACCTTAGCAAACCACCTTGTTTTTCCTATGTGTTTGGCAAGAGGTGAGAAGGCTGGCCTAGGGATTAGAAGGCAGGATGGTGGGTGGTCAGGATGGTGTCCTAATGAGTGGGAGTGAAAGCCGCCGCAGGTTTTTGTCCAGGGCCTGAGAATTTTCACTGGGTCTGGGTGCACTCAGGTCCACATGTTGGACTTTCAGTGCCCGTGGTCATATCCTGAACAAACCACCAGATACCTCCTTTGTGCCAGACTAGAAATGGCTTATGAAGTCTATGAATCAGCCCCTCCATCCTGGGATCTCCTATTCCCACCTCTCCCTGCTTCGCATCCGGCTCTAGGTCAAGCCCAGTTCTCCTTTCAGTCAGCAAGCCTGAGAGCATCCATCTGTGGCTCTGGAGTGAGGAGAGGGAACCAGACTCAGAGCCAGAGGAGGACCCAAGGAGAGGCTCATCCAACAGCTGAGCCTGGGCTAGGGCTGAGAAAGAGCACGGGTGTCAGACCACCCAAGCTACACTGGACAGGCTGCTCCTGGATGTACTGCTGCCTGTTTGTTCTGGCTGAGCCTGTCTGAAAGGCAGAGCATCCAAGACTGGTAGTATGGGATCGTGGATCCAGCTCTCAGGGTACCACCAGCACCTTGTGGAACTGTGAGCTTGTTCCTGCCTCTATCTGGACCTTTGTCTCCTTGTGTGGAGTATGAAGAAGTTGGAGTTGAATGCCAGAAGCATGGGAATCTCTGGATGAAATGAAATACCCTTAGAGATCATAAGGCTCTAGCTTCTACCTAGGGCTTGAGTCCTTCCCATCACTTTTGGTGTGCTCCCTGTCAGATCATTCCCTATGCTCTATGTCCAGTAATGGGAAGCTCCCTGCCCCTGACTTCTCCTGGCCCATCTCTTTGTAGCTGTCAGTTATAAGTTTCTTCCCAGTAAGTTTTCCTGTGGGTCTGTCTTCTGAGGCCACATGTGCCGTGTGAGCTCTGTGACAGCCTTCTGGAGGTCTGGATCCAAATTGCGCCCAGGTCTGAATCCCAGCTTTCCTCTTCTCCAGATGAAATAGCCCCCGGAGCATTCACAGAAGCTGCTCTGTGATCCTTTAGGTGTGGGGTCCATTGTATGGACAGTCTTCCAGGTGGGGCCTTGGCACAGTTGCAGAGGGCCGGCACACTCTCTCGGGCTTCTCAGACACAGTAGTTTCTGCACTGGAACATGACGTCTCAGGACCAGTGGGGTCTCCTGCAACCTGGGAGCTGGGTGGAGATACTGCTTCATTCCTGTTTGGGGCTCCTGGAACCAGCCAAGGGCTTTGCTCAGAGTTGGCTTCAGAATGTGCTTCTGAACTGAGGCAGCTAGGAGGCGAGGACTGAGGGAGGTAAGTACGTGTGCACTGTGTACATGCACATGCGCCCTGAAAGTGAAGTGAAGCAGAGGAGTGGTTTGGACCATGGCAGGTCTCAAATCATCTTTATGCATTCAGGCATACACCCACCCCCTCCCCCAGCCCCACTCCCTCCCAAGATTCAGCCCATGCCTGGCACACACTGAGGGTCTGATGGTACTAGTATTCATCAGTGCCCAAGGCCCAGAGAAATTGGTACTTATTATATATGCAGCCTCTCAGGGCCCCTGGGAGCCTTGTGCATCCTCTTCAGCTCTGTATGAACTTGCCAGTCTTGTTTACATCCCCTGCTGTTGCCAGAGGCAGGAGGAGGTGCCTGTGTCCCATCTGTTGGCAAGGGTGACCTGGGATCCATCTGAAGCTCTAGGAAGTGACTGTGTCCCATCAGTCGGCAGGGGTGTTTCAGGCTGGCTGACTGAATGGATGGAAGGCGGCTGCTGAGCCCTGTCACTTGATGGGGGTATTCCCAGCTGTCTGCCTGAGGAGGAGAGGCAGCTGCCCTGGCAGGCAGCTGGGGTGTGCTGGCCATGCCCGATCTGATGTGGTTCGTCCTCTTGCCACTCAGCTGTCACCAGCCCCGATCACCAAAGGAGTCAAGCCTTGCCAGCACTCAAGGTCATGGGAAGGACACTTCAATTATTCCAATGTCATCTGTCTGGGTCCCAGCAGAGAGTACAGCCACTGGCTTCAGAACTGGCTGAAAGGAATATGTGCCAGGGCAGGAGAGGGCAGATGAAGAGGAGGAAGAGAGCCCTACAGGGAGTCCGCTGGCCATATTGAACAGAGGGAGGCAGCAGAGGCACCCAGATACACAGGCACAGATGGACACTTTCAGAGCCAATAGGCATGGGTGTTGGAGCTGTCAGGAGGTGTAGGAGGCAGGCAGACCTGGGTTATTGTCTGACCCCGTAGCTTCCTGGTTGCCAGATTCCTTTCTCACCTGTGGAATGGGGATGCTGGAAAGAGCCCTGGAGCAGGTCACTTGTGTAAAGCCAGGAAATACAAGACCCCCTTCTCCCCTTCCGCTCCTCTGGGCTCCTCAAACAGAGCCAATTAAGGCTAGCAAGGGACCAAAGGGAATTGCCATTTAGAGGTCAATACCAGGCTTGTCCTGGACTCTGTCTTCTTCACTGGGAAGCCAGTTGTCAAAGAAGAAAGAAAGGAGCCAGAGGATTTATTTAGTAGTGACTCTTTGGTCAGTTCTGGATGTTACCTGTGGATTCCCGGTATTCTCCACCTATGGGATCCATCTAGAAACCCAGCTAAGGATTAACAGACATATTAACTTCAGTACTCAAGACTTTCTTCATTCTTTCCAGAGGTGGAGTGTTGATACAAATAAAAAGAACAAGGCTGTGGGTCAGTGGCTTCTCCCCGGTGGGAGAGCTATAAAACTGACAGAGGATTCAAATCCCACCCCACCACCTTCAGCTCAGACAAGCTGACTCCTTGGGATTTCCCTGTGTCTTCCTGCCTCTGTTTACCTTCCCCAGCTCCTCAGCCTGGAATGTCCACCCTGCCCCACCCCTGCCTTCCATCCTCGCTCACCTCCAGGCCTTTGGAAAGCATCCTTCGTCTTCAGGGCCTTGGAGTGACACTCTTCTGATTCCTGGAAGTTGGGGCACTTCCTGTACACTCTTGACCTGTGTACCAGATGGTGTGCCCATAAAACACAGTTTGGAAATAGAACACAAAACCCGAGCGGATGAGCAGGCATCCTCCCACCCTCGGCCCAGTGCCTCAATCTCTTTCCCAAGGAGGTCTCAGGGCTGTAGGCGCCCACCCTTCCTTCCACGTTTCTTTTTTTCCTCTCCCCCCTCCTTTTGTTGCCATGGTGGCATTTATCTATGGCTGTGGCCTTGAGGACAAGCTTGGCCTTTTTTTTTTCTTTTGAGTCAAACGGTTCCAGTTGCCAGCTTTATTATTAGCCAGCTACAGCCATCTATCTTTGAAACGGTAAGTATCTGTAGCAAGGAAATACTAAATTGATATAGTAGTCTTACAAAGAGAGGTACACTCATTCTTAATTATTCAATCATTCTTTGATTTTACATTTCAAAGTTAAAAAAATATTTTCTAGTGATGTCAGCAACATTAAGGTATCCCCCAGCTGTTTCCAATAGTGTGGACCCAGTCACCTCCAATTGTATGACTGAGCTACACCCTTGAGCTGCCTGTATTTCTTTCCCTGTCTTGGTGGATGACGTTGTCACAACCCCCCAGAGTCCTGGAGTCATCCTTCTTCCTTGCCTCCCCTTCTGCCTCTACCACATTCATGGCCTCTCGCCCCAGATCAGCTCCATTACTGTCTCATGGGCCGTCCTCATCACTGATGCGTGTCTCCCTCTCCTTCTGCCTGCCCCAGCCATTTCCCTGAAATTTTCTGTAAGGTACATTTTCTATAAGGTGGGCCGAAGGATAGTCACCTATATGACTGCTGTCCTCACCAGGAGTTTGTTTCTCAGGGGTTGAGAGTATAAGCCACAGTTCTATAGACTCATATCTTGCTCTCCTTCCTGTGCGTCTCTCTTCCCTGCTGGACAGAACGTGCCAGGCTGTCTTCTGCTCACGAAGCTAACCTAGACGTTTGCTTCTGCCTGAAACACTTTTGTCCTTGGGTGTCACCTTTGGGAATAAAGAGAAATAACTTTTATAGAAATCTAGTGCTCAGAGCCCAGGGAAGCCATTCCACTAGCTCCTGGGTGAGATGGAAGGCACTCTGAAGTATCTATCCATTAGGCCAAACTGGACACTCTAAAACAAGGGCCCTGAGCCTGGACACAAGAAACACCCTAGATGGTTGAGAAGCCCACCAACAATTAGACTCCATCTGGGGCCAATTAGAACAGAGCCTGTAGATCTGGGGCCTGGGAACCAGCACATGTATAATCTCACTGGGTAATTAGCTTGTGAAGCCAGGCCTAGGAACTGTCTAGTTGGGAAAGTCTGTTAAGTCAGACCCTGCAGATAGCCAAACTACTCGGGATTATTGGCGTCAGATATCTGACCTTTATCAGGTCCCAGGGACTGCCAGTCCTCTCAGCAAGCCTGGAAGCTGCTCATGGGGTGGGTGGGTGGGGACATCTCCAAGCGCTAACAGACTAACAGAGCCCTCTCTGCTTCCCTTCCCCCTGCCCATCTCAGAAGGGGATAAGGATTGATACAGGGAAGGGGGGTCTGGGAAACACAGCTGGGATTCCAATCACCTCCAACCACAAAAATCCATATCAAGCTATCTCTGCTGTTCCCTCCCCACTCCAGGCTGAGCTGGAGAGAAGCACTCTGTTTCCTGAAAGTAGCCCAGAGGCCCTGAGGTGATTCAGGGAGAGGGCTCGACTTGTGCATGGTAGGAGGAGAGGGAGTCTGGGTTAGCCCTGGCTTGAGTTAGGGAGCTCATTGTCCCACCCACTCTCATCTAACTCAGAGCCTGAACAGGCTTTCTGCCTAAGTAAAAGGTGTATGGTCGATGCAGGGGAGGGCACTCATCATGGGACAAACTTTACCCCTCCATTTGGAATAGTGACTCCTCAGAAACGGACCCAGCCTGGTACCCTCTTCAGTCAAACAGGTTTAAACTGAGTATCCATTGAGACTGTAGGCCTAGAGAGCCCCTACCATCTTCACTCCTGACCAGTCAGGCAAGCTGTGCTTATAGATGGGGACATTCCACTCAAAGGTGTGTGGCTACTGTGACAGGCGGAACACCTATGCTCCCAGCTATTCTCCAGATGTGTTGGAGTAAAGGGATCCTAAAGTTGAGGCCAGCTTGGGCTACATGGTAAGATCTAACTCGAAAAAAAAAGGAACAGGGGCTGTACTCATGTTAGCTAGCATGTGCTAAGCCCTGGGTTTAATTCTAAGCCTGACCCCACCCTCAAAGAAATGTGTTTGGACTTCTGAAGGCCAAATGGCTTGAGAAAGCAGTCCCAGGCTTTGATAGAGTCTTTGACCAGGAAGGGTTTGCACATCCAGGGGCTGCTGGGATTGAATACTGAAGAAACCACAGTTCACCTAGGATCTGCCCAGAAGCCTGCAAGGAGAGAGTATAGGCCAAGGCAGATGTGGATCCAGGCAGATTGCAGATGTCCACGCTGTCTATTGCCTGAAGGATTGAGCAGCAGAGGCAGATGCAGAGTGAGATTTAGGAGTAGATTTTCAGCCTATGTCTCCACACCTGGTAGAGGCTAGCTGCCTTAAGACAGAGGACAATTGCCAGAAGGACTAGACAGCAGGCTTTCCTGCCTTGCTGAGGGGCAAGCAAGGGTGTTGGGAAATAGTAGATAGAATCAGACCTTGAAGCACTGGGAAGAAACTCCAGATGGCTGAATAGAGTAATTTGCAGGCCTGACTGGGAGACCAGGCCACACCCAGAAGTATGCCATCTGACAAGCTGCATGGGCTCTTCTAGGGAAAACACTCAGGAGAGCAGGCCAGGGATGGAGCTGAGGTCAGAGAGGACCAGGACTAAAGAAAGAGCTGACTTTATTTTAATTTCATGGGAGATATAGGCATGTTGGTGTTCTTCAACTTTATACCCACTGTAAGTTGTAACGATTATCCGTGAAAAAAAAAGCGTTTAGTACCCTTAACCTACAAGCACACCCTTTAGCAACCCAGTTCACTGTACATACCATTTGTCTGCCCTTGTGCTTGCGTAGCTGACTGGGAGCTTCTGATTGCTATTATTACCTACTTCATGAGCGAATATTGTACTGTTCATAACTGTCCCAGGAACAGACCACAGTGCAAAATTCTATGTAGCATTTCCACTGAGTGCAAGTTTCCTTTGCAACATTGTAAACTCAACTATCACAAACTGAGTCATATGAAGTTGAATATTTGTGCTTAGTGCAAGGTTGAGGAGATAACTAGATTGAACCAGTCTCTCTACCTACACAACATTTTACATACGACTATACATTTATAAGTGTTTTATCTCTCATGGTTGGAGGCTGTTTTTGGAGCACGGCTGGCTCCAAACACCAGAAGATGAGGGATATTGAAGGTTGATCCAGTGACTTCATTCATGAGGTGAGTCATGGTGGAATAGACAGCTTGGACTTGAAGATAAGGAAGATGGAGCATCTTTCAGATGCTCGTAAAAGTTTTTCTTGTTTACACATGCTCCGCTAATGGATCTCGATGGCTAAGCCCCTTAAGCAGGGGCTAAGGTGCAGGCACTCTGGTAACTAGCCTCATCTCCTTCCATACAGTATTGTCCCTCCATCAAGTCAACCCACTGCTTCAAGCTCTCCTATCTGTATGTGTGTATGTGCGTGCATGCATATACATGTATATATATACACAAATATGTGCATGCATGGATATGCTTTAGTTTTTTTTTTGAAATAGTTTTTTTACTATGTAATTAATACAGGCCAGTCTTGAACTTGCAGTCTTCTTGCTTTAGCCTCTGAATGCTGACATTACAGATATGTGTAAAAATGCCTGACTCCGTGTTTTTTTTTTTTTTTAAGAACCTCAGGCATTTGGTTACACACTTCTCTCTTCCTAGGCAGTTGTAGCCCTCCCTCTCACAAACCTAGCCTAACCCCTAATCCCTGGTGCAGCTTCAGGTTTATAACCTCCCACCAAGGTGTCATCAGTTGCTTCTAGTTTGGATGCATCAACGGTGATGTCCACCTACAGGAGGTGGCTTCACTGCCACAGGCTTTTGGGGATGGGCTTATGGAGGTGGGAAGAGGAGACTTTCAGTATAGGCTTCACTGAGCTGGAGGCATCTGGGGGTCACCGTGGAGGAAATATGGAGGAGGCTGTCAACCATGGGCCTCGAGCTCAGAGGAGCAGTTTGTACTGGAATGATCGTCGAGAGGTGAGAGCTAAAACTGTGGGAATGAACTTCAGACTTGATGGTTTTGATTCTTAAGTAAACAGCCAGCCAAGCACCAGTATATTTTGGAACACTGGTGGCCAAGGACGTGACAGGAAGAAGTATAGGGAGACGGTGGGAGGTGGCGCCCTTCCCCAGTAGGGTACAAGGGGATCCCTCTTCTGGAACTGCCCTGGCTGTCACACACCTCCACAGGGGAGAGAGGGCCCTGGCTAGGGGCCTGCCTTAGGAAGGAGGAATGATTAGAATGAAGCCATGGCTGGCCTGAGTCCTCCTCCTGCCAGATGTTTCAGTGTTCCCTGAAACATCTTCTCCCCTGGCCAGAGCCTGTGGACCTTGGTTTGCTGAATGCCTCCCATCTCTGTGGCATCAAAGCATTCCTTTTCCCCAGCTTCTTCTCTGCTTTAGGCCAGCCTCTGTAAGTCAGTGCTCTGGCCCAGTCTGAGTTGGGCCCAGAAACCCTCAACAAACCTTTTGCTTTCTGGCCTGGGGATGTGCTTTCCTCCTTAGCACACCCAGCCCAGGCCCTGAGCCATGTCACAGGTTAGACAACAAGAGAAGCTGAGGAGCATCTGCCCCAGGAGCAGGCTGCTGGGGAGGCAGCTCCAGGCTCCTGCTCCTAGCTAGCCATGAGGCACCCCAGTAGGAAGTACAGGACGGTAAAAACAACAGAGGTTAGACAGAAATGTCAGGGATGGAATTGCTGAGAGTCCAGGTTGGGTGACATTAGCAGGATGACAAGATCTGACCCTAGTTCATGTCATGAACAAACATGTCAATTGGGATCTTTGGATTTGTGTGTGTGTGTGTGTGTGTGTGTGTAGCCCAGGTTGGATTTGAACTCCTGATCCTCCTATTTCTAGTGCTGGAATCATAGATCTGCACTGTCACACTCAGCTGGGTGTTGCTGTTATTGTTTGGTTTTAATGTGATGGGGGCTTTTCTTTTTTGGTTGGTTTCTTATTGTTTTGAGACAAAGGGTCCTACTATGAACCCAGACTCATTTGGAAACCGTGATCATTGTGACTCTACCTACCACCTTGGCGCAGCCTCAATGGGTACCTATTAAGTTGCCAGTTGAAGTCCTATTGACAACTGTCCAGGTGCTCTTCTGTCTAGCCTCAAAACTCCCCACTGAAAAGGCCAGGCTTGTAGGAACCACAAGCCTGACATCAGATCCTAGTACCAACTCTTTCTGTGTGACTATGGATAAATACATGAATTTCCCCATGGAAACCTTTGTTTGCCCATGTGTAGGGTAGAATGAAGATAACATTTTCTTGCCTAGGTAGTTAGCAGGGTTAGATGAAGGAGCAGGGAGCACATGGGTGTGCTCTGTGAGAGCCAAGGGCTATAATTATATGTATATGAGCTATATTTATCAGCATGGCTAAGATGGAGAAGAAATAAGTTCTCTGCCTCTTTGTCATCTGAGGGCACATTCCCTATTCCTTTCTACTCAATCCTGTGGGATTCCTTGAAGACTTAGCCTACTGAAGGTCAGGCTTAGGACACTGGTTTCTTGTTCTGCTGGAGGCCCCTCTGCATGCCGCTTGACTCCTCTGAGCCGCAGAGAAGTGTGCTCCGTGGACAGCAGCGCAAAGGAAAGGGGATTTGCTCCTAGTTTCTCTCCCTCCCTCTGGATGATGTGATCAAAGAAGAGGTTCACACAGAGGTGAGGCCCAAAGGCACAGCAGCACCCTTCCCAGATGTGGTGTGGGGGCAGGGGGCGGGGGAGACTGAAGAAATGTGGCCATGTGGAGGGCAGGGCCAGGGCTGGCCTGCCTGTGATCAAAGGCACGGGTGGGGCGGGGCAAGGGCTGGGGGCAAGTTCCTCACATTGCTGACAGGTTAGTCCTTTCTCTTGGTTGCCTGGATGCCTTGGTAGCTCCAAGTCCCTGTTTTCACTGGTTTATCGTTTACTGCAGGGCTGTGCCTGCAGCCACCATTCAAGCCGCTTATGAATGGGAAGCAAGCTACTTACATAGTCCTCTATGGAGCGAATTGAGAGTTACATGCCAAGCGGAGTGCTACCTTACTCTGCTCTTGGACCTACACCTGTGGAGATACTGGCAACCTGATACTGCCCAACTGTCCCAGGCACTTCACTTGCCTGACTCCCATTTGCCTCCATGTGTGCTGGTGGGCGGGCCTCAGCCTATTGGCACTGGGCAGCCATTCCTGTGTGGTAGCAGTAGTGGCTGGGAGCCTGTGTGCTCTCCTGGGTTAGAGCAGGTGGGTGAACTTAGCTTTGCAGATCTGGGGCAGAGGAAGCTGGCCATAGAAAGAACTGTTTTTGCTCTGGGGAAGGAAAGATCTTGGTGTTCCTGGGTCAACTCCAGAAGCCCAAGGGCTCCAGCTGCCCATGTCACCAGGAAATGTGCATTCTAAACAATGCCCAGGCCAGCCCATCCTGAATCCTACCTACCACCCCTGGTGGGAGCCTTGGGAGATGCCTCTGGCCATTGTTCCCAGAGACAGCTCACTGGGGTCAGACCTGGGCCATACCAGGGTCCTCAACCTCCACACCCTGGGAGGAGGCTCATGATGTCCCAGAGAAAGTTCTTTCCAGTCTTTGTTTTGGATTGGGCAGGAAGTCACTCAGGACGTGATGGTTTGGGTGGGGGCTGGGCTAGAGGATCATGGGGGTAGTCAGTTTTCCTTTTGCTTTCCTTTGGGGGGCTATTGATGAGGTAAGCTGAGGTAAGAAGCAGATACTTGGCTCAGCTTCTAGTTAGGAGACCTTAGGACACAAGTTTCTTTATTGCACAATGGAGATGGCTATTCCTACCTTCTAGTTATTGGGAGAACTTTTTTCCCACCAAGATTCTTTTGACAGCTTTTCTGGCACATAGTTCGGGTATTGTGTTTTTTGTTGTTGTTGTTGTTTGTTCATTTGTTTTTTTCTGTGATAGGTCCTGCTATGTAGCCCATGCTGACCTCAAATTCCTGGTTTTTCTTCCTTAGCCTCCTTAAGGCGTATATTACAAATATGTGCCATCACCCTTGACTTTAGTTACCATTACATTATCTATCTATCTATCTATCTATCTATCTATCTATCTATCTATCTATCCATTTTAGTCGTATCCTCTAGCCTAAACTGGCTTGGAATTCATAGCCTCGTCAAGCCTAGCATATAGTTTAAATGTCAGTTCTAGTTTCCTTCTCTTTTCCAGGCTAAGACTGCTTGTCTCAGAAGCCTCAGACACTCCCGTCTTTTTAACCGGCAACAGATACCATTAAGGCACAGTGCTGGTAGCATCCCCATCTTACAAGTAGGGCAACAGAGGCGGAGTGAGGGTGATACACAGTAAAGAAGGTGATATGAACAGCTTTTGTTCTGCTGTGATTTGTGCCCTGTCTGGCCAATAGAAATGTATGTCTGACATTTGACTGAAACTTTGGGTACTTTTCTGCTTTTCTGAGTCGCACGTTATTCAGTTGCTCAATGGGAATGTTTAACTCAACTCCTCCAGGCTTAATGTCAATCCAGGGGCACTGGACATAACAGCCATGACCTGCTGTCTCTGCTTCTCTCTGTGGGGCCAAAAAATGTGGACCTGTGGATGCCGTGAGGTATCTATCCCTCCTTGGCATTCCTTGCCAGCAGCTGAAAGCTCGGCCTTTTGGGGCTCCTTCCAGGAAACAGAGCTGAATGTACATGAGAAAGACTTTGTTAAAGAGATAACACTGGGTCAATTCACATTTTTAAACACAATACTAAGTCATTCCTTTAAACTGTGATTAGCAGTAAATGACTTTTGACACAATGTGGAACTGATTTGACCAATGGGATACTACCACTTCTTAGGGAGAACTTCTGTATTTCTGATCACTTTTCTGATAATGTATGAATCCATGGAAATACAAGCGATGATTGGTATTGTTCTATTATCATTGTTTTTGTTCTGCAAGGCATGCAGTATAAAGGTTAAGACTGTAGGCTCAGGAGGTAAACTTGTTGGATAAGAAGGTTGCCTAGGCCATTTTCCAGCTATATAATATTTGGTATGAATATTGGGTATGTTACTTAACTGTTTAATGCCCTGGTTTACCCAGCTATCAAATTGGGATAATACTAATAATAGTGTATACATATGTATATATAGTACATAATAGTATACACACATACATATCAGTGGTTTGAGGATCAAATGAGATAATTGAATTCAAGTGTTTAGCACAGCATCTAGTTCGAAGGTCAACATCTAAACCCTGCAGGCCAAGATGGCTTGTTGCCTGTTGTTAAAGACCAAGCTTTACTGAACACAGCCATATTTGTTTGCTTACCTATCATCCATGATTGTTTGTGGTACCACAGTCCAGTCAAATAGTTAACATTAGAGTCCTAGAGGCACAAAATCTAAACTCCTCACTGTCTATTCCCTGGGGCGGGGGATCTGTGACCAACTCTTGTGTTCAGTCAATATTATTTTATTTTATTATTCTAACGTGTTTTTTTTCATTGTAAACATTGAGATCAAAGTCCAAGGAAAGGAAATAACTTGTCCAAAGCCATACAACTAGGATGGTACAGGTCTGGGACCCACTTATCTCAGAAAACTTTCAAGGAGGCAACATTGACTATAAATTCATCCATGCCTGGCGTCCTCAGGCTTGAGGCTCCCAAGACAAAGGATGCCAGCTGCCAAGCCAAGAAGAGGCCTCTTCTCTCCAGTGCCAGAGGCAGTGTCAGGTCAGTGGGCATGGGCCAACAGTTTCACCTCAGCAGCCTCTCAGCAGCCTTTGTTTGAGTCTGCTGACCTGTTAGGCTGGGCTAGTTGATTAATGGTTCTGCCCCAGCCTCAGGACTCTGTTATCAGCCTGCTGGACTTACCCTTGCTCTTGGACTGGTCTGTGACCATTTACATTTCCCCACCTATATTCTCCTCTGTGAGAGTGACTATGACACAATTATACTGGCCTCCTTTATCCTCAATCCTCTCAGAGTGCCTAGCTATCTTTAATTTTCCATCTGTTCTTCATACTAAACAGTAAGTGGAGCTAAGTCAGACCTTAAGTGATGGGGTACATGGGAAAGCTTATAGAAGCTCCCCAGGGTCCCTGGAACCCAGAGATGTGGCTTAGTCCTCAAAGCCTGTGAGAGCTGGCAAGATACACTTACAACATATGTCATTGGTAGGCACAAGGAGAATGGTCTCTAGGGTTCTTCCTCCCAGCTTGAACAGTCTAGGATTCTTTTTTGTTTGTTTGTTTGTTTTTTGAGACAGGGTCCCTGGCTGTCCTGGAACTCACTCAGTAGATCAGGCTGGCCTCGAACTCAGAAATCTGCCTGCCTCTGCCTTCCAAGTGCTGGGATTAAAGGCGTGCACCACCACTGCCCTCTGTCTAGGATTCTTGAGAGCCAGTTTTAATCAGCTGCTTCACCTCTGTTTCTTATGTCAAATAGCGTGTCATTAAATACCTGTCCTATGGTCCATAGTCTCACTGATGCAGGGATAGCAGGGCCAGGGCACATTCTACCTTAAGTGTGTGTGTTTCTATTTGAGGATGAATCCATATATGTGTGGCTTTACATGTACTGCTGTGAGCATAGACTTCCCTTGACACAGGATTTGGCATATGGTAGACACTTGGGATGTGGCATTTCTTGCCTTTCTTGGGATAGCAAAGGACCTAGTTCTGGACACAGCTATCCAGGCAGCACAGAGTAGACATCTAATCGATGTTTACCCAATGATCAGACTCAGTAGGCGTGTTCTTCCCAGAGGCATAGTCTGTATGAGTGATGCATGTAATAGGTTGGTTTGGGCATGGAATGTATATGTGCTCTGTGAGTATGTATCACATGTGCCACATTGAGCACATTATAAATATGGTCCTCATAGAAATAAGTGAATCTAGGAGGATAATGCTTCAAAGTGCAGGGTACAAGCTTGGAAATTGGACCTGCACACAATCCCCCAGTCCTTCTAACTGTGATTAAGGAAGGAACCATGATAAGCCTCCAGAGCAAGGGGAGCATCAACTGTCCCAAGGCAGGCAAAACTCCTATCACACAAACCAACACATGGTGAGTGCCCAGCAGGTAGTGACTGTTCATGATGGGTGATAGAATGTACAGGGTCTGGCTGCCAGGGGTGTATGTGTCATGTAGATAGTGCAAGCAGGAACATGTATGTGCCCACATGCAGGTTCAGTGCTAGATAGTACAAGCAGGAACATGTGTGTGTGGGGACCATAAGAAGTAAGATCTTCTGGAGAGTCTGGAAGAGTTGGGAAGCTACAAGGGTGACTACCTGGGAGGGAAGCTCTAAAAGCAGGCCATGTGTCTGTATGCAGAGCTGTCAGATGCTCCGAGGGTAGGGAGACCTACTGTTGCTGTGAGCCCTGTCTCTTGGCAGCATAATTAATGAGATGAGGTGGGCAAAGGACAGTGTATCTGGAGATGAAGAAAAGAGTCCCTAGCAGAGAAACATAAGTTCAAGAAAGGCTCTCTGGGTCACTCTGCCTGTTACCTGGAAGGCAAGCTGGAGAGGCGACTGAGAAGGATAAATGGTCTGCAGGGTTTCTGAGAGCAGAGAGTGCAAGCAGAGGGAGGTCTGAGAAAATGATGGGATGAGGTGCCGAGAGGAGGATCAAGGTAAGAGGAAGGTAGTAGGCCGAAGAAAGCCACCCACTGCCATCTCAACGGCGTTCTGTCAGCCAGGCATACCACCCCTTGGTGAATCACAGAGCCAGTCCTAGAATTGGGTACATGGGATGGGAACAGAACCCCAGGGCGATCTGGGGCACTTAGGAAAGTGGAGTGATTCTCCTTAGCCAGGGAATAACTGAGGCGGTAAGACCCCTCCATTGTCTCCATCCCACTTCCAGCTACTCAGACATCCTCCTTTCAGGCTTCAGCCTCAGAGACCAGCTAGGCTTGCTTGGCCCAAGTTACTTCTAAAGTCCAACCAAAGGGCGCCTGTAAAACACATGTAACCTGTGGCTTAGAAGCTGGCTCTCCTTACTGCTGTAGGCCTGGAGTTGTACCCCACATCTTTGCACTCTGCAGAATATACCTGTGCTCCTCAATGAGATGCCTTTTTTTGGCCACAGTTAAAAGCGACACCAGAGGCCCCTTATATTCATACACGTAGGGTCTTTGCCCTCACCTTCTTCATTTTCTGCCTGAAAACCTACCATTGTCTGTGGTCCTATGAATGCAGGGGCCACAATGATATACCTTTCATTAGTGATAAAAACTGATCATAAAAGGTCATTAACAATAGAATTGATACAAAACCAAGACCAAAAATGAAACAATAGCATTGATGATGATGATGGGAGCAATGGAGGTCACAGTGAGGGGACAAGAGAGGTGTGAGGGGGCTGATGGTGGCCATGATGCTTAATCTCATTGAGTTGTTTGGATTGAGAAGTGACAATGAGACTAAGGCCCATGTCTGGATGTGTCTGAGGGAGCATTTTAGCTGAGGGCTGAAGGGAGAAGAATGATCATAAGTGTGTGTGTGTGTGGGGGGGGGAGGTAACCATCCCCTAAGCTGGAAGCCCAGATGAAATAAAATGGGTAAGGACAGCTCATCACTTCAGACATTCTCTCTTTGCTTACTGGCTCTGCTCCACCATGCCTTCCCCATCTTTATGGACTGACTCTCCCAAAGCTCTGACCCAAAAGCAATCTTCCTCCTATAAGTAGATTCCTCAAGGATTTTTGTCTCCGCCACTAAAAGTCTAACACAATAGTGTGTTGAGGACAGTGATATCAATGAATTTGCCAATGATGATCGAGGTAGTGATGATGAGGATGAAGGTTAGCTTAGAGGCAGACATGGTGCTGAGGAAGAGATGGAGGATGGCAGTGATGATTGGGCTGACAGTCATAGCAGCAATGAGGAGGGTGGGAATAGTGCAGCAGGTACGGAGTTGGTGGTGATGGATGGGAGGTGTGGTACTTTGAAAGAAGTCATAATGATGGTGATTGATGAAGGTGTTAATGTTGAGGCTAATGATGGAGGCATTATATGATAATGGGAGTGAGGTTGATGGTGATAATGGCGATGTTGATGATTGGGATGGCAGTAAAAATGGTAATGGATTGACACTGAAACAGAGGCTGCGAAGCTTTGCATTAAACCTTACATTGTATGTAAGTTCATTTAGTTGTATAGATTTTTGGATGTGGTTAATTTTGGTGTGTGGGGATCTATTTATTTACTTGAAAGTTGCAATAGTCAAGAGTCTAATGAGCATATTCACTGAGTGAGCCTATCTAATCTCTGCTACCTTACTTTTATTGCAATATGTTTCCTATGATACCCTTGCTTTTAGTGTCACTCTACTTCCCACTGTTATTATTCTGGGGCATTTTAAAAAATTAGACCAATCCCCCCCAGCAAAGGCACTGCAACTGTTAATTTTTTGGGGAAAAAAAAGCTAAGAATCCCAGTTTCATTTGTTGTTGGGAGAATCATATAGTGAGTCATATAGTGGCATTGTTCTATTCTCATTAAAGTCCAAGCAGAAAAGGATTAGGGAGTCTATGGCAAATCTCACACCAGCCAAGAGGTGCTGGGCTGGTTAGCGCTTGGGAGGAAGAAAATTATTAGGGAACCAGGATCAAGAATGGTGCCACTGGACATTTAAGTGGGCAGGCTGTGCAAAGTCTGCTCCTTGAGCAGGGTCAAATCAAGAGATCAGGTTGTCTGTTCTGCAGCAGAAGGAGGAACAGTTGCTGGACCCCAATTCTTTGGCCCACCACATAAGGAAAGGATGTGAACATTTCGTGAAGCAGGGGTTCTATGCTTAGGCAGAGACAAGACGATAGGCAGACACGCCAACACAGGGAAGAGGCAGGCAGTGTGGTGGTTCAGAGAAATGCCGGAGTTCTTGCCTAGATTCCTTGTGGTTCTGAGTGGGAGGTGACCCAGGATGTGGGCCTCTGTGGTGCTGCCTTCAGCCCAGCATCTGCCAAAAGGCCGCCCTTCAGGGACATTTCTTCCATCCCCCAGGCAGGCTGCGGTGAGAAGTGGGGAAGAGGAGGGAGAGCGGGAGGGGACAATGCTCTCAATTCCCCCAGAGGAATCTGGTTTCTTCCACAAATGATCAGAGCGCTCCCCTTCCCCCCTTCTCTGACGCTCATTTCATTGCCATGATTTCCGAGCTATGTCAGGGGCATGTTGCCTTTAGCAAGTGGATGGGCATCAAAGTGGCTGGTCATATGGCAAGGGAAGGGGCTAACAGATCTTCCTCAGATAACGTGGGTATTGGAAGCAGAAACAGGGTCAACTCTTAACTTATATTCACTGTGTGAATTCAGAACTAGTGATATCATTTTCTGAACTTTCGTGTCTCTTTCAGGACAATGAGTCTATCACACTTGAGTTTTATAAGGACTGGGAAAACCAACACAGAGCAGGCATCCATTGTAGTGCCTGGCACTTAGTACATGTTAAAGAAGCACCCATCTCTTTCCCCAATCCCTACCCCTGAATGGTCTTCCACCAAGGTCCAAACCTTCCATCTTCTTATGTCATCTGAGACCTAATAAACATACAGACACAGAAGAAAATAAAATAAAATCCACATTTTAGCACTAAATAGTCCTGGCAACCCTTCCAGTCTCAGTACTGGATCTAGAGTCTGTGGTGGGATTGCTGGTGTGACTGTAGTAATTGTTTTAGTTCTCTCGGCCTCAGTTTCCTCACCGGGATATGGGGATAATAGTGTCTTCTCTGCTAGCCTTGCAGGATTGTTGTGGGACTTAAATGAGCTCATGCTTCAGGAAGTACCAAGTGCCGGCTCTGTGTGGGTGGTATTAACTCAGTCTGGGAGGGAGGAGGAGAGGAAGAGGTTTCGGCCTTGGAGACTGGGTTGGCTCCCGACTCAGAGGGTCTGCCTCCTGGGGCATAGCAAGACCAAAGCATTCAGGGATGGCTGGGGACATAAAAACCGAAGCCTGGCTCTAAGGTTTCCACATGTTCAGCTTGGGTGGAGTGGAATGGGGGAGTTCACTTAGGTCCCTTCACATGAGCCACACGTAAATACATCAATTATGAGCTTTGAGTCAACTGCCTGGGGACTGCTTGAACAAGATGGCAACCTCCTACAGGGCAGGGGCCTCCCTTTCATCTTCCCACATTTTGGTCCTACTGAGGTCAGAAGTTGAGTTGACCAGTATCTGAAGTTGGGAACCCTGCCCTGCCTGCCACAGGAAGCTATGGGCCATGGCTGTCTTGGTAACCTGAAGGCAGAGGTGGGGTTTTTGCTGAGTTGGGAATCTTGACAGCAACAAGTGTGTAAGCTCCCCCTTTGTTTGCAGGATGTGAACAACCCAGTTAGTAGTTTTTTTCTGACATGCGCTCTCCTTTCTTGTTCTCCCATCATTGCAGTTGTAGAGCTCACTGTGACCAGAGTAAAGAAGGAGGGACTTTGGTTTGTTTGTTTGTTCGTTTGTTTGGCTTCTGGTTCCAAAAGGTACAGCCTATCATGGCCAGGAAGGCAATGGTGGAGGAAGTGGTCCCGTCTGTGGCACCAGGAGCCTGTGGCAGCAGAGCTCCTCATAGCAAGCAAAGCTGAAAGCAGAAAAGACAGACTCGCCTCTCCCAGTTATCTGTTTCCACCAGCTAGGCTCCGCCTCCAAAAGCCTCCACAGCCTCTAAAGTAGCACCGAAGCCCTTGTTCCAAGTGTTCCAACCTGTAGGTGATGTTTGGAGTTCGAACCATGGCACTCTCCGGTGGCTTAGTCCACAATAGTGGTATACTGTAAGTTCTTACAATGCTCTTCCTCCTGACCAGATTCTAATTATCCACCCTCACATCTGGGCCGCCAGGCTCAGGACTCAGCCTCCGCCCCTGACCTTGTACTCATCTTTCAAGTCCTCCTTCCCAGTCCTTGTCCTATTCCTGTCTCCAGAGTAGGCTCTCTCTGCCTCCCTTCCCAATCCCTGCCTGTCATTTCCTGAGGGAAGAGCCTGGACGAGCCTCAAGATCCCCCTCGCAGCCTTTCTTTCCCCTCCACCCTACTTCCTGTCTTTCCACCACAGCCTCTCTTCTTACCTCATGACTCAGCTTCTATCTCAGTCCCCTGCTGGCGAGGCATTCCTGTGTCCCCCTCCCAGCCACCAGCCGCCTGAACTCTGGACGCCCCCTCACCCCAACAAGTCAGCTTGAGCCCTGCCTGGCCCCCACCCACTAAGCTCAGTCACATCAGCCCCTCCCTGTGGGGTGTCCCACAGCAGCCAGCTGCTGCCTGCAGTTCATTGGTGGGGACCACATACCAGCCACCCCTGGAGCCGAGTTCAAACGTGGACCTCCTAGCATGTGTTTGATCAGCTGAGGCCAAATCCACAGCCTTCTAGGAAATGGCGGCTACTAGCTCAGCTGTTCTCTGAAGCCAGCTAAGGACATGTGGCCAAATAGCCAAGGTAAAAAGCCAGGCAATCTCTCTCTCTGTCTCTTCTCTCCATCTGTTTCTGTCTCTCTGTCTCTGTCGCTCTCTCTGGCTGTATGAATGCATGCATGCTTCCGTGTGTGTGTGTGTGTGTGTGTGTGTGTGTGTGTGTGTGTGTGCATATATAGGACAATAGAAGGACAAAGCAGAAGACGATGCATGTGTTGTATATCTGTTAGGAACTGCTGGTGTGACCACAGTTTTTGTCAGGCTGTTGCAGTGCTCCAAGAGTGTAGTACACTTATGCTAGGTATTATGTAGCAGAGGGTTGATATCATCACGCAGTATAGTACACTATTGTGGGAATAGCACTGCTATGGTATGAGTGTGTGTGTGTGGGGGTGAGGGTTAGTGGTCTACGATCTGATGTTATGTCCTCTGTAGTGGAAGTGCTGTGGTAGAGACATGTTGCAAGTGTGATAGAGGTGTGCTCATGGATTCTAGTGTCATGGTCTGGTGTGTGGTGGAGGCACACTATATGAGCCACTCGGTATATATGTCTGTTGGAAGACTGTGACCTATATGGCTCAAAATCCCTGAATCCCTAGGTCTTTTCCTAGTGCTTTTTAGCTCAAATGCTGCATTTTCCAATTTCAGGTGAACTTGTATAAGTTTTGGGGATGCCCACCCCATCCTTAGCCTGCAGGTCCTCAGTTCCTGTGCTTCAATCCGAGCTATTAGCTCACCAGGATAGGAAGAAAAGGACAGGCACCAGGAAGAGGAGAAGTATAGGAGAGGGGAAGAAAAGGAGAGGTTGACTCAGGAAGAAGGGAGTGTTGAGCAGGAGGAGAAGGGAGGAGAGAAGCTGAGACAATTGCTGGCTTCCTAAGGCCCGAGGATCTACTTTTCTAGGTGGTGGAGATGCAGTACATACAAGTGAGACCAGAAAGGTCAAGTTCAGCGGGGCATGGGAGGCCTCAGACTGAGGAAGCAGGAAGCCCATGCAGAAGCCTTAGTACTAAAGCTGATGCCTGCTCAGAGCTGCCTTTAGGTTTCTAACACTAGCACTTTGCATTTAATTTCTTGGTGGCCTATGCTCAGGCCCAGGGCGCTAACTTTGAATGACTCCTTTACCCTACATTCAATCAACTTGGCAGACACACCCTTGGCAAACAGTCCTCATGCCTGGACTTGGCCTGGCATGTGCCAAGACCTGGGATTCAGTCCATTCACAGGCCAGCGGTCACATTCCTGTTCTCCTGTGTGTGTCCCTGTCTCAGCTCCACCCTCCATCTGTCACTAATCTGGGACTGGCCTTTAGGCATCCTTTACAGATACATCCAATGGCCAACCCCCAACTCTCGCCCCACCCCCACACTTACCTATGATCCCAAGGAGCTCTTGGCATTACACGGATCCATACAAAAACACTGTTGTCCTGTACAAAGTCATAGGGAGCTCCAGCACTAGAGGAGCTGGCAGTAGGGCAGCAGAGCACCCAAAATACTCCATTCTATAGCAAGCGGCAAGCACAGTATTTACTATGGAAAGGTGGGGCATGCTTTAGAAAATACAGAAAGGAATCTAAGAGGGATGCTGGAGGTGAGGTGGGATGCAGAATTACCCAAGTGTGGTCGGGCCTCTCAGAGGAAGTAATATCTGAGCAAAGACTTTAAGGAGGTGGATTTACCAGAGTCTAGGGAAGTGTGTTCAGGGCAGAGAAACAGCCAATTCAAAGGCTAGGAGTCAGGAGGAAGCCTGGTGAGACTTGAGAGCAAGCCACTGACCAATCACAAGGCAGAAAAGGCCTTAAGCTGTTGCATGGAGCCCTTTATGCACAAGCTATAGCTCTAGGTCCTCCTCAGCCTCCGAATCCAACCAGCAGCATCTTCCTTTGCCAATTTTCTTCATTCCTCAGGGCGTGCTTGAGCACATACATCTGTGCATGTGCACACGGTATGTGCGTTCATGAGTTTGTGTGTGTGTGTGTGTGTGTGTGTGTGTGTGTGTGTGATTTTTGAGGCAGTCTCTTTATGCATCCTAGACTCATATAGAACTTTCTGTGTGGTCCAGCCTGTATCCAAACTCTTCAATCCTCCTGCCTCATCCCTCTAAGTGCTGAGACCAGAGGCATGTGATCCATACCCATCAGTACCTTATTCTTTGTGGAGAGTATCAGTAGTCCACAGAGCCCTGTCTCACACACTCCTCCCACAATTCTGGGCAATAGGGATGTGTGTCCCCACTGCACAAGAGCAAAACCAGCAGCTGCCACTTACATGGTGCTACAACAATGCCAATGTGTATGTGTCATTTGTTCATCTAGCCTAAGAGCTTTGTGTACATATAGTCATTTGATCCTCTAGCCCATGCTGTGAGCTAGGCAGTGTTATAAACCTCTGTCTTTTTGTATTGAAATTAAGGTTTATAGAGGTTAAATCACTTGTCCAAGGTCACACACTAGGGTAAAAGCCAAGCCTAGAGTTTAAAGTAGCAGTCTGGCTCTAGATATGTGGTCTTTACTCTGATGCTAAGAAGAAAACACCCTACAGCTCAGAGTCTAGCTGACTGGCCCAAGGAAACACACACACAGAGTTTAGTAAATTCCTCCTTTCTTTCACAACAAGCCTGGTTTACAATCTAGTGACTCCACCAAGTGTGCCCACATTCCTCACCGTCCTGCTAGCCTCTCTAACACCCTGCACTGACGCAGGCACCGGCGGCCTCCTGTTCTCTATGGGACTTGGTTCTTAATTTAGAACATTGTATTTTTTTTCCTCCTTCCCTCCTCCACCTATATATGTCTCCTCTCCAAGTAGAAACGTGGAAATCACACAGGGCACGCCTGGAATGGCAGAGGCCAAGAAACGGGGTTGAGCTGCTGCCAAGTGGGTGGCATTCTTCCTCCAAGGACAGCAGGAATGATCTGAGGGAGGAGCCTGGGACAATCCTTGTGCAGCCTTCCTGGCAAGGGCATGCATGTCTGTGAGGGTTCTGCATGTGAGTGTGTGTGTGTGTGTGTGTGTGTGTGTGTGTGTGTGTGTGTGTGTGTATGTGTTAGAGGGTATATGGGTATTTAGGGTTCTAAGCACAGAGCTATCATCTACTCTAATACTCTTGGCCTCAGCCTGCCCTGCCTGCCTGAGGAACACTTGTTGGCCTCATTTTACATTCACGTCAGAGCTTACCTGGCCCTTCTGATTCCAACTCAACCTTCTTGGTCTTCCCTAAGTGGCTCTCTCAGTCTTTATCTTAAGGCCTCAGTCCATGTTGGGGGTGGTGGTGGGGAAGCAGAGTGTACAGGGAAGAAAGAAAGTTCATTTTAGCCAGGATCTTGGGCCCCAGCTTGATGGAGCTGTAGGCATAGGCTGGCACCTTCTGAATGGGAAGGTTTGTGATGTGGAAGGAGCTCCTGTGTTTCCCCAGAACACAGATAGGAACCGTCTGTTAGGGAGCAGTCAGGAAAAGAGAACACCCCAAATCTTTCAACAGATGGACTGGTACTCAGGGGCTTTAATCCAGAGAGTGCAGACTCCACAATCACAGTGCCTAGCTCTGCGCCTGGCTCTGTTGTGTATGTGCTGTGTGGCTCAAGAAAGTCATGCAACCTCTTTGTACCTTGGTGACCTCATCTGAAAGATAGAGCTTATGGCAATAGAATCCAGAGCCCAGGCTTGTATGGAGGGTTAAATGAGCCAATATATGTAAGTGTTGGGAGCAGGCTGGCCTCTAGGAAGTCCTGCACAGATGCCAGTTATAGTGTTTATGCAAGGTGGTGGCTGTGGTACGCAGGTAGACTTTCTAAATATATAGGATCTTCTGTGCCTTTCACCTGCTCATAGCATCTTTCAGGATGGTGCCCTGGCTACCCTGACAAGATGTCGGCAGGAACAAATAGTGGGCAGGACCTTGCCAGCTCGGCATCAGAATCCCCCACCATCTATTGCTCAAGGCATCTGATCCAGAAGCTTCCAGAAGCTTCAGCACAGCCAGAAGTACACTAAAGCCTCAGCCCATTCTGGGCATGGCCCCAAGCCCTTCATCTCGGCTCCCTGGATCATCCTGACACACCTGCACAGGTGATGATTCACAGAAGGCTCACCAGCCAGTAGGTCATTTGGAAGGCATGACAATCCTGGGGAAATGAGACTTAAAAAAAAAAAAAAAAAAAAAAAAAAAAAAACCTTTGTTTTTTTCCCACCGGTGAGTCTCAGAGAGGTTAAGCTTCATGGCCAGAACCACACAGCTAGTGCACAATAGATCCAGGACACAAATTCATATCGTTCTGACTTCAGGTCCACTTATGGTAACTATGGGGCCTGAGGAGCTGAGAACATTTTTGACTCCCTCAGAGGAATTCAAGTCCTCAAAAAGCTCTGCATCATCCACTTTTCAGGGGTAGGGGACCTAGCAGTGCTTGGCACCAGACTAAGTGGTCCATGGGGCTCTCAGTGAACATACGGGAGCTGGCTAACTAGCAGTCCACAGGCCCAAATCAACCAGAGTGCATTTATCTCAGAGTGTTTTCAAGAGACTCCAGATGAGCCACTACAACTGCATCTTAAGGCAATTTTATTGAAAAATCCTGAGTTCCTGCTCCTCTCAAAAGACCCAGGAGCCCTGGCAGCCTTAGGCCTGCCTTCCAATGTTGCAACAGTCTTGCAGATGGGCATGGCCTGTCCACTTCCCCACAGGCCCCATTGTTCCCTGTGGTCACCCCAGCTGTCATTCCTTAACCCATGTGTACCATTCAAGTCACTCACCTAGCTCACTCACTTGCTTGCCTTGGAAGAAGCACTGAACTGGCTCCCGGGGTTGGTCGGGGAGAGACTATGACTCCAGGGGAAGCTCTGGGCGAAGATAGCTGTCTACATTATTACAGTCTCCCCAACACCCCCCTCCCTCTGTCTGCCTGTACAGTCCTGTCCACCTAGGCGAGCAGGACAAGGTCCAGAAAATCAGACAGTCTCATTGTCCATAAATAAAGAGCTCTGGGGTAGGAGAGGGCATTCCTTTTGGTCAGACAAAAGTCAGACGAAGCTTGCAGGAAGGGCTGCATTTGTGCCTGAGAAAGAAAGGAACTTGAAGGGGTAGAGACGAGAGGAGAAAGGAAGAGAGGATGTGCAGTAAAGGCAACAGAGGAAGAAAGGTGGGGACACTATGGGCTGCGTAGGAGAGTCCTGAGCAGTTCAGCATGACTGGCTGTAGGGATGGAGGAGAGCTGGGGAAAAGGGTGGGAGCTAAGATTGCTGACTCCAGTTTCTGAGGCTCTGACCAGCACTCTTTGGAGGACCAGTTCCGTTCATTGTTGATGTGAAGCAAGGATTGGTGAGTTATCTCTCGGAGGATTTGATGGAGCTCAGAGGTTAGAATATCTGCTCAAAGCCACACAGTGAGTTAGTAGAATTTCCTGCCACTGTCCTACCCCTGACACTGGGGAGCCATTGAAGGCTTCGAGCAGGAGAGTAACTACATCTTCTGCACTTTGGGGGACAGGGGACTTGGGTGAGGGTGTCCTAACCTTCTCTGTCTCCAATCCTGTGTATCCACCTCCTGAATGGCTTTCTTCCTCGGTCACTTTTGCATCACTCTGACAAAAGACCTGGGAGAAATGAGAGACACTGTGAGAGTTTTATTTTGGTTTGGGGCTTCAGCTCACAGTTAATGGACTCCATGCTCTTGAGCCGAACATTTATGGCAGTTGGAGTAGGTAACAGAAAATGGTTTGTTCCTATCAGGGAGCACTGGGCAGTAGATAATGGGATCAGAGCCAAGAGAGACCTTCAATGGCTGCTCCTAGTGTCCTACTTCTGACTAGTCGTCCCACTCCTGAAGTTCTCACAGCCTCTCACAACAGTATAACCGGCTAGTGAACAAGTGTACCAGCTGGAACTTGTAGGGGGCACTCCAGATCCAAGCCAGAATCCCCTCTATCTGCACTGCGTTGCCCTCATTCATACACCTCACCTCTCACCTGGACCCCACGAGTCTCCTAGCCCTGAAGTTGCACTGTGCCCCTGTCCAGCCTACTCACTCTCTGGCTGCAGCCAGAGTATACTTCCAGAAGCCCGAGCTGATAGTGCCTCTCCTGACTCTAGTTCATAGCAACCTGGCTGGGAGGGCTAGAGAGTACCCTGTCACCTGGAGGTTCTGGTCTCCTGCCAGCTTGCCCTTCTGCCTGAATTGTCTTTCCCACGTCAGGCTACCTTCTTAGGCTCCCACTTCAGTCCTCATTTCATGACTGGGACAAGTGCCTTCCCCTAAGCTCTGCTACATTGTATACCCTCTACTGAAGTACTGATGACCTACCTGTCTTACCTGCCTGGGACTTTCCTCCAGACAGGGCCAATGTGCATCTGCATCACAGTGGTTCTGCACAAGGAGTCTGGGTTCACGTCCTGCCTTTGGATCCTGTACTGCTATGAAGAATGCAGTGCATCTCAATTTCCTTCTGTGAAATGTGGAGTCTGAGAGCCTCAACTTCCCTGAAGGCATTTGCGAGAAACAAAGGAGTCCATGGAATGCACTTAGAGCAGCCTCTGGCTTGTAGTAAGTGCTCAATAAATGTAGCTAGGCTTATATGCTTCTATGTTGCCAAGACTAGCAAGAAGATGGTGCTCTGTGGCTGTATGGTTGGGGGCAGAGCTGGAGCTTCCTAGTTCAGGAGATACTGAGCTTCTTGGAAGAGGGTCTAGCTGGAAGATGTATCCAATGAGCTGGCTGTGAAAACCAGGGCTGGGCTCCTGGTGGCCCCCAGAGAAACATCACTGGAAGCACAGCAACTTCAGAGCTAATGGCTGCTGCATATGTCAGCTCCTATCTGGTCTGGTCCTCCCCCATAAATGTGGTTCTAATAGTCAGCTGACACCTCATTAGCCTAGAGTCCAGGTCCAATTGTGCTCTTGCAGTGAGCAAGCAAGCCTCTGAGGGGCCAGAGTCTCGGTAGGGCTGGGCCTTCCCCAGGGCCAGAGGGCCCACAACATGATACCGGCTCAGGGCCCAGTCAATGTGTTTCCAATCAGCAATTAGTCTTTAATTAATGGGGCTGTGAAATGATTGCTTTCCCGTCTGAATGGCAGCATGGGCAGGGAGCCGGCAGGAATGGCCATCTGGGGAGTGTTAAGCTGGAGTTACAAGAGGAGACATAAAGAAAGGAACCAAACACCCCAATTTGGGACTAAACCATGGCCCTGGGCAAACTGCATGGCGCCCAGCCCAGTGCCAAATGAAAGCCAGGCCCAGGCTCCTGGTGGCACCTGCTCTTGACTGAGCTCTGGTGTACCCACTGAGTCTGGAGATGGCTGAGAAGCTACCCTCTTGGGGCTTCAGTTTCTCCAGGTGTCCCATGAACCAACTCTTCTGATGTTGGTGCTATGAAGGGTCTGTGTACATGGCTTAGTGGGAAAGCTGGCCTGGTGAGCAGATGCGCCCTAACATCCCAACTGGCCTCATTTGTGAACTGCTGATAATCATTTCTACCTCCTAAACCTGTTGGGGTGGGAAAGACTTGCGTAAACTGTCAAGTGGTCCTTTGAGCTAAGAAGTCTTGCCATAAAATGGTTCCAGGTTCCCACCCTCAATCTCTGCTTCTGACAACCAGAAGGACAGACATGGTGGCAGTCAGCATGTGTGTTGAGCTGCATGGAGTATGCTCATGCACATCTCTTTGGGGGTCTTCCCAAGATCCCTCTGGCATTGCTATTGTACTCATGGCTTCCACCTAGCAGTTGGAGGATCTAGGAGCCTGAGCACTCTAGTGCTAATTGGGCCAGTACTCTTAACCAGCACCCAAGGGCCAGCTTCTCTTGATGTTAGAAGACTCCATCATGGACAGCAGTCTGAAAGTCTCTCCTGACATTTAGGGTCACAGGCAAAAGAAAGTTATGCATGGCTGAGCCACTACTGGGCCTATTCTATCTTCTCATGGTGTTGATGGGAAGACCAAGTCCCAGAGGGGTCAATGACATGCTCAAGCCCATGTAGCATATTTCCATTGGTCCTGAGCTTGGGCCAAGGCTACCTACTTTGAGATCTCGTGGGTTGCTATAAAACCCATCCCCCATGAGAACTCCCTATTCCTATTGACTCCATTCTCAATTATGTTTCTAATCCACAGGCACATTCCTTCCATCCCATTCAACCTGAGCAGCCTGAGTCCTCTGCTGCTCCCCTGGAGCTGCCTCGGCTTCCTTCCTTTGTGGCATCCAGGTGAACCTTCCAAATGCACACTGTAGTTTTCTTTCACAACAGCATAATTCTGCCGAATTAAATAGGATTTCCTCAGTCTGCCATCCAGGATCATCTACATGAAGTTCCCAGCTATGTTTCCAGCTTTCACACCATCCTTTTGCTTATAAATCTCTTGCTTGTAAGTTTTAGCCTGAGTGTACTCAGCAGAGACAGATTTCCAGCTCCGTAGAGCTGTTGTGATTTTCATTGAGTTGCTGTATGTACAATCCTTGGACTTGGAACAGTTCTGGCCACAGAGCATGTGGTATGTTAATGTTGGTTTGACAAACGAAAAAAAAAAGTAGACTCACTTTATCTATCAATCACTATGCCCACCTCCAGAGTGCTCCCTGACCACAGTGTTCCTCTTAGCCCACCCCACTCTCTTTGCAACACATTCATCCTTTGGCTACTCTATCTTACCCTGTCTATGAGCCTCTGCTAATGTCCCCTGCCTTGGAACCCCATCAATACCCTAGCAATCCTCTCTCATAGCTGCCTACTTTTATTCAGTGCTGAGAAGGGAAGCCAGAGACCAGTGTGTGTTAGGCAAGCCCTTTGCCACTGAACCACATCTCCAGTTCACAGATACCCTTGAGTAACCTAGAAGTTCCTTGAAGACGGGCAGCATCAGACAGAGAAAAGAACATAGGAATCAGCATCAGGCTAACTTGATCCCAAGTCTCAGACCTGCAACTTTCCAGCTGTGCACCACTGGACAAGTGACAAAACCTCCCCCAGTCTCAGTTTTCTCAACAGTAAAGTAATCCTTACTTGGCAGGGGATTAGAAGGTTGGCTCAAGAGAACAGAGACTGTCGCGGTAAGTACTCTCACCCCTACTTTGTTGTGTTAAAGACTCAGAAGGGAGACTGAGTGGCTGAGGACTGACCTTCCTTTGGCCTGAGAAATATCCCACAGATGACTTCACTAGATCCAGTGTCCTGTCACTCTGATGGCCGTGTCCTGCCCAAGCTCTCACCTGGACCAGACTCTAGCACCTGTAAGTATAACCAGAGGTGATTAGAACAAGAACCCACCATCCTTGTTTTTATTTATATTCTCTTTTTTATTGTCTTTTGAGACCAAATCTAACATGGTAGTCCAGGGTGACTTAGAATGCACTATGTAACAAAGCATTGCCAGAAACCCAGGACATTCCCTTCACCTCTGCCTCCTGAGTGCTGAGATTACAAGCAGGAGGCATCGTATACACTTCTTGTTTTGATTAAAAGAAAATTTACTATTGACTGGGGAGGGGTGGCAGCCCTTGAGTCAGAGCCTTATAGTAGTTTCTTTATAGATGCTTCTATAGCAATCCCATATGGGTTCAGCTTGCCATACCTTCTCCAGGCTGCTTCTTCAGTCCACCTGGTGGCCAGCTATGCACCTGCTCCATGTTTCAGCCACAGTAAGGTTTATAATGACCACATTGGTCATCTTACCTCCCCAGGTTTGCTAGGAAGGCAAATTTAGAACAGTGAAGGTTGCATAGGAATGTGAGAGGTATAGTTGTAGTTCTCGTACTGTCGATGACTGGCTGGGATTCCTTGGGCCAGTCTCTTCCCCTCTTGAACCTTCAATTTCTATAACGGCACACTCTGAGTTTCCATTCTCCCTTATCGGCGTGAGGACATTGGCCCCTCACTGATTTTCCTGCCTCTGTCCCTACCCCCTATAATGTACTCCTGACACAGAAGCAGCTAGGACCTTCCTAAAACGTACAGTATCCCACCTCATGACTCTTCTCAAAACCATCTCTTTCTTGCTTCGAATAGACCACAGTAAGTGCCAATGGCATGGCAATGATCTACAATACACGATATCATGGGTTTCTACACAGGCCTGCTTCTAAAGAGTTTAAAGTGCTGATCTCTGACTCTCAAGCCCATGGATTATTTGATTGGCTCTAGATGTAGCCTGGGTGTGCCAATTTTTAAAAGCATCCCAGGTGTATCTAGTGGTTTAATCTCCATTCTCAGCTGACTGGATTTAGAATCACCTAGGAGATACACCTTTGGATGTGTTTGTGCGTTTTCAAAGAGGTTTAACCGAGGAGGAAAGAGCTACCCTGAATGTGGATGATGTCACCCATTGACTGGGGATCCCAGACTGAATAAAAAGGACAAAAGAAGGAAGCCAGTTGAGCACTAATCTCTCTCTCTCTCTCTCTCTCTCTCTCTCTCTCCCAGTCCTTCTCCTTCTCTGCTTTCCTGTCTGTGGTCACAATGTGACCAGAAATTCATGCTATCAATTCTATGCTTCCAGTGCCATGACAGACTATATCCTGCCAAACCATGACTCAAAGCAAACCTTTCCTCAAGTCACGTTTGTCACGTGTTTGTTTGTTCACGGCAGTGAGAAAAGTTACTAATACAGAAACTTGATACTAAGAAGATGCATCAAATACCACCTTTGATAAACTTGATTTGTGGTTTGGAGGCCTTTGGAAGTAAGTTTGTAAGAAGAATGTGGAGGAGTTTAGAGCTGTGGACTAGAGAATCTCCAAAGTGCTATAAGAAGAGCTCCAGGAGCCATTCATTCCTTGGAAATCAGAACACCAAGGGAAATGGAGACAGTACAGACCATGCCCCCGAAGTTTCAGAAGGGTGCAAGGATTCTATCAGGAAGTGGGATATTATAATCTAGAAAAGACTCTGACTGTGTTTTGCATGTGTCCTATGAACTTGAGTGAGTCTGAATTGAAAACTAATAAAGCAATTTACTTTGTGGAGGAAATTTCAAATAAAGTATCGATGCTGGGACATGGTTAGGGCTCACCTCACTTACTCAGATTTACAATGAGAGAGAGCAGAAAGGCATGCAAGATGTGCAGTTTGATGAGAAAAAGAGATTGGGCCCGAAGAAAGTTGAGAAACAAGTACAGAGAAATCAGCTGTAATTGATAAAGGTATTAGCACCATTAAAAAGAAACCCCTCAACCTATACTGGGAGAATAAGAAAGGGCACAATCCTACCCATCAAAGGTGCTAGCTTGTAAAAATGACTATTTTTTTTTGAGTGGGGAGCCAGAACAGAGAATTCCACACTAGGGTTCCCTGATCAAAAATTGCTGTCTAGGGAAGTGTTTTCCCAGTTTTTGGTGGCAAAAACACCCAGACACCATCGTAGCTGTATCCCAGGTGGGGGAGGGGGCAGGCTACATCTCAAGCTGGTAGCAGAACTTGGCATCATCCATATGGTTGATTCAGGGGTGGAAAGTTCTGGTTTGGAGACTTGTGATGGTTACTTTTCATTGGAAACTTGACCGGACTTAGAATCACCTAAGAGATACACCTCTGGGCATGCTGCCTGTGAGGATATTTCAAGCGAAGTTTGATTGAGGGGAAAGACCCTGATGAAGTTCCCACATTAAGAAGGCAAAGGGGAAGAAGCCAAATGAACATTAGCATTCATCTCTATGTTTCCTGGAGGTAGACAATGTAGCAGGATTTCCCACAACAGACAGAATGCAACTAGTTGTTTCATATGCCTGCCACCCCATGCTTCTGTGCCATGAGGGGTAGATTACGTTCAATCAAAGTGTAAGCCAAAATAAAGCTGTCCCTCAGTAAGTTGATACTTGTGAGATACTTGGTCATAGCAATGAGAAAAGTGACATAGCAGTTGACACTCAGTGTAGCCCAACCTGAGAATCACTGTCCATAGGAGCTGTCTCCACCACTGCCCATAGCTCTTTAACTTCTGCCACTCTTCCTCTTCTGACTTTGTGATTTACACACTCTCTCTCTCTCTCTTCCTCCATCCTCTCCCATTACTTGGTTTCACTTACTTCTCTTGCTGCTCCTCAAACATGTAAGGAACACCACCATTGCCTGAGTGCCTTTGGGCTTACTGTCCCCAGTGCGTGGGATGCTTTTACTCTTGCCATTAATATGTCTACCACCTTCACTTCATTCAGTAACTGTTCAGATGTGACCTTCTCAAAGAACTGTTCCTAATAATCCAAGCTAAAGTAGTTCTGCCTGTCAAGTCCATTGCTCTCTGAGAATTACTCATTCATTTTCCTTATAGTGCTTTAATTGCCAGGCACATTATTTATTCATTTATGTGATTATTTGCAACTCTCCACTAGGAGTTGGGCTTCATGAGGGAAGGGACTTTGTTTTATCCCATTCTTTATCCCTAACATATACAATAGTGCCTGGCATATCATAGACATCTAATAAAGCTAAGTTAAATAGACAGACAGACAGGTGGACAGACAGATTCAATGGAAAAGGAGCTTGAGAATTAGTCCCATACAGATTGGAATTATGTTATTAGATGTGTTTAATTTTCAGCAAAATGTAAATGTACAAAGTGTCCCCAAGGAAGCTCAGACGTTAGACTTACCAGATAAATAGGTTTGTAATATGATCAAATAAATAACAAAATAACTAAATAGCTATGGGAAAATTCCAACATATCACTAAATAGGGAATATAAGATGACAGATTACATAAAAGAACCAAATAGAGATTATTGAAGTATAAAGTACAAAAGTGAAATGAAAACCTTCCTACAGGAGGCTGAGACTGGGGATCAGTTGCTACTGTGTTTGCCTGGAATGCCTGAAGCATTAAGCTTAATGCTCAGCACCACTGGACGTGGTGGTACATGAATGTAATCCTAGTACTTCAAAAGCAGAAGCAGAAAGATCAGGAGTTCAAGCTAAATAGCCAGTTCAAGGTTATTCTGGCTACATGACAGTCTGTGTCAAGAAACAAGAAAACTCTGTCCGTAAGTTAATGGCATATTGGAATTGGTTATGATAAAAGGAATAAAGAAGTTTGAAGAGGATCCAGTAATATTATCTATCCAGAAGAACAGAAAGATAAAACAATGAAGAAAAAAAGTAAATAGCTTCAGAGACTCATGGGAAACCAACAGCACCCAAATTTACTCATGTTAAGAGTCCTGGATGATAGATGAGACAGACAGGATCATAAAGGATATTTGAAGAAATAATGGCTAAAAACACCCTAGATTTGATTAAGAACAATAATCTACATATCTCAAAATCTCAATGAATTGAAAGTTGGATAAATGTAAAGATCTGTTTATCTAGACATATTATAGGGAAGTAGTTATAGCAAACAGACAGAATCATGAGGGCAGCAGAGAGAAATGATTCACCATATTAAAAGAATCCTGAATAAGATTGATAGTTGATGTGTAATTAGAAACAATAGAGGCCAGAGGAGAGAACAGTTACATACTCAAAGAATTGCAAGAACTAAGGCTTTCAACTAAGATTTCTATATCCAGCCAAATGATATCCCTCAAAATTAAGGAAAACTCAAAATACTCCAATATAAACAAAAAATTAGAAAGGATTCGTGATCATCTGTCTAGCCTTATAGAAAATGTTAAAGGCAATGAAAAGAGACTAGATAGTAACTTGGACCCATGTGGATAAAGAACTCCAATGTTTTCCCAGTGTTTTTCTCTCATTATATTTTAAAGACAACTTAAAGTGGAAATAAAAAACCCGTGTTTATGGGCATTGAGTGCATACAAATATTTTATAGTGGGAAAAGTAACTGAATGTGTAGTTCAGCACTAGACCATGGCTTATCATTCGTGAGGCCCTGAGCTCTACCCCCACGCCCACCACCACAGCAAGAGCACAAAGAAATAGTGAAAAAAGGAGGTATATATAGTGCATACTATTGAAACTGTATTGAATCTCCAGGCCACCAATAAAGTAACAAATTTTAAAGGAACAACAAGAGGTTCTATCATAGCAGGAACTATATGAAAGGATACACACGCTGTCATCCAGTTATTCTGTGTGCACAGCACACTTTTATTTGTGGAGTGGTGTTGTTCATGCTAGATCAGTGTTTTTCCTCTGAATTAATATTATCACTTAAACTTTTTTTTTTTTTAATTTTAAGACTGGGCCTTACTAAGTCACTGAAGTTGCCCTCAAACTTGTACAGAATTCTGAGTAGCTGGGATGATAGCCATGCATGACAATACCCAGCAAGACTCATCTTAGATTCCAGCATCACTATGTTGAAAGTGAGAGCTAAAAGAAAGATAGCGTGCAAACAGAACCAAGAGAGGCTGGGGACGCTTGGCAAGTGTAACCCAAATAGACTTTGCGAAACTTCCTCTAATAAAAAGGAGAGATACTGTATAATGCTGAAAGGGTCAATATTTCAAGACGACATAGCAATTATAAACATAGATGTGTCCAATAACAGAGTCCCCTGATCATGAATCCTTTTTGACAGATAAAAGGGAAAATATAATAACAATGGAATACTTTAAAACTTTACTCTCTGTAACAGATAAAATCCGACGAAAATGAACATACTTGTACTTGAACTGGTTGAGTTCATTGGTGAGTACTTCTTATCTAAGCACTTAAGAGGCTTAGGAGGAGGAAGGTCACAAAATTGAAGCTAGCTTGGCTTACATGCTCAGATCCTGTTCCCCCAAATGTACTAAACTTGACAGACATCTATAGAGCACTGCCCATAGAGAGCTACCACCCATTCTGCTCATGTGAAGATAAAATATTATCTAGTTAGATTGTATTCTAGACCATAAAACACGTATTAATAAGAAATTTTAAATGACTGAAACAATAAAAAGTGTTTACTACAGACACAATGGAATGAAACTAGAGATCCATAACAGAAATCTGTTAATTTCACAAGTGTGGGCAAATTTAACAAGACAAGCCTGAGACATAAAGGGTCAGTGAGATCCCAAGGGTGCTGAGAAAGTTATTTGTGAGGAGTGAAAACAAGTGTCCAGGAGCCTCGGGCAGTGCAGTGCTCTAGTGTCTGTAGCTGCCAAGGCCAGTGGTCAAAGCTGAAAGGGCTCCAATCAGGAATCTAACTCTCCAGCATAAGGAAACTGGATAAAGCACAGGAGAACAGAAGGCACAGAATTCTAAATGATGGGAGGCAGTAAATAAAATAAGGAAAAAAAAAACAAACCAATGATATAACAGAAGCTAAAACTTGGTACTTTTGGAAAAGATCAAGAACACGTCCTAACCTTTATTTAGACTGAACAAGCTAGGATGAAGTGCCTCAAATGAGTGACATCAAGAATGATAAAGAATACATTACTACTAGCCTAATGAAAATGAAAACAAGCCCATGGTAATAGTATCAACAATTACATGCCAGGAAAGGAATGATCCTACATGACAAATTGGAAAGATTTCTGTAAAGACACTAAGTTCTGAAATTGACTCCGGAAACTCAAGAATGCCCCCCCCCCCCACACACAAGCAATTAGAATTAGTAACTTACTTAACAAGATGGAAAGTCACAGACTGAATATATTTTATATTTATGCCCTCTGCAGTGAGAAGCTAAAATTGGATCTAAGAAAGCAGTTCCCCTTAGCTGGCTGTGGCAGTGCAGTTTTGGGAGGCAGGCGGAGACAGAAAGGTCACTTGTGCCTGGAAGATTGAGTCCAACCTGAGAAACATAGAGAGCCTACCTCTTCAAAATCAAAACAACAGTTAGTGGGGTTGGGGGCCCAAATGAGGAAAGAAAACAATTCTCTGTACAATAGTGCTAAAAAGAATGTAATGCTTAGAATATATGTGCAGGGTGCAGGGCGCAGCACAATAAAGCCTCGAATCAAATTAAATAAGACCTAACTAGAAAGCCAGGAACACAATACTGGGAAGACAGCAATACTCACAAAACTGGTTCACAGATTAAACTCAATCCCTATCAAACCCGAGCGCCATTTTCTCCCTAGAAAGTGGCTAGGTGATTTTTCACATTCATATGGAAATGCAATAAAGAGGGATATTCAGAGCAATAAAAAAATTATAAAACAATTTGGTTCTTTGAAACTTTCTGATTTCAAAACTTGCACAAAGCTATGGAACTAGGCCTATGTGGTATTGGCGCAAAAGTAGAGGGAAGTGTTAAAGAGGCCTGAATCTAGGAAGAAACTCTTACTTGTATCAAATCTGTGGTAAGAGTGATCAGACTACCCAACGGGAAGCAAGTCTTGAATCGCATAGTACTGACTAATGGAAACACCAATAGGAATGGGGAGGGGATTTGGGTCTCTACCTCACACTCGGAAGCAAAAGCAGGCATATCTTAAGTTTAAGGCTATACAGTAAGATGCAGTCTCAAAGATAATTAACTTAAAATCATCAAAGACCAAAGATTTGAAAGACAAAATTAAAATTTTTATTCTTAGAAGAAATTATACTATATTATATTAATGTTTTGACCTTAGATTAGACAATGGTTTCTTAGGGATGACACAAAACAACAAGGAAAAAAAAAGATAAATTGAACTTTCAAATAAAGATGCCTGTACCTCCCAAGTGATGGAGTTACAGGCACATGCCTCTATATATCACTCGTTGGCTTAATTTTTAAATGAGTTAATGACTCAACAGACATTTACCTAGGGAAGATGCTGGGATGGCCAGTAAGTACATAAAAAGTGATCAGTACTGTTAATTATTAAGTAGAAGTCAAATGATGAGCTAGCACTTACACCCACACCTTCCTTCAAAAAGTAAGATAATAACATATGTTGAAAAGACTACTGAACCATCATATTTTCCTGATGGGAGTGTAAAATGGCCCTGCTATTTCCCCAAATGCTAAACATAAATTACCATAGAATCAAATAACTTGATTCCTTGTGAGTATACCCAAGGGACCTAGAAATGTGTTCAAGCAAAGGCTTGTACATGCATGTTTGCAGGAGGATTATTCATAACGTCCCCAAATGGAAACAGCCTTTGTGCCCATCAACTGGCGAATGGATAAAGGTTCAATGTACGAACATGATGAAATACCATTTAATCAAAAGTAATCAATTTAGCCAGACCTAGAAAACGTTATACTGAGTAAAAGACGTCAGTCAAGAGACCACAGATTGTATCGCTCCATTTATGTGAAAATGTTCAAAATGGAAAAAGCTACAGAGATGAAAAGCAGATTAGTGCTTTCCAGGTATTTGGGGAGAAATAGAGTGGAACTGCTAAGTGATAGAGTGAGTCTCTTTCTGGAATAGGGAAACTGTTCTTAGAATCGGATAGTGACCATATTTGTGCAGCATTGAATACACTAAATGTTGTACATTTGCAGGCTGAGTTTCTTGGGTAAGTGCCATTTCTCAACAAACAGCAAACAAGAAATGAAAAGCACACAGGGAGCTTATACCTATCCTTTATTCGGGGTTTTCTGATCTTACAAACCATAGTAACATAGCAACGCCAGGAAGTTGATATTGTTCCAGCGTGCAAACCATAGTTGGATGTCATTTTTATCACACATGGATTTGCATAAACACAACCACAATCAGGACAGGAAACTTTCCTCTGCCAGAAAAATCCTCCTCATGGTGCTCCTTAGAGACACAGCCCCCTTCATCCACTGTCCACAATCCATGGCAACCACTAATCTACTCCCCAACTCTGCAATGGTGTCATTTCAAGAATGTATATAAATGAAATAATATGGCATGTGACCTTTGAAATTGGCTTTTATTGAGGAGCATAGTTCCCTGGAGATGCACTCATGCATGCACCAAGAGTTTGTTTCTTTTCATTGATGAGCAGCATCCCATAATATGACTGGACCAGTTTATTCCACCACTTACCTGTTTAGGGTCATTTTGATGGTTTTTAGTCTTGAGCTATTGCAAATAATTCTGTTATGAATAAGAAATCATGGACAGGTTTTCTGTGTGGATAATTTTTCATTTCTCTGGGATAAATGCCCAGGAGTGTAATTGATGGGTTGCGTGGTAAGTACATGTTTAGTTTCTAAAGAAACCACCATATTATTTCCCAGAGTAGCTGTAACATTATATATTTCCATACCAGCAATGTAGGAGATTTAGTTTACCTTCATCCTTGCCAACATTGTGTCTTTGGGAGGGATTGGTTCATTTTGGCTATTAAGTGTGTGGTCACATGGCTGTGTTTGTATTATTCCTTTATTAGCATGGTCATGCCCATGCGATGTTTTAGTGGCTGTCTCCATTTTCGTTTTTGATAATGCTTTATGCCTTCTCTTATCTAATGAGCCTGGATAGAGGCTTATCAATTTTGCTGACCTTGTAAAAAAAAGAAAAGAACTTTTGGTTTTGTTAATTTGCTCTATTGATTTCACAATCATCTTCACTCACTTCATAAATCAATTCAATTGATTTTTGCTTTAATTTTATTTCTATTATTTTGTTTTCTTTTGAGTAAGGTATGGATGGTTGTCTTTTGATTTTCCTATTTAATATAGACATTCAGTGTTTATAAAATGCCTTATGAGCACCACTTTGGCTATATCTTACATTTTGATAAGCTTTCTTTCATCTTTATTTGTTTTAAAGTATTTGTAATGCTTTTGGGAGTTCTCTCTTTGCCTTATGTGTTATTTAAGAACACCATTTGACTTCCAAGTATTTTGGTGTTTAGCTCGTTATCCTCATTATCCTCTTGCTTCTGCCTCTCAAAAACTAGGCTTCCAGGCATGTGCCATAATGCCAAGCCCTCTGCTATTTGTTCCCAGTTTAATTCCACTCTGGTCTGAGAACGGACACTGTGTCATTGCTATTATTTTAAGTCTACTGCAGTGTAGCCCAGAAAGTGATCTGATTTGTCATTGTCCATGTGAACTGGAGAAGAATAGATATTCCACTGTGGCTAAAGCAGTCTATCAAAGTCTATTATAGCAGTTGGCTGATGTTGTTAAGTGCAACTATTCATAATGATTTGCTTCCTGGTAAATGCATCCAATTATGATGAGGGAGTATTGAAATCGCAAGCATAATAGTGAGTACATGCATTTATCCCTGAATTTCTATCAGATTTCACCTTCTATAGTTGACACTGTGTTCTTTGGTATAGACACATTAAGAATTGTTATGCCTTCTTGAAGAATTGTCCCTCCATTGTGATTTACATCTGGTTTGCCCCAACCAAAATCTGGGTTGAAATGTAATTCTCAATGGTATGGTATTGAGAAGTGATGAGTTCTTTGAAAAGTAATTCCATCAGAGGGGCTTCATTTAGCATGTAGAGATGAATATGATCATCACAGAGGGGTCTAGTTATTTTGAGAGCAGATGCCGGGCGTGGTGGCGCACGCCTTTACTCCCAGCACTCGGGAGGCAAAGGCAGGTGGATTTCTGAGTTCGAGGCCAGCCTGGTTTACAAAGTGAGTTCCAGGACAGCCAGGGCTATACAGAGAAACCCTGTCTCAAAAAACCAAAAAAAAAAATTGGTAATAATACCAATTAAAGCAATCAAATTATTCCAACTCTATTAATGAGAAAGTACTAAGAAAGCTTAGCTGTAGAAAGCCAGGCGTGGTGGCGCATGCCTTTAATCCCAGCACTCGGGAGGCAGAGGCAGGTGGATTTCTGAGTTCGAGGCCAGCCTGGTCTACAAAGTGAGTTCCAGGACAGCCAGGGCTACACAGAGAAACCCTGTCTCGAAAAAAAATGAGCTTGACACCTCCCCTTACTCTCTCCTACAGACGCACTTCTACTGCGACTCATTCCTGAGAGGGTGAGTATCTCATTTACTTCTAGACCCATGAGCTAACTAAATGGGGTTTCTTTGTGAATTGTTCACTCGTAGATATTCTGCGAGATGCAGTCTTGTTACCTAATGCTCCTTATTACTCTCCACGTGCCTCCTGGACATCAAGGGTGCACTTGTACTGATAGCTCACAGGCATGCGCACTCAGACTGTTCAACTCTGTAGGGCAGGTAGAAGACACACGCTGGACCATTGAAGAGCAAGTATGTGGGAGCTTCTTGGGATCCAGCTCCACTCTGAGAGCTCAGATCGGGATCACTTGCATAGCATGAACCATGAACCTGTTCCTAGGTTTGATTTTCAGCACGGCAAAAATTCTTTGGAAGAACAGACACATATGAGTTTCCTGACCAAAATTTTAATAATTATTTTTAAGGAAGCTCAACTAGTCACAGAGGAAGACAATTCAGTGGAATATAAGTCACAAATGAAGAAACTAAAGAATTAAAATTTCTCTGGAGCTGACTCATACAACAGGTGGGATGAGAACAGCAGTATTCTCAGAATGGCAAGAGTGAACTTGATTGGATAGAAGAAGATCTGAGAACTTGAAATCCGGTCCATTGCAGTTAGCAGATCTGAAGAAAAATTAGATCCAAGTATGGCCAGTAAAATGGCTCAGATGGTATAAGTGCTGACCTCACATCCCTGACAATCCGAGTTTAACTCCACAGAGCCGCCATTAAAAGAGCTGCACGCTGGATTACAGAGTGATGGGAGAGGCAGGAGAATAGGCCAAAAGTCCACATAGGCAGCGCTCAGGAGCAGAGATTACAGTGGAGAGCTTGTCTCAGAAACAGCATGGAAGTAGCATGGAAGGTGACATGCTGCTACTCTGAGCAGCCCTGCTGTGACCTCCTCACAGGTAGAGCGGTGTGCTGAAGGCTGCATTTCTACACATACACAAAATAGGTGAATCGAAGTCTAAAATTAAATCAGAATCAAATGTCATGATTTGTGGAATGCCATCAAGAGACCTAAAAATATTGTGACCAGAATCTAAGAAGAGAAATAGAAGAGGGCAAGAAGTTTAATTAACAGAATAATGACAGAAAACTTCCCAGATCTGAAAACAGATCTAGACATCCAGGTACATGAAGATCAAAAGTCTCTGTTTCTAAATAAGTTCAATTTAAAGATCTCACCCAAACACTTTATAATAAAGCTGTCATAAACCAAAGATAAGATACCTGGGAGCAGCAAGCAAGGCTTGTCACACACAAAGGAACCATCATTAAGTTACCAGTGGATTTCTCAGCAGGAACTTTGAAAGCTAAGAGAAAAACACATGATATACTCAAAGTACTTTAAAAAACAAAAAACCCTACCAGCCAAGAATATTTTACCTGTCAAAGAGTTCCTGCAGGGATGAAGGGAAGTTAAAGACTTTCCCAGACAAACAAAAAGCTGAGTTCGTTGGTCATTACACCAGTCTTACAAGAAAAGCTTAAGGTAGTTTTTCAAGCTGAAACAAAAGGATCCTAATTAGTATGATAAAAATATAAGACTCACCAGAGAAAGGTGAAGACATAGCCAAAATTCAGAAGACTCTAATGCTGTTCTGGTAGCATGTAAATCACTTTTAATTGTAGCAAAAAAGAAAAAGTGAGTGTTCAAAAATAAGTTTTAGATTGGGAGAGTTGGTAAGGTGCCACACAATTGAGGAGCGAGTTTGGATCCCCAGCAACCACAGAGAAAGCTGAGCACCCTGGTGCTCCCTTGCAAGAGCAGCACTGCAAACAGGGAGACAGAGAGAGCATCCCCATGGTTTGCTGGCCAGCAAGCAAATCAGCGACCTCCAGGTTCAGTGAGAAACTGTCTCAGGAAATCAACTGAGGGAGTGATTGAGGGAGATGCCTAGCATCAATTTCTGGCCTCCACACATACACAGACACAGACATGCATATCCACATACATGTGCACATGTACACAAACATGTATAGAAGTACCACATATATGTGCATGTACACACAAATACTATGATAATTTGTTAGTGTATCTCAAGTATGATAAGAAATTATGTTTGACAAAAAAACGTTTTTAGATGTGTCAAGTAGAGTGGCACACACCGGCAAGTCTAAAACTTAGAAGGTAGCGACATTCTCTTGATTGTGAGCTCAAGGTCAGTCTGGGCTACCTGGAGAGTTTCAAGTAAGTCTAGGATCAATAGCAAGACTGTCTCAAACAAATACACCCACGATAACTAACAAAGGAACTTAAAATGTATGAGGGAAGCTATGTTGCTATCAGCTTAAAAATAGACTCTTCGGTATTATGGGCATCCTAGGATAATCATAGAGCAAAAATCTGGTAGTGTGTATACAAAAGATAAAGGAGAAAGGAATAAAAACAAATTACTACATAAAATACAAAAACCATTTCCAGGAAATGATAAAACAGCAGTAGTAAATCCTTACCTATGGTTTTAATTTTATTTAATGGATTTAATAAGATTTAATTACTTTTAAAATCTCTAATGAAAAGACAACTAGTGGCTGAATTAATAAAAGTCAGGATACAACTATAGCCGACTTACAAAAAAGCCCATTTGGGTTTGAAGGGTACAGATACGCTGAAGATGAAAGGAGATGAAAAGGTATCCCATTGAAATGCAAACAAAAGAGAGCAGACAAAACGGGCTACACATTTTAAAAAGCACTATAAGATAGGAAAAAGATATTTTATAATGCTAAAGAGGTCAGCTCAATGGGAGTATCTGATAATTAGAAATTTGTGTGCAATCAATGTAAAAACACCTAAATATATGAATCAAATATGCAGAAATCAGAAGGGAGGAGTAGACAATACGATAGAGGCAGGACTTTGAAATACTCTGCTTTCAATAGTGGATAAATCATCCATACAGAAAATGAGTGTGGAAGCATTGGGCTTGAACTCTACCTCGGAACAAATGGATATAGCAGACATACACAGCACATTCCTGCCAACAGCAGCACAATACATATTTTCTGAAGCTCACATAGGACATTCTCCAGGGTAGATCATATGTTAGGCCACAAGACAAGCTTTAACAAATTTAAGAAGATTGAAATAATATCAAGTATCTTTTCCAACCACAGCGGTATGAAACTAGAAATCAATAACGGGGGGGGGGTGGAAAATGCACAAATATGTGAAAATTAAACACACTTTTGAACAACCAATGGCTCAAAGAAGAGATCAAAAGGGAAATAAGAAATATCTTGAGACAAACCAAGACGGGAACAGAATATACCAAACCTTACTGGATGCAGCAGCAGGCCCTAAGATATGATAAACACCAAGGAAAGGTAATCCCAAATAAACAGTCTAAATTTACACCTCAAGAAAATGGGGGGAAAATCAAGCTAAGCCAAAATTTAGCAGAACAAAGGCCAGAGCAGAAGCAAATAAACTAGGTAAGGAACACAATAGAGCACAACTAAGGTTTAGTTTGCGCAAGATGAACACAAATGACAAATTTTTAGCTAGAGATCCTAAACGAAAAGTGAAATTTTAAAATGAGTAGTGAAAGAGGAGACATGGAGACTGGGGACAAAGAAAAACGAAAGAGCATAAGCCACCACAGTGGACAAGTACACACAAACAAGCTGGATACCGTTGAACAAATGGGTGAATCTCTGGGAACATATGACCTGCCAAGACTAAGGCAGAAAGAAATAGAAAGTCTGAACAAGGTAGTGATGAATAAGAAGGCTCATCGGTAATCAAAACTCCCAACAAAGCAAGTCCCAAGAAGATGGCTTCACTGTTGAATTGCAACTGACATTTAAAGACGAATTAATTCCAAGTCTCAAACTCTTACCAGAAATTGAATGCAGGAACATTTCTGAATTCATTACATGACACTAGCATTGCCCTAATATGAAAGGCAGGGAAGGACACTGCACAAAAACAAAATTCCAGACTTGTATACCTGATGAACAGAGAAATAGAGCTTCTCCTCGAGGGGCTGCCAAACCACGATCGTCAGTACATTGTAAGTCCACACAGTGATCAGGCTGGCTTTCTCCCCGAGACGTAGGGATTCCCAACATATATAAATCAATAAACCTCCCACATTAATAAAGTGAAGGAGAGACATAATTGAATCATCTCAATAGATGGAGAGAAATTGTTTGAAAAAATCCAACATCTTGTCTTCATAAAACTCTCAACAACACAGGTATAGCCGGAACATAGCATAAGAGTAAGATAACAGATGTCCACTCTTGTCACTTCTATTCACTATAGTACTAGAAGTTCTGTCCAGAGGAAATAGGCAAAAAACAGGAAGTAAATGGCGTCCAAACTGGGAAGGAAGAGGTTAACTTGACTCTGTTTTCAGGTAATATGGTTTTATAAAGAGAAAACCATAGAAGTCTCTACAAAGTCAATTATGTTTTTACACACTAACAACACTAAGATGATCCAAAACCAAGAAAGCAATCTCACTTACAGTAGCATCAAGAATAGAGACTTAGAAATAAATGTAACCAAGAAAGTAAAAGAGCTATTCAAGAAAAGTATTAGAGAGCCCTTAACATTACTGCATGAAGAGATTAGATACATTTGGAAGATTGGAATGGGGGCAAATATGCATGCTACAACAACAGTCCAAAGACCTACACAGACATGTTTTTCTTTATGGGAATGTTCTCATTCAGTATCATTGATTATGAGGAAACTACAAACTTAAAGCCACACTAAGATCTTGCCTCTCACTTCCTAGGATAACTGCTATCAAAGTCTATTTTCTTTTCCTTTCTCTTTTTTCTTTTATTGGATATTTTCTTTATTTCAAATGTTATCTCCTTTCCAGGTCTCCCCTCTGGAACCCCCCTATCTCATTCCCCCTACCTCTATGAGGGTGCTCTCCCACCCACTCACCCACCCACCAACTCCCACCTTCCCACCCTGGTATTCCCCCTGGGGCATTGACCCCCCTCTGGCCCAAGGGCCGCTCCTCTCACTAATGTTCAGCAAGGCCACCCTCTGCCACTTACACGACCGGAGCCATGGGTCCCTTCATGTGTACTCTTTGGTTGGTGGTCCAGTCCCCAGGGGCTCCAGGAGACCTGGCTGGTTGAAACTGTTGCTCCCCACATGGGGCTGCAAACCCCCTCAGCTCCTTCAGACCCTTCTCCAACTCCTCCATCAGGAACTCAGAGCTTAGTCCAATGGTAGGCTGCGAGCATCTGCATCTGTTTCTTTGTCAGGCACTGTCAGAGCCTCTCATGAGACAAGCATAACAGGCTCCTGTCAGCAAGCACTTCCAGGCATCCACAATAGCATCTGGGTTTGGCAACTATATATGGTATAGATTCCCCAGGTAGGGCAGTCTCTGGTTGGCCTTTCCTTCAGTCTCTGTTCCACACTTTGTCTCCATATTTCCTCCCATGAGTATTTTGTTCCCCCTTCTAAGAAGGACTGAAGCACCCACACTTTGGACTTCCTTCTTCTTGAGCTTCATGTGATCTGTAAATTGTATCTTGGTTATTCTGAGGTTTGGGGCTAATATCTACTCATTAGTGAGTACATACCATGTGTGTTCCTTTGTGATTGAGTTACCTCACTCAGGATGATATTTTCTAGTTCCATCCATTTGCCTAAGAATTTCATGAAGTCATTTTTCTTTTTTTCATTAGATGTTTTCTTCATTTACATTTCAAATGCTTCCCTTTTCCTAGTTTCCTCTCTGAAAATCCCCTACACCCTCCCCCCTCTCCCTTCTCACCAACCCACCCACTCCTGCTTCCTGGCCCTGGCATTCCCCTACACTGGGGCATAACAGGCTCCTGTCAGGACCAAGGGCCTCTCCTCCCATTGATGCCCGACTAGACCACCCTCTGCTACATATGCAGCTAGAGACACGAGCTCTGGGGGGTACTGGTTAGTTCATATTGTTGTTCCTCCTATCGGGCTGCAGCTGAGTCGTACTCCATTGTGTAAATGTACCACATTTTCTGTATACATTCCTCTGTTGAAGGACATCTATGTTCTTTCCAGCTTCTGGCTATTATAAATATGGTTGCTATGAACATAGTGGAGCAAGTTAGTAAGAAATCAGGAACCCTTGTGTACTGATCAATATGTGAACTGGAATAGCTGCTATTGTGGAAAATCTTTGGAAGTTCTTCAGAAAATGAAAAATAGATCTGGTAGTTTCACTTCCAGCTTTTCGTCATATATTACCTTGAACGGTGTCTGCAGTCTTGGTTTATCACAGCGCTGTTTATAAGAGACACAACATGGAAATCACCTAAGTGTCCCTGGTGGATGAGTGACTATAAAAGGTGGTATGTATATGGCTATACAATGGAATACTATTTAGCCTTTTAAAATAAGTTTTTCCATTGTAAATTCAATGACTCCAGAGGCCATTATGCTAAATGAAACAAGCCAAGCACAGAAAGAAAACGAGCTGCATGGTACTCAATAAACAGATGCCAAGCTGGTATAAACAAACAGTAGAATGGTGGTTACCAGGGGCTGGACGGTGGGGGAGGTAGGGGGATGTTGATCATAAGTTATAAGAAAATGCAAGGACAGAGATTTATGGTATTATACTTGGCAATGTATTCTTAGATATAACATCAAACCTACAAACAACAAAGGAAACATCTTATGTGTCAACCTGACTAGGCTACAGGAAGCACTTACTTAATCAAATTCTCATTGTGGTGGTTTGTACTCTCCCTCTCTCTACTCCTCTCAGTTCCTCCAACTCCCCTCCCATCCAGATCCATTCTCATTCTGTCTCTCACTCGAAAAGAACAGACCTCTAAGGGATAACAACTAAACTTGACAAAATAAACTATAATAAGATGCATTTTCAACACTCTGTCAACTACAAGTCTGAATTCTCTACCTGAGAGTTGGTTCAGGTTTCTCCTTGTTCCTTTCTGCTCCAATAAAATGTGCTGCCTGTCTCTAATTTGGAACAGTAGCATGTCCTGTGACATTCTCCTCCCCACCCATTGCCAAGGATGGGAGGGTGACTTATCTCCTTTTTACTGTTCACCTTTGAATTCATCTTGCTCTTTTTCTTCTAATGTATTATGATGTGAACTGTTTTGTTATGCTTCCTCTTTTCTAATATAAGCATTCAGTGCTATAAATTTCCCTCTCAACACTGCTTTGACTGCACTACATGGATTGTTATTTGTTTTATTTCATTCTCCTTCACTTCGTGTCCCTGTGTGCCAGAGTCAACATTTCACCACTTCAAGAGACATGCGAAAACCATATTTCTTTCAGGTCTCACTATACACCCCCTTTCTAAAACACATTTCCTCTACTTACATTGAGAGCTGTATTAGATGTTGTTATACTTTTGCATTGACTGTCAAATGTAATTTAAAATTTCAAGAAAAGAGAAGGAAAGTAGTTTTATCTAATTTTAAAACGTTTTCCTAGCATACTTTCTTATTTCCTGATCTCTTGATATACTTTCTCTTTTAATTTTATGACACTCCCAATCCTTTAGAGCCTCCTTTATCTGTAGGCCTATTGCTATCAAATACTCTCGGTATGTCTTCATCTGAAAATGCCATCGTTCCTGCATGATGTTTCCTCTGGACACAGTTCTTTCAGCCTTGAAAGTATTACTCCTGTTGCTTCTGGCATTCGTATTTCTAGATGAAACATATGCTGTAATTTGCATTGATTCCCCCATAAGTTTTATTTCTCTATTATTACTTTCATTAATTTTCTTTGGTTTAGTTTGTAGAAATTTGACCAAATATGTTATTTGCTTTGTTTTTTTTGGGGGGTTTTTTTGCTCAGCTTGTTGAGTCTGCAACTTTGTGTCTCTTGTTAAACTGCAGAATTTAGAGTGACTTGTCTTCTAGTGTAGTTTATCTTTGCAGTTCACGTTGGGTATCAATCCTGTGTCTTCAACTTCACTGAATCTTTCCGTGGTTTCCATCAATTTTTAAAAATTTGTTTATCAGATTTTCATTTTATTCAGGGCATTTTCTCACTCTCCTTTAAAATTTTTGCTTTCATCTATATATCTTCTATTTCTTTACCAACTTTCTAGGTCTCCAGTTTTTGTTTCATTCATTTTGTGTTTCTGTCGTCATCCATATGTGTCAACTCAGTCTGGGCTTTCGTTGACGACCTGCTTTCCTTATTCAAGTTAAAGTTGTCTTGGGGTTCTTGGTATGACATGTGATATTTTAAAATGTGAAATCTGGACATTTAGTATACTAACTTATGGGATACTTGTTCTATATTAGAAGGATTCCCCTCTCACCATGTTGGCATGGGAAGGAGGGTTACTTCCTTACTGCCAGGTTGGGGTAAAAGTCCAGATTCCTGACTCTGTTTCTTTTATACGTTATTGCTGTAGACATCATAGATAAATGTAGCATTTCAGGCTTCCTACAGGACTTCTACAGACATAGGAATAGTGACTGCCTTGTTTCCACCAAGTGTGGAGGGTTCCTTGACCTTATGCCATTCAGGGGTGGGGTTGTGACAAAAAACGAGATGGGCTGGGGAACCACCATGCTGCAGTCTGATGAGGGTGAAAGGCCAAGCTCCCAACTCAGCCTGGATGCTCACGGGGTAGGTGATGTGATAGTGTTTAATAGCTTCTGTCTAGTCCTTTGTCAACAGGAAGCAGACTCTTGTAGGGACTAGGGGTTTTGTTTGGTTGGTTGATTGGCTGGTTGGTTGGTTAGTTTGGGATTGCAGAGTGGTTGGTCTGTTCTATTGGTGTTTCTGTTTGTAATGTTCTCCAACCCCAAGAAACTCACCATCATGTTGTTCCTTAGTTTTTGATCCACTTTTCAGCGACATGTACATATAGGTCAACATGTAGCTATATAGATAGATGGATGTAGATACAGATACAGATACAGATGGTACAAAACATTTTGCAGTGCTTAGCAGGATGGATTGAGAGAAGCACACTTTCTCCTTTCCATCTGGGACTAGGAATTCTGTTATCCCTTTTCCCATTTAAGAAAAAAAAATCTCACTGAAAGAGGGGAAGACTGAAAATAATTCACAGTCCTCAAGTGTTTCCTTATACTTAGTGGGTGAAAAGTAGCTTGTAACACCCAACTTATCTAACTTGAAAAGGAGTCTTAAGAAAGGTTGGATGCTGGTACTCACCAAGGTGGAGGCTGTGGTAGATGGAGCAGAGATCAATTCCTATCTACTTTTTAATGTTGATTCCAGCCTTTCCCATCATGTTTCTGAATGATGAGTTTTAGAGCTCTATCTAAACTAGCTGCTACTTGTTTTTCTATGTCCCCTGTTCATGGGACAGGCTACGAGGTCTAGACCCAATGGTTCTTTACCAGGCTTCTCTCCAGGGTTACTGCCAGAGGGCTTTTACCCTTATCAGGCTGAGCCCTTGGAATCACAGCCTTCTTCCCTCTACAACCTATCACTTTATACTCAGCCCCTTCCCTGAGGATGCTCCTCAAACTCTGGGCCCTGTAATAGTTCAGAGAAACACATTCCACACTTCTCAGGGCTGAGTCCAATGTAGTGGCAGCTATTCAAGAATGCAGGTTGTGTTTGTGTGCATGTGTAGGGAGGACTGCCTGTTTGGTTGGCCTTGAGCCAGGGGTGGGGGATCCCCCAAAGGCCACAGTCTTAAGGGCTGTCATGAGAGCTGGAAGCTGAGGCCAAAGACAGGGCAGCAGCATGCAAAGCCCTATCCCAAGAGGCATCAGTCTGGAGTGTGTGCAATGAAGTCTTAGGATTGCTGAGACAACAGAGGTCCCCTTGGGAGAAGCTTACCAAATGCTTTGGAAACCACTGCTGCCCTTGGTCTTTGGTTAACTAGGCTTCTTAGGCTAGCTGTTCACCTACACTGTGGCCTTGGTTTTCTATTTGAAAGGGGGACAATATTTTAGAAGTTTTCATGTCTTGGTTTTGGGAACATCTTTCAAGATTGCCTATTCTGTCCTGGCACATTCCCAAATCCAAAATTATCTAGTGACCTTTTCACTGGATAAATAACCATTATTGTGACTGCTGAAACACTGGCCATAGCTGAGTTTTTAAATGCACATTTGAATCTGCTGTGGGAATTATACTTCTAAAGACCCTAACACCCCACTACACATTTGTGTATGTCATACATTTTGGATTTGCCCCCAAGTGACTGGAAGGCCCCAGAAGTCATTGCAATTCCATGGACCACCTCTGGAGAGCCAGTGTCTCAAAGGAAGCCTTTGAATGGGTCTTAGAGACTGAGGTAGGACCTCAGAGGTGGTTTTTGAGGTTTCCCGAGACAAGGAAGTTTTTAGGGTATAATGAAACAGAATTCCAAAGGGGATGGGTAGACAAATGCTGTGTAACTCTACTGGGAGACAGGGTGGCTAGTTCTGCACGGAGGCAGACCCTAGCTCAAAAAAGGCAGCAGTAGCAGGACTGAGGATACTATACTACCCTTTAAAGAAGGAGACTTGTAGAATTAGGCTTCGTCCCACTGCCAGTCTCTTGTTCAAATAGACACTCACCAGATGGAGCTTTGAGAAGACCATTAAAAAAAAAACCCTGAGATGACTGTATCCTCTTACAGGAAAACTCACACCAGCCAGAGAGAACAGGTCATTCATTTACCAAAAGTTTCTCCATCACTGATCACATACTAGACAGACCCATCTTTGGAGGACTCCTAATCTAACGGGGAAGACAAATCCGACCATGACAATAAATTTAGTCAACATCTCAAATAGGGGGCCCAACCAAATGGGGCATCAAGAAGACTTGCTGGAAGCATCAATGACTGAAATAAAAACTGAAAGGTGAGAAGGTCTTATCTGGGGAAAGAGGTGCAGGAAGGAGGAGAGGTGTCTGAGAAGGAACAAGCATGCACAAGGCCCTTAGCTTACAGCAAGCATGACCTACTCTGACATTACTGATGTGGTCCCTAGGCTTAGGCCTGCCAAGCACTATAATAGCTTAGCCCCAGGCTTTGGCTCACCTTGTGCCAAGGATAGCATGGACCATCCTCATCCATGATTAAAACCAACTCCTCAGAATGGTAAAGCAGAGCCGGTCCTGGAGTTTCTTGGAGGAAGCTTGGAAAGACAATTTCAGAGAAATTGGGGCCAGATTATCTGAGAACTAGCCACAGTGCCTCTTGTCTGAGGAAGGATGTGGCCAGAGCAATTGGCAGTCCCTGCCCTGACTCGGTACTGCCTGTGCCTGCTATGGTGTTTTACTGTGTCCAGGGGATGAACACATTGCCACTGTTGGTGAGTGTCACAGTGATCCAGTGGATATACCTAAAGCAAGACTTTCCACAACTGGACACAGAGAGCAGCATCCTCAATCGATGATGTCCAGATTACAGAGCCTCTAAGAGAAGGAGATGGCCAAGTCTTCCCTACCTTAGCTTTCTCCGGCCTTTCACTGGACCATAGATTTGTGGAGTCAATAAGTTTAAGGTAGTAGTTAAACATGGTGTGATTCTGAAGGAATGAGGAAAGACAGTTAGTTGACTTCAGAAGTGGCAAAGAAGCACCTCTAAGTCTCACTTACCTGACAGTGGCCCAGTGGGCAGTAAGAGCTTACTCACAGATAGCACCGAGGTAGTGACCAGCACTCTTGAGCATCTTGGGTGAGAGGAGAGCTGTGTGCTACAGAGGCAACATGGAGGTGGATCCTGGGTAGGTTGAAGCAGAGTGCATCCTTCAGTTCTTGAGCTGGTCTTCCCTTTGCTGGGTGACCTTGAGCCTCCATTTCCTATTTTGAGGAATGAGGATAGCAAATACAGCCTATATCCTATGGCAAGGAAATCAAAGTCAATGGATGGGAACTAAGTAAGGAGTGAAAAGGGTGAGAGAAAGGTGGGAAGGACTCCAGAGGCTGGCCTAGTGAGTATGAGAGCTACCACACCTAGCTTCTCTCTGGTCACCATCTCGGCCTTCTGATCCCACTGAAGAAGCTACCACACTAGCTTCTCACTGGTCACCATCTCTGCCTTCTGATCCCATCTTTGTTTCAGTGGAGCAAAGATCATTCCTTTATAAAGCCTTTTGGGAGGACCAAGCATCAGGCTGAGCTCTGCACCTTTGTGGCTGGGTTTGCACCTAGCACGATTACTAGGAAGAGATTCTAGAGAGGGACTCCAGGACACAGGACACATCAGATTTCAGCCACAGTCACTTCCCAGCCTCAGCCTCACTAAAACCTGAAACCGGGCCAGACTGATGTACGAGGGTGTGAATTGATGAGAAAGACAGAGCCCAGACACATTACTAGGTGACTTTTTCTTTGTGTGAACATCACAGGGTATTCTTACACAAACCGAAATGATGTTGAATGGGACAGTCACTTCAGTGCAGTGCTATGCATCTTTCCCAGTAGAGTGTAGCACACTGCTTCATGACCAACTTGTTTTATAAGTAGAATGCCATTCTAGAAACACAATACAAATACACAGAATAGCAACAAAGAAACCAGCAGTACTGTTCGTTATGGGTATCAGGGATTGTGCATATCATTGCATGCACACACTGGCATGCAATTGGCATGTAACTGGCCAAGCAGTGGTTTCTTTACATCAGCATACCATGAACGTATGAGCAATGTGTTGTTCCATGCCTAACACCAAACGATGGCTCAAGGTATCAAGAGGTGATAGAAATTTTTACAGCACTGGAATTTTTCATTACTGGAGCACTTCCAGTCTTTGGGGGAGCCTCATTGTGTATGTGAGCTGCCATGGACCAGAACAGTACACAACACGTGACTGCAGTGATGGCCTCTGAGGATTATGGGTAACTAGATCCTACAAGCAGCTTGGTAAGTACTCTATGTGGGGAAGCTCAGAGTGGAGCTGGCTGGAACAGAATGGGAACTGGGTGCTGGTCCAGGAGATGCTGTGATTCTGAGCTCAAGTATGGTGAGACTTGTGTTGTCCTACTCTCCTGCATGGACACACATAGGAAGTCAGTTTCCTGGGCTATGGCTAGTGGTGCCACCCTGAACATCTCCTTTTGTCCTCTTCTTCCTCCACTCCATCACAGATTTATTTTCTCAGGAGCAGCCCTTGGGATGGGTGCCAGCACTCTGACATGAAATATCACTTTGGCTTCAAACCCTCCACTCATCAGACTAGCCTCTGCCCACATTCCTCTCACTGCCTTGGACACTGGACTGTATTTTACACCTTAGCCTCCTAGGGAGGTGTCCTTTAGCCACCTGCTGTTTCAGTCATCTCTCTCTCTCCCACAGGCACAGTGTACTTTGGGGCCAGGCCCACTAGAGAGGCATACTATCTAGTATAGTATAGAACATCTTCCTTCCATAGAACTAGTTCTCACCCTATACTGATGCTTTCTTCCCATGGATCCTGGAGCCCCTTAGCAGTGAAAGAATCCACACTGATTTCAAAGGTAACCCATTGTTTGGAGAGACCTGGCTCCACAGTAAAACTATTACTACTGCTGCTGCTGCTGCTGCTGCTGCTGATAACCCCACCAAGGACCTTATTGGCAATTGGCCCCTGTCCCTGTTTCAAGGGTGGTTATTTTAGAATGTTAGTTCCCTGAAGACTGGGCATCAGCTGTCCCCATAGGACAACACTACCTTTGTAGCTGCAAACTGGCAGCTACAGTTGAAATTAGAATGACTTGGCCTGATCTCTGTGACCTAATATGACATAGGTAAGTGCCAGCTTGAAGCTGGGCACATGTACTACTCAACATTTCAAAGCTGTCAGCTACAGTCATCAGAACATGCATCATATAGAAAAGGCATCAATGTAGCAAATTCTAGTCCTGCCCCACTCCCCGGCTTACTTGGCTGTACTATTTAGCCCCTAGGAGACTTGGCATGAGATCCTGTGCACAAAGTGCTTCGTGTTGACCCTGGTACATAATAGATGCCTAGTAGTACTGTTCCTGCCTCCATTTCCTCATCTCCTCAGAGCAGAGGAGCTGGAGGAAAGCTCTGCTCAGAGAGGAGATGCTCTAGGATTAAAGGGGTCCATGACAGTCCCATGGTCCCCTGGTGGGTCAGGGGTCCAGTATATGGGAGTGCAGGCTGACTGGGCACTGGGATCAGGACTTCAGCACAGGGAGTAGTGGATTATGGAAACAGAAAGGTCATAGCCAGGGGTAGAGAGGTCTGGCTACCACCTTCGGGTTTCTGTGACTCCATCGATCTTTAGCTAAAGTCCTTGGTCTCCTTTTGCTATGAAGATAGTACTAGAGTACCAACAGTCTCCAAAGTACCTCTCAGCCTGGACACTTAGCATGTATATGGAGTAGAAGCATTCAGCTTTGATGCTTTAGCAGGGGGCAATGTATGGGGCCTGACCCTCTGAGGAACAGAGCCAGCACAGGGAACTTGCAGGTAAAAGGATTATCAGAGTGGTATGGTGGTATCATGTCAACTTGACACAAGCTAGGCTTCATCTTGGAAGAGGGAACATCAATTGAGAGACTGTCTCATCAGATTGGCTGCATGAGAATCTGAATGACATTTCTTGATTAGTGATCAATGTGGGAGGGCCCAGCCCTATGGGAGGTGCCACTTCAGACAGGTGGTCCTGGGTGATACAAGAAAGCAAGCTGAACAAGCCACGTGAAATAAGTCAGTAAGCAGTGTTTCTCCAGGGCCTCTGCTTCAGTTTCTGTCTCCAGATTTCTACTCTGAGCGTCTGCCCTGGCTTGTCTCTGTAAAAGACTATAAACTATAAGTTGAAATAGACCCTACCCTCAAGTTCCTTGTGCTTTATCATATCAATAGAAAACAAACTAGGTAAGAAATGGGTTCATGGAGTATTGCTATGAGAGACCTCACCATGTTATTTAGGGGAAGGATTGCGAAGCACTTGGAACTTTGGGCTGGAAAAGCTGTTGGGTGCTTAAAGCGTAATTGGCTGTTCTGTAGGAGCTTTGAAGATAAGGATGCTGAGAGAAAATGCAGGCAATGGTTTGCGAAGTTTCAGAGAGAAGCAAAGACTTTATTGGGACTGTTCATATGATATCTTGTATTGAGAAATTGTGGTTTCTGGTCAACTAGGGCTGAAAATTAATGTGCAATTAACAAGAGGCTAGGATCGTTGAGTTGAAATCATCTGGAAAGTATTTCCTCCAGGTCAGCATACAGAGCTATCATCCAGAAGGTACAATACTGTTTCTCAAGCTGGGAGCTGAACTTGATGCAGGTGATCCCCATAGTTTACTTCTTTTGGGGCAGCATGAGAGCCACAAGACTGAAGGGGTCACAGGGAGCAGCTGGGGTCTGGTATTGTAAGGGGCCAGAAGAAGCTACTGAAGAAGGCATAGCCTAAATTGCAATGGAAGTCCCAATATTGACAGGCTCATTCCGAGACGCTTGGCACCATGAAACAGCGACAGTTTCTCAAGAGCCTAGAAGAAGTTATTGAAGATGCTGCCTCAGTTGCAGTGGAGACCCCAGAGTATTGAAGATGCCAGGACTGTGGGATGGCCACCAAGAACTACAGCATCTATGGAATGGAACTGATCTAAGGGACAGGCAGCAGGCGCTGCATATGGCTGAGCTGAAGAGGTGAAGCAGTCTAAGTTCGCTGAAGTCCAAAAGATCATGAATGAGTCCCAGATATTGGACATTGAAGTATTTATCTTATTGGATTTGGGTTTCGCCTTCATCTCATTGTGACTGGGCTTTGGTTCTTCACCCTTGGAATATAAGTATGTGACTTTTTATTATTATTATTTTACAGGAGCCCACAGTTAAAAGACTTTGGACTTTTACAGAGATGTTGGATATTTTAAAGAGGCTGAAGTTTTAATGTGTTTAATTTTTAATAGACTGTGGGGCTTCTAAATTATATTATCTATGTTTAATAGTGTGATGTTGACATGAGACCTAGGGAATAAACAGAAAAACAATGGTTATGATTTAGTAGTGATGCGTTTGTGTGTCAAGTTGACAACAGTGTGACTATACTGGTTAGTTTTTTTTTTTTTTTTTGGCAACTTGACACAAACTAGGGTCATCTGGGAAGAGGAAAATTCAACTGAAAGAATGTTTTATCAGAATGACCAATAGGCAACTTTGTGTGACATTATCTTGATTAATGATTGGTGTAGGAAGGTCCATGTCACTGTGGGTGGTGCCACCCCTGATATGGTGACCTTGAGTTGTATAAAAATTCAAGGCAAACAGCTATGGAGAATAAGCCAAAAGGCAGCATCTCTCCATGGCCTCTGCTCCAGTTCCTTCTGCAGATTCCTGTGACTTCCGACCCTGACTCCCATCTGTGGTGGATTGTGTGCTGTAAGATGAAATAAAACCTTTCCTCCCCAAGTTGCTTTTGGTCATGGTGTTGATCAGAGTGATAGAAAGCAAAATAGGACAAGCAAAACAAAACAAAACAAAACACCCCATTGCCTGGAATATCGGAATGGTGGCCAAATGTGGTCAATGTCAAATCCCTCTCTTACGTCTCCAATACCAAGCATTTTTCCACCCCTGGAAGTGGGGCTTAGAAAACATAAGCCAGAGCAGCTCCAGCCTTGTCCAAGTTGTCAGGTCCAGGCAGCACTCACAGGGACCCTGGCTGACTCTAAGTATTCTGGATGGAAATGGGGCTCCTCATCTTTGCCTGTCCCCTACTCTCTTCTCAGAACTGGATTTCATGGTCATGGGAAGTCACTGGAGTTCACCCCCGAGTCCCTGGCGATGCCTGGAAGTGAAGCTTATCTCTTCTTAGTAGATAGGTCCCAGTCCTTGCCTTCTCTCCTTTCCATGGCCCTTCTAGCCAGGAAGTACTTGAAGATGGTTTCATGACATTTCTGAGGCTGGCTTGCGCTAACTTCAGGTTAATGTAGCATCCCTTTCCCTAGTAACGCATCAGAACCCCTTTCCTTGTCTCAGCATGTTTGGAGATTGAGACTCTTGGAGAATCCAAAGTCTCGGTCAGTTGTGAAATTCTTTGGGATGGAGATCATATGTTACATCCTGGATTTCTTTCCCTGGATTCAGGGAAAGTATCAGTCTCGGTTTGCAGACTGAATTCTGCAGCCACCTCAGCTCTATGCCAGCAGGCCACAGTTCCTTTCCCAATCGGGGCTTGCCTTTGCCTGCCTCCACCTTGGAAGTGGCCAAGTGGATTCACATGTTCAAACTTCCATGTATCACATCTGTGCAGAAAGGTTAAATGCTTAAGAAAAAAAAAGCTTTAAGACAGGACCTCTTCATATATCCCAGACTGCCCTAGACTTCAGTATTTAGCCCAGGTTGGCCTTGAGTTTGAAACAACTCTCCTGATTCAGCCTTCCAAGCACTGGTATGACAGATGTATGTCACTATGTCCAGCAGTGCTAAGGCTTCATGCCTTCCCACTGTCTGTGTGATTTCCTGAAATGGCTGGGAATACATGCTTGAGACCCAAATACATAGGCACTGGGCACATTCTATCTGGGACTTAGACTTCCCTGTTTCTCTATCTGTAATCTTCCTTATTTTACAGAGGTTTCTGAAACCTCCTCCATTCACTAAGCAAATAGAAATGGGCCATTTATTGGGGCCATGTACCAGTGTAAGTCTAAACTGAATCATGGTAATACATGTAAAGTCATGAGTCCTATGCTGGACTTGTGGCAAGAGCTCAGGCAATAAGAACTTCGTCTCCTTCCTTCATATAGGCACAGCCATTTGACCACCTACTATTCACTTTGTACTCTTAGAAACATTGAATCCTTATATTCCTCACAACCCTTTGAAGTGGGTGCTATGGTTAGCATCCTCATTTTACAGAGGTGAAGACTGAGACACCGAATGGTGACATAAATGATCCCAGGCCACACAGCTAGCAAATAACTGTCTGACCAATAGTCAGTACTTGTGACCTCTTCAGCATCCCATCTGTCTTAGCTAGAACTCACAGTCCCACCGCTCCAAGATACACACACACATTGCACAGGCACACCATTGCTCTTATTTGGCGTGCTATGCACGGTGGCCTTATGCTGTCTCTGGAATTGTGAAACGGGGCACCATCCATATATTTCCAGTGCTTCAATCAAGCAGAGCCCAGCTGCCCAGCCCCTACTCTGCATGGGCCTGCCCCATAGCTGCTGGGTGCACAGCAGGTGTGTGCACTCTGGCTCTTCCAGTCACATTCCTGCTTCAGCTCCCATGGCCGTCCGTCTGAGTGCCTGAAAGGGAAGGAGTTGGAGGTTGTGCTGTATGGTGGGCAAGGTCAGCCAGGAGGGGTGAGGGAAGGGCTAGCTGTGGCCAGAGACAAAGGGCCGGGGGAGGGCGAGAAGAGAGGCTGCAGCCGCCAGAGGAGGAGGAGGAGATCTTGATAAACCGTGCAAGGTTGGAGAGGAGGATCTGGGGACTGGACTTGCAAGAACTTTCTCAAGCCATAAATTTTCACTAGCTGCCTAAAGCCTGGAGCTTAGAGGCCAGAGGCCGGAAACTTGATCAAGTCCTGAGACAGCCAGTCTCAGGAACAACAGAATCAGGACTCAGGCCCAGATGGAAGGAGTAGACACTGGGTTGCCCATCCTTCTGGGTTCAAGGACCCTGAGCCATGCACCAGAGGTTACCGTGGAATATTAACTCCCTGGGCTGCTCTATGCCTGTCTGCTCATGTGCCCATTCATGTGGTGCTGTGCCCGAGTATGCACAAGGTTTAAAAACAAGTGTCCACGTCTGACCCCATGGATTATCAGCTGTGTGACCTTGGTTGTTATTCACCCTTTGTCTCTTAAACTGCTAATGGAGATCACGGCCACCTCATCGGATTCTAGGCATGGGCTGGCAAAATGAATGTGGCAGACTGAACATAGCACCTGACACAAGAACTGAGCAGCAGCTGGAGCTGTTATTACACTAATGAACCCATGAGCCCAAGTGTACCCCAAATTCAGGTGCAGGGAGCATGCTGAGTTGGTTGCCATTGGCTGCGCCTCCTCTGTGGTCCTGTCTTCATCTGTGAGCTCAGATGGAAATGCACTCTTCCTGAACACTCAGCCACCCACCAAGGTCTACTTGGCAGTCCAACTGCCCAGCTAAGTTTCTGGTAGACCCACAGGATGCAAGCACACATTTGTACAAAGCACTCATACATATACTCACACACGTCTGCACAGATCTGCACACCTGTACCTGCACACTACATGCTCCCATGCATGAGTGCATGGGTGCAGGCACCTCTGCATGCATTCGGGAACACACGCCTATTTGTAATTGAAATCTTGAACGACCCTCTGCCCTTCTCTGGGATTCAGTTTTCTTGTAAGAACAAGGAGAGCAGGAATTCTTGTTTTAGCCATTGAACATGGGCCTTGAGCACAGTGAGTATAAATAGTGCCTGTAAAAGTCTGTAGTAACCTGAAAAAGCTCTGCACAGCCTGAACCAGTGGTCCTGTCCACTCTGCCTCTAAATATCTCCAATCTATCTTCTATACCCCATGGCTCTAGCCCACGCCACTAAGCATGTTTCCTGTGGACGCTTGGAGTGGCTTCCTTACCGTATGCCCCGTTTCCACCGTTACCACACTCCAGACCGCTGCCCACCCCGCCAGGATGTGCTTTTATAAACATGCCACCCACGAGCTGCCCTTCCTCCTTTGGTACTTTCATTACTTCGCATTCCCTTATGTTCATAAGGTATTTCTGTACAGAGTTCAGGCTCTATAGCTGCATTGCCTGGGTTCCATTTTACTTTTGCTATCTAACAAAATCTTAGCACTAGTGGCTGTGGACAAAATACCTTTGCTTCTCTGAGCCTCAGTGACCTCATCTGAGCAATGGGATTAATATGGTTCCTTGCCTTTAGAGTGATTAAGTACACTAGATGAGCTCTTAACTGCAACGCGTGAGAATGGGATTTGGCACATCAGAAATATGATTAGGCCACAGAACTAATTCCCAAACGCCTCTCTGTTTAGTTTCTGCAAACTGGAAGCTTCACTTTGAACAATACTTTCTCTAGGACCCCAGGTCAACTGTCTGTGGTGAGGATACTTGGCCATGCTCTATCAATCAGTGCTCAACCACCACTGCTTCTTCAGTGAACCCTGTGTTCTTCAGGAAGCTCCATGGGGCAGCCACATGTCTGTCTGCTCAGAAGGTCCAGTGCCTGTCAGATAGTCCTAAGTCTTACAGAAAGACCCACAGTTTTAACATGCCCTGCAGCCTGAAGAGAGGAATGTAGCTTTGGGGAAGTCCTGTCTTTAGCTTTCCCATGTGACAGGAAGCCAGAAGTTTAGCAGAGAAGCATCAGGTGGACCTTGGTGCCACACCTAGTTAAATATTGTGTGTGTGTGTGTGTGTGTGTGTGAGAGAGAGAGAGAGAGAGAGAGAGAGAGAGAGAGAGAGAGAGAGAGAGAGAGACTCACTGTGAAGCTCGAACTGGCCTTACACCTGGTATGGAGCCCAGGCTGGCATTGAACTCACAATCTTCCTGCCTCAGCTTCTAGATCTTAGGGTTGTTTTTTTGTTTTTTTTTTTTTTTTTCAACTTAAAGGGCAATCCTTGCTTTACCAAATTCAATCCTGACTCAGGTGTCAAAATCACAGAAAGGCAAGGTTGTGAGGGAGATGGGCAGGAACATTTCTTGAGTGCCCAAGTGAGGCTAGAAGACTGCTGTTCAGTGTTTTCCTCTTGTTGTTCTTTGGAGTGTGTGGGTGGGCCATCCCAGATTGATTACCAGCAGCAGGAGTAGCTACCGGTAGTTCCCTATGCCCTCCCTCCAAGGTAAGGCCAGGTACCAACCCAGGAACCCAAAGGGTGAAGAAAACCCAGACTGGAGTGGAGGCAGAGACTCTGGGAACAGATCCTGCAGAATGGAAAGGACCAAAGCCAAAGAGGCGGGAGGAGGGAATGAGAAAGAGCAAGAAGAAGAAGAGCAGTCAAGAGGTGACATAGAGCTATTCCTTTTGGTCCCTGCTCTGGCCGTGCCTCCCTGGCTGGTACTGGAATGGAGAGACTGAACAAATACATGAAAGTCAGCCACAGACAGTAGGTAAGGAGTTGGAGGCCTGGAGCCAGCCATACCCACAGCTCAGGCAGAGTAAGGCCAGCTAGCTGTCACTTTGGGGTGTGTGTGTGTGTGTGTGTGTGTGTGTGTGTGTGTGTGTGCGGTGGCACTGGTATTCTGGACAGCATCAGGAAGTGGGCACCCCATTGCCACCAGCTCCTAGCCCAGTGCTGCCCTCTCTCCTTGGAACAGGGGAGGCTGCCTGCTACTGTCCCCAGAATTCAGGTCTCCAAGTCATGCTGAGCTCACCTTGGAGTGCCTTGTCCCCCCCCCAACCCCCCCACCCCACCCTGTTTCCACATGCAGCTCCTGTGCACACTTATTTTCCCATCCGGCACAGGAGCCTCATGCTTTTCTCAGAAGCACAAGGGAGGTCACAGTGACGTCATCTAAATCAGATTTAATTGCTTTTAAATTCTGCACAAGTCTAGATCTTATTTATCTGGAGCAATGCATTCCCTCCTGTGACCCTTGCCCTCCAGCCTGTCTCCTTTGTCTCCCTAGATAATTTCGCTTCTACTTTCATTTTATGCATGCATACAGAATTTTATTTTTTAAAGGTCTGCCATAATATTTGTTATTCCTTATTCTATATGGTGTTATTTTTCTGTATTTCATTTCTTTCTTTCTGTATAGTAACGATGTGGACAGAAACCATGGCTTAGCACAGGCCAAGCAAGTACTCCGCTGCTAAACTGTTGTCCCAGCTGGGGAACTTCCTTTCAGGATAGAGAAGTGACACTGTGAAAAGACAGGTGACTTATCCATAGGACCCGTTAGGATCAGCTGGGCCACAGGCTTGATAACTCTGATCCACTGTATCTTCCTGAGCACAGCTTCTCAACCTGTGGGTTGAGACCCCTCTGGGAGTTGAAAGACCCTTTTACAGGTCACCTAAGACCATCTGAGAACACAGATATTTACTTTATGGTTCATAAAACAGTAGCAAAATTACAGTAATGAAGGAGCAATAAAATAATTTTATGGTTAGGGTCACCACAGCATGAAGAACTGTATTGAAGGGTCACAGCATTAGGAAGGTTGAGAACCACTGCTCTAGAGGAAGAGCTGAGGTGTCAGGGGACCTTATGGGACAAAAACACACAGTCATGCCTGGAAAACACTATGTGATGTCTATCAGGGCTTGTCACCACCAGCAATGACCTCAGGGGTTAGAATCAGATAATAATATAGTTCTTCACTTGTTTTGCTGTGTGGGACATTAGGACCCAGAGCCTCATGCCTGCCAGGCAAACACTCTACCACTGGGTTGCTTCTCAGTCCAGGAAAGTGGAGCCCAAGGGAAAGGGTTTAAACTTGCCCGGAATCACAACATCTAGTAGGTAACAAGAAATACCAAAGAAATAACCCGATGCTCATGCCTTGTGGGAGTTCTAAGGTATTTCAGAAAGGCCTTTGACATTCACATGCCAAAATATCAGTTTGAACCTCAGTTTGATGTTTTGTTTGTTTGTTTGTTTTTGTGAAGCTAGGAGATGTGAAGTGATACTAGCAAAACCATGCAGATAACTCACACCCAAGCCATGCCTGCTCTTAGGACTTGCAGGAGAAACAGCACCTGGCCCTGACATCCTGGCTCAATGTGACTATTTCAGAGCAGTGGCTCAGAGGGGAACAGAACATTGAGTCACTGACAGAAAGGAAAAGGGCTGCCTGTGTGAAGCTTACTTCCTCTACCTCAGCTGGAACTGTGACACATCACCTTGGTCCCAGAAGGTTTAGGTCTATCTATACCCAAGGAGGCAAATCCTGGTTGGGGAGACCCTTGCCTATGTCTCTGGGCTTTTGAGAGCTGAGCCTCCTGAGAGCATTCCTTTGAACTCTATTAATAAGGCAAACTGAACTGTAGACCCTGCAAATCTTTGCCAGATGTCCCCAGCCTAATTCCCACACCTAAAGAGACATCTGCCTAGCTGGCTCACAGGGAAAGTGGTGGGCTAAGAGGGCCAGCCAAAGACCTCAGGACTTGTTGCCCCAGTAGGCATTGCCCATGGTTCAGAGCCCACCAGGAGGGAAAACTGGCACTCAACAGCCACTCTGTCCCACAGCAGAGCCCAACCAGGAGATTGTCCCGGTTAGGCCAGTCCAGGCCAGCTCCATACAGGCCTGAGGAGGTGACAACCCTATCGACCAGCTCCTCCCGGCCCCCCATTTACATCTTGATTACATTCCTTGGGAAACCTTCCAGGCCACATTCCGCCTGGCAGGCTGCTGGGAAGACCCACAGAGCACTATGGCAACGCTGGAGGGGCCTGCCGGGCCTGCCGGGCAGCAAGTAAGAACCACCAGGCTGAGGAACCTCCCTTATAGGGCCAGCCTGGATTCCTCAACTCCACCAACTGCAGCCTGCCCTACTCCATCCGGAATGTCCCTGCCTCAGCCTGACTCACCTCTGTATCTCCAGCCAGCCCCCTGCAGGATACATCAGAGAGCAGAATCGAATCCAGTACTCCCTGGCCTAAAGCCTTCAAGGCCTCCTCTTGGTTTCAGCTTCCTCCAAAGCCACTTCCTATCTGGCACAAGCAGCAAGCCTCGGGTGTAAGGTGAGCAGTGGAGGATGTAGAACTGTCACTGTGGCCTTGGCATTGCCCTTCCTAGTTGTCTCGTCTTGTGGAAAACAGTCCTCTATTAGGATCCCACCGAGTCACAGAGAACCCAAAATCAAGCAATAAGTCCCATACGCTGTTCCCATTTTCCTAATTTGGTAGGAAGTACTTGACTACTTGTAGAACCCTAAAAGTACATCCACAGATCCTTCAGCTTCTCAAGACATCAGAAGCCCTCTCTAATGTCCCTCTCCAGGCAAAGGAATGAGCCTTGCGTTGCCCTTGCCCACAGACCCCAAAGAAAAGCCAGAGTGCAGAGAGAAGCAGCTGACTAAGCCCCCACCCCCTCCAGCTCTGACACCAGGCCGGGGCTGCAGTAAATGGGACCACAGTGCTCGTGCCCTAGTACATCCTTCCCAGTACAGTCCTTCCCTGCTTCCTGTCTCCTTCTCTGCCCCCTTCCTCCCTTCCTTCCTTCTCTCCTTTTTCTCCGGTTCTTCCTGTGCTGTTTTAGCAGCAGAAACCTTGCAGTGAGCCTTTCACTGAAAGCAGAGCCCTGAAGTAGATAACAAATCTGCTCTTCTGGAGGCATCTAGGAGCACTTCAAAGAATCTCATTGGAGAAACAGTCGGCTAGAGCTACCTATGAAGAGCTGCCAGAGCGTCCATTTAGCACGCAGCCCTTCCGCCCTCTCCTCTCTATTCCCCTCTCCTTTCTTTGACCTTCCCCTCTCTTCCTCCCTCCCGCCTTGCCTTGTCCAATGGACCTTCCTTACAGAGCCCTCAATTCAATGCAGTTCGTCTCAGCCTGCCTTCAGGAGTGGGCAAGGGCTTCATGCCAGTGCTGGGCTGTAATTTTAGGTCCCTGGCTTGGCCAGACAGTGCTTGCCAGTCACATGAGCAAAGGCCCTGGAGCCAGGCATTCCTACCCAGCCTTTTAAACTATAATCAAGGCAGGGGTGGTGGCACCAACTCCAAAGGGGTGCCAGAGACATTTTGTTGTCTGCGGGGACTATAGAGGGTCAACAATATTAGGTGTAAACACAGCCCTGTGTAAAAACTCCTCCTGACGTAAGGCAGGGACGAGACTGTGGAGGTAGCTGTGGGCTGGACTCCTGCTTTGAGGCCAGCATCTTCAAATATACCATGCTTCAATGGAAGTCTCCAGAAAGGACCCACAATAAGATCCTATTTGGCTACGGACAAGGAAAACAAGGCTAATGAGGGGCCGAGTGCCAAGATCTGAGCAGGGCTCCCGAATCACCTGGACTGCTCCTTTGGGTGGCTGACGGATGCCAGGCATGACGGGAGGCACTGGGCACTGAGGAGACAGTTGGAAACAAGCAGAAAGTGACTCTTCACTGAGCTGTCAGCTGAGTCCGAGGTGGCAGATAAGAAACAAAGTGGTTACACAGAATGGAGGGCAGAAAGTGAAAAATTAAAGTAAGGAAAGGGTGTGGAGAAGGCAGGGTGGAGGGAAGGGGGCTGGCACGAGGGTTTCACTGGGAAGGTGAAGGGGTTGCTTGTGTGTTTCTCCAAGGGAAGAATATTGCAGGTAGAAGCCACAGGGAGTACAACGGCCCTGAGGTGAGGACACAATGATATATTAAAGAGAACAGGGAGGAGACCTGGCTGGCTGGCTGGCTGGCTGGCTGGCTGGCTGGCTGGCTGGCTGAAGGGATGTTGGTCCAGGAAGAACTAAAGAACAATTCTACAAGGCTATGAGTGACCATTGAAGAACTCCTACATCTGCTGTGTATGAAAAGCACCATGGTAGGGTTTGGCAAAAAAAGATGGCTGTGATCTGACTGGGTGCCAGTAAGACACTCTTGGCTGCAAGGTTGAAAAGAAAGTGTCTGGAGGCTTCTGCACTGACCCAAGAGAAGGCTAATGTGGGCTTCGAGCGGTGGGTGGTGGCTAGAAGTATTTTGAGCACAGCGCTCAAAGGATAAGAAGTGTGTGGGAAGAGAACAAGACGCTTTGGTCTACATGGCATGCCCAGAAGCTGGGTGGAGGGCGGGGCTAGGGAGCTGGGGAGTCAGGCTCAGGCTTCTAGCTCTCAGTGCAGTGGTGCCTATGGGTCCAGTCATGCTATGCTGCTGCTGTGTGGGTGAATACAGTGGTCCTGTAAGCTGGGGTGCTCTCAATTCAGATGTTGAAGATGAAGAAGAAGAAACAGACTGTAACCAATATATAATCAAGAGTCCTGAAAAACACTGGCTAAAAACAGAAGTAGGAGGCTTAGGTTGGGGTAGCCTTCTGTGGCAAAGTCATAGACTGCTCTTCTCTCAAGGCCGCAGGCTGCCCATTCAGGCTAGTCTCTTGGAGGAATCTTGCATGCTGCTGTTTCTCAGTCACTGCCTAATTGGTGAGTCAATTGGTGACCATGGGAGGAACACCTTCTGAGAGTCTGTCTGAAGCCAGGCCATCTGGGAGACAGGCTTCCTGGGTAAAAACAGAAGGAGGATAAGTAACTATTACTCTGGGCACCTAGGGCCAGGGGCTGGAACCTGGGCTGCCATGAAAGGAGTGGCTAGGTTTTTCCATCCTCTTTCTCTCACAGGCAGGGCCCCACATCCCCCTGTCTTGGCCATCTGAAGGGCTCCCTGATGCTGTGGAAGGCAAGCCTGTGGAGTGTGGGACTACAGATCCTGCCCAAGCTTGCACATAGATGGGTGGAACAGGACCCCAAGGCTGCTGCCCCTGGAAGAGCAGTATTGGTCACTTAACATGGAGATAGGAGCTCAGGTCCCAGGGCCAATGCCTACTTCAAGACAGCTAGTTCTGATACTCAGGCCAGAAGGATTCAGAAACCTCATGGCCATCTATTGTTTAATCTACTAGTACAATACAGTAAACCCATGGAGAAGGGTAGAGTTGAGCCCCTTCTGTAACCCCTCAACTCCACCTTTTTATGTCAGAAGGCAAATTGATGCTGCCAGACCCCAAAGACCTGGGGCCTACAGCAATAATAATAGCCTTTCTGAAAGCAGGCACTATGCTAGACTCTGCACATATGAGTCCTTTGATGTCAATGGCAAGCCTATCAGATATACACTATGTGTGCAACTGTTGTAGAGATATGGAAATGCATCCTCAGAAGACTGAGTTCCCTCCCCAGGGCATGCTGCTAAGAAGATACAGAGCGAGGATTTGAACTCACCCAGGAACATATGCCTATTTTAGTTAAAGGAGGTGTTTAATTGTGACCTTGGAGTCACACAGCCAAGGCTGCCTAGCTCCTCTGGCAGGGAAGAGGAGAGCAGAATATAGCCCTCCTTTCTGGCACTTTCCATTTCTCTGTTCCCATTCACTCCACTCCTCCCCACCTCTTCTTCTTCCTATTTACCTCTGCCCTTGTTCCTCAGGCAAAGGGTTCTCCATCTGCTAGATCCAGAGAAGCAAAGCCCAAGGCTTGGGGGGGGGGGTCCTAAAAGGGGAAATAATTTGGCTTAAAAATGAAGGGCACTGAGGACCATGGAGGGGTGTCACAGAAGATCATGCTACAGACTTGGGCAGAGCCCCCTAATGCTGCAATGAGGCTCTGACCTGGCTCCAAACCACTGTGGTCTGGCTCCCTCTTGTTAGCAAGGAATGATGAATTTGAGAAATTACTGGAAGGATTGGGGGAGACAATGAATTTCCTCATCCACATTCAGGGAAGGTTTGGAGAGGCCCCAATTCCCCTTCCTTAACTCTGGTGCCACACCTTCCTTAAGTCTAGCTACATGTCTTATCTTCTGTAGCCCTGTCATCTATGAGACGACCTCATGGAAGCTCCCTAATGACATAGAGCTCAACTGGAGTTTTTCTTAGGAAGCAAGGAAAAGGTTACTTTCATTTCTTTTGCTCAGACAGGGTCTCATTATGTAGCCCAGGCTAGCCTCAAACTCGTGGTTCTCCTTTAGCTTCCCAAATATTGAGATTGCAGCCATATGCCACCACATCTGTCAGAAAGTCCTTTCTTATGTAATCCACAATCCTGCTGGCCCATTTTATATACGAGGAGACAGAGGTTCAAGGAGAAGCAGCTTGCCCATGATCCCACACACAGTGTATGAGTGACAGGGCCTGGCTTCTGGGAGTTCTCTCCTGTCCACCTGTCTCCTGTGGGTCAACTCTGGCCAATATGCTTAGTGTGACCCTCATAGCTGTACACCTACTATGACCCTAGATGGAGGGTTTTTAAAAATCATTTTTAAAGTTAGCAGACACAGTAACAAGCTTCATCGTGGCATGTTCTTAAGTATATGCTATTATACTTTATTTTTCCAAGTAGAGATTTAACCCAAACTGTAGAACAAAGCCTGTTGTGCTCAAGTCTGGACTCTTCCGTTTACTGTGAGGCTCTGCGCAGCCTCAACATTCTGTGCACTTAATTTCTTCATTTTTAAAGCAATGGGGGTGATGGCACCTCCCATGGGCTGTAAAAGTCGTGTGGGGAGGGAATGAGCGTTACCATATAAACCACCAAGAACAATACCTGGACTGTAAGAAATGTTCACTCCGTTGGGGTTTTTTTCCATGGCTCCTCCTTCAAGCCCTAAGCCTGCAACTCATTTTGACATGACCAACCTCAGGCCCACCCTGCTAGCTTCAACATCGGAGGCTTCTCTGACCCCATCCCCACAGTCTTTTTCTGCTTGCTGTGGTCCGGACCTGACTTTCTGTCCTGATTCTAGGCACAGCTTGATAGCATAACCAGTACTCAACTTTGCCAATCCCTGCTCTTGTCACTGGGTGACCTTTCTAGTGCCTGGGTGACCTGTACAGCTCTCAGAATCTCTCTGTCTTGCCTTTGTTGGTCCCCTTCAGGCTTAGAGTCCACACCTTTATTCCAGCTCGCCTGCCACTTTCTGTTGTTGCTTGGAATCCTTTGCCCCTGGTATCATCATCTGCCCCGAGACTGCCCCTGCCTGTTGCTATGACTTCACGTGGGGCTACAGACTCCCAGAGTTCCTTGATTGCATCCTTCACCCACCCCAATGCATACCTCTGCAGACAGCCTGCTCTGCCAAAGAACAACTCGGTGTCCACTCTGTCCTGTCTATGAGAGCAGATGAGGCAACCTAGAAGGAGCAAAAAGAGCCAACGTGGTTTCTTTGGCCAAGAGCAATGGCCCAGTGAGGATACAAGCAAGTTCTGTGTGCTCCTAACGCCCTGGCAGAGGCTCTGCACCAGCTACCATTCTCCCTCTCCTCCACAGTCTCCAGTCCCTGGAGAGGAGGACTAGGCTCTAGTTTGTGCCTGGCTCCAGCAGGCAGGGTCAAGTCACATCCACACAGGCGCAAGAGGGGAGAAAAGACGGAGGAGGAGGAAACCCAAATGGAAGAGCCCAGCAGTGAGGCTCTGGCAGGGTGAGCCGGGGAGAGGGAGGGAGGGAGGGAGGGGAAGCCGGACCCAGGGCTATTTCTGTACAATAATACAGGGGAAGAGGGCCAAGCTGACAGGACAGTGATTGGTCTTCAGGGAGCAAAGGCGAAGACTCTGCCGGCGAGCCCAGGGCTGGAGGAGCTGGCCCGGGGCCCAGTCCGGTGGGCTGGAGCAATGATTTCAGAGGCCGGGAATCTGAGGCGAGCTGAGCCCAGGGACTAGGGAGCAGAGAAGGTGGGAGCAGGGTGAGGGGAGCCAACCATCCTGCCTGCTCCACCTCCAGCATGGGAAGCTGGGAGGGGGTGGGGCTGGCTTGCCCCAACTGTCAGTCGGCCACTGTGGGGTTATCTGGCTGTGGGTAGGGGGCAGATATTCTAAAATGCACACTTCCTGGGCTCTGGCCTGTTAGGGAGATGGCGTGAGAAAGGGCCAGAAACACAAGGCTCGGAAACCTCGGGGGAAGAGTCAAGACTTGGTTCTTCTTTCCCACGGGATTTACAGTCATGGGGTCTGGGAGAGGGAGTGTGAAAGGGTCAGGTCATAGAGAGTGACAAGGAGATCACATTTACCAAGGGTCCTTGCTGCTGTGCCTCTTGCTACACCTTAGCACTCTGAATGTCTCCGAAAAGCAGGTAGGGTAGGAGTGACCAAGCTTGATTTACAGCAAGGAAACAGATACGAAGGGATTGTCCAAACATCATTCAGTTACAGAGAGGCAGTGCACCCAGGTCTGCCAGGCTCCAAAGGCCTGTGTCTGTCCAGAAGCACCCTTGCAGTAGGAGGGATTCTGCTGGGTTCTAGTCTGAGACTCCTTGGTCTTGAATCTGCCTATTCTCTGCCAAGTACATGGGCCTAGGGAAGCTATTTCACCTTGTGGCCATAGTTTTTTCCTCATCTGTACGATAGATGGAACTACAAATATTTTTAGATTGCACACTGATGAGTGTGGTGGTGTTCAGGAGACTAAGGCAGGAGGATCACGAGTTCAAGGCCAACCTTGGCTTTGTAGTGAGGCTTTGCCTCCCACTTTACAAGGGGAGCAAGGTAGGGGTGCAGCTTATTGGTGAAGTTCTTGCCTATCATGGGTAAGACTGAGTTCCATCCCAACCACACAAAAGATTGCTAGGTAAAGTAAATCGGCTAAAAAGCAGAAGGCATCTAAAATAGCCCTTGGCACGCTCTAACTGACTGCTGAGGAGGTTGAGTTGAATATTTCACCACTCTCCTTCGTAGGGCATTCCAGAGGGAGGAGCGTGAGAGAGGCAAGAGAGCTGTCAGACGAAAACACAGTTCAGGGGGTCACTGCAACCCCTTAGAGCTGGCATCCTCCCACATTTGGACAATAGCATCTAGAGTCTTTAAAAGAGGGCCTGTGTAATGAAACAATTGCACTTCTGGGAATTCATCCTGCGGAAAGAATAGGTCAGCAGAGACGTACTTATCAGGATGTCCGTGGCCTGATTATTATAGCAAAGAGAAAAAAAATAGTGGCTTGGCTAAAGGAATTACGGTGTGTCCATGCACTGTGGCCAGGGAAACCAAGCATGTCACTCTACAGCACCGATGCAGAAGGAGATTGCTAGGAGAGTAGGCACAGTAGTCAAGGCTGGGTCGAGACACTGTTAGGGGCTCAATATTGGGAAAGAAAACCTATTCCTAATTATGGAACACTGAAAATTGCCTGGCAACGATCTTTTTGAACATTTACTGCTTCTATTATGAGAAAGAAACAAGGAACAAAATGATTTCTCATTTGAAAGCAAAATCTTGAAGCTTTAGAACCTATCTCTACCTGGGAAGGGGTCCTAGGGATTAGGCCTCCAGGCAGGAGTGATCTCCCAACTTGCTCACGAGCTAGCCCAGCATTTCAGACTCCTCGCTGCTGCTTGCCAAGAAGCAGGGGTAGAGCGGAGAGTGGAAGTATTAATGGAGTCAGTCAGACAAATGTGGACTTTCTCTGCTCCTAGAAGAAAGCCTCAAAACCACCAGTCCAGGTGACCTTGCTCAGCCGCTCATTCATCTGTTCACTCAAAAATGATTTACTGAGCAATTACTACATCCCAGACCAAGCGGTGAGGACAGAGCAGTGAGCAAAAGTGACACAATTCCTTGTTCTCATGGAGATTTCAATCCATAGCAGAAAGTGTGTGTGTGTGTGTGTGTGTGTGTGTGTTGGGGGGGGAGGGGATAGTTCACATCATGGCAGCCAGGAAGGAGAGAAAGAGAAAGATGGAGGGGAGAAGGGGGTGACTGTGCTGTGGGTGCTCTTTTACTTTATTCTTCTTGGGCATCTCAGCCAGTGGGAGAGTGCCACCTACATTCAGGTGGGCTCTTCCCTGTTGGCTAATCCTCTAGAGAAATACTCGCCCAGATAGAGTCTGATCTGTACTTCATGAATTCCCCCAGAAGCTTCTCGATCCAATCAAGTTGGCAAGATTACCCATCAGAGTGTGTGTCTCTGAAAACAGGAGATTGAAATCAACAGCTGATCTGGGTGAGGAAGCCAGGCATGTGCACAACCAGAAAGCGTGCATTCCAAGCAAGTGCAGGACCCCTGCGGTGGCAAGGCTGCTGCTGAATGGGTTGAAGTATAGAAAAGAGGCCGTGCAGGCTTCCAAAGGGACATGCCAGGTAAATCTGGGGGAGGAATGCACACTAAATCAGGGCTGGGTGGGCAAGCCATGATGAAGGGTTGGCTCCTATTCTAAGTGAAATGAGAAGACAGGACAGGGGTCAGTCACTTGCCTACATTTTAGCAGAATCGCTTTGGCTGCTGTCATACAAGTAGACTGATGTAGTAATAATTAAAAGGGAGAGACAAGGAAGCAGTTTAGAAGCTACGACAGTAATCCAGGTGATGTATCTCAGACCTAAGTGGCAGTGGAAGTGAAAGGAACTGTCCTTTCTGCTTTGACTGCTTGCTGGGCTCAGATGTTACACACAATCCAGAATGATCTGTGGCAAGCATCCCACTTTGGTGAGAATATGGTATGCAGTGTGTCCTGCTGTGGGGCTACCCTTCTTCCCTGTATGACCTTTGTGTGTGGTATTCACTACTGGATTCCTCCAGGGCTTAGAACAGGGGTTGCTTGACTGGAGCTCAGCAAAGGAATGAATGTGGTGGAAGTACGGACAGGGGAGTAAGGAATTCAACCCAATCGTGGGAGGAGAAGGGCGGGGACGGGTGGACATAAGTGATCTGCTCATTCAGCCAAGCCCAGAGGAGTAATTTCTGCCTCAGAACATATGCGCAGGCGCAGACCAGCCCTTATCTCAGCCTCGCTGATGGAATTTGGGTGTAACTGTTCTTCCCATTGGTCACAGGAAAAAGATCCTGCTTGGGTAGGATTCCTCCCTTCTTAGAAGGGAAGCAAGTCCAAGAAAATGCATAGAGCTAGTGTTCCTCAGTGGGAAACAGAACCAAAAGCATGAGCCCATCTTAGTTCTCTCTATATCACCCTGTCTTCCTAGTACACTCCTGAGCCTCCTACACGGTTCATTCTCATTTAATAACTCAGCAACTCACCTTTCCAATTTCTTTGTTCCCTCTGCTTTCCCCTAGAGTGATCCACCAGTCCCTGGGTTCCTTGAAAACCCTTGCTTCATTCAGTGCAAATGCCCTCTTAACCTTGAAATGCCTTGAACATTTTTCTTAACAAGATTCCAATTCCCTGAAAAACATATCCCCCGATGGCTGCAGTCAGCATGGGGGCCTCACTTTCCCTTTAGCTAGAGGGTTGGGAGATTGACTGATTCTGACAATGGATGCCCCATTTTCTCTGCCTTCCATGAGTAGTATATCCTGAACCACTAATACTAAGGCCCGGGAAAGGGCTCATAAAGACTTATCAAGCATGCTGCCAATAAGATAGTAATGTTTAGCTAGCATTTCATGGATTCAAGTTTAAATGGGGCAGATTAAGCCAGTACCTCCAGTACTGCCTGCCAGCCCCAAGTCTCACAGAAACCTTAGAAAAGGGATCTGAATACGTGTTGTTAAAGGATTACATGTAGGATAAGAGTCAACTACGACAAAACGGTGTGTGGTGAGGAGGAGAGAGATGAGAGCTAGAGCTGACTTGGCAGGGAGCACAGATGCAGGCCTCACAGAAGAGGCATCCCGGACACTTCTGAAGATGATGGGGTATTAATGCTGACAATACATGGCATAAGTCCCACGACACAGAACTGGCCTTCTTGCACCTTGCCAGAGCACTAGAAATTTGCTTCCCAGGGAGGCTGGACACCGAGGCAACACAACAGTCCTGCTTCCAGAATCTCTGGAGTAGAGTCATCTCTACACTGAACCACAAAGCCTGTGCCCTCTTCCCTACTCAGCCACAGGAGCCAAGCATCCATGTTTCTCCCACACCTCGCCAGAGTGATATTTGAGTGTTCTCTTAAAGGCCAGAAAGCTCACTGCCAGTTGAAGACTGCTGGGATCTGCGTGTAGATTTCTAATCCTCTTGTCACTTCCCAACCCTTAAAAATGAGTGGCGAAAGCCGGGCGTGGTCGTGGTGGCGCACGCCTTTAATCCCAGCGCTCGGGAGGAAGAGGCAGGCGGATTTCTGAGTTCGAGGCCAGCCTGGTCTACAGAGTGAGTTCCAGGACAGCCAGGGCTATACAGAGAAACCCTGTCTTGAAAAACCAAAAAAAAAAAAAAAAAAAAAAAAAAAAAAAAAAAAAAAAAAAAAAAAAAAAAAAAAAAAAAAAAAAAAAAAAAAAAAAAAAAAAAAAAAAAAAAAAAAAAA
>LR749485.1:3787363-3852313 GCA_902729485.2 Mus minutoides | reverse complement strand
CCAAGACAAAGGCCAAACAAACAGAGAAGCCAAATCAAAGGAAACAACACAGAGTCAAGACATAAAAGAAAATTAAGCTAACAATCATACTCTGGTGACTTCAGCAACAAAGGTGACCTTGTACTCAAGCCACAGGCTGTATGGCCACTGCAGCGATACTCTATGTCATCGGCAGGACTGCAGCTGAAGGAGCAGCATCATTAGACTCATAAAAGAAGGAAGCAAGGTAGCAGGATGGCAAATGACTTGCAGTGCTTGTGCTAAGAAATGGAATTTGTCACTTCAACTCCCATTTCCGCAGCCAAAACAAGGGACACATTCACCTGTAGTGTCCAGAATTCAGGGGATATTTTCTTGCATAGACAAGTCAAGAGACAGAATAGCATATGTTTCTACAAGTCCAGAATATATCAGAATCCACAAAATAGAAGCAGAAAGCAATCAGGGAGGGGAATGGAGTTAATGAATTGCTGATGTGGTGGCATAAATGCTAAATTAACTAAGTCAGCAAGAAGCCAGAGCTTTGAAAAGGAAGATAAAGTTGGCAACAATGGAGATGAACAAAGAACTGAAAAAAAATACAGAAAACTGCAAGAATGCACTAAGAGCCCCAATATGTAACTCAAAAGATTACCAGAAAGAAAAGAGACAGCTAGGAGAGGGGAGGAAGCATTAATGAACCACTTTCCCCAGGTGGAAAGACAGCAACCTCTCAAATTCCTCAGGAGTGGAAGACAAGTCCCTATTGCTGAAGACACTATACACTTCAGATGCAGGACCCAATGGCTCCTGAGTTGTAACTGACCTGAAAGTGTCTTCTCTAAAGATTAGCTTTCATGGTTCCAGAAGACATCACACAAACTTCTAAAGGAGCAAAGAAATCAACAATCTTGCCTAGCCAGTATGGTTATGAACCACAAAATTGACCCATGTGGCATGATAACCCTACAGGTGGAAATAATGGTACTGATACCTTTATGGTTACCAACAGCTTTCTGATTGGACTTCAGGCCTGCTCAACAAGAGGGAGATCATGCCTGTACTGGAATCCTAGCCAAGTACCCAGGGGTTGTAAAATCATGGATTTTAGAGAAGCTACAACCATCAGTGCAATAACTACATTTAAAAATATTTGTCTATCTACCCAGAGAAGTGTAGTCCTCACCTCTTATGGAGGAAACTCTTTCCTTGCAACTGACAGGGGCCATGACAGAAAGCTACAACAAATCAAAATGCCAGTTCTGGAGGAAAATTTCAGTGGGTACATCAACAACAAAACAACTTACACCTAAGGCTTAAGGAACATTCTAGGGAAGGGGGGCCGGGGTGTAAGAGCCAGATGATCAGGGAGCTTTTGTGTCTCCTAATGCCAGAAGCTACAGCCATAAATTATTACCAGCACCACTGCCTATACATGAGCTGAACCCGTACAGTAACAATAGACTGAGTAACACGGACAAGGAAAGCCCACAAGGCCTGAACCCTGCTCAGGCAAGGAAGAAAGGCTGAGAGCAGGAGCCTCATCTCCATGGAAGAGCATATCAATTGGTTATGTAATACCAGTCCTGAAGACACGCATACAAGTAACATATACAGATTATACAGGTTATAGTTACCAATAGATACACATAAACATATGCATAGAATAAAAATTAATTTAACAAGAGTCCATGGACATAAACAAGAGTAAAGAGGGGCACACGGGAGGAAAGAGAAGGGGAACTGATGTAATTATAGTAAAAATCTCAAAAAATAAATACACAAAATACATAATAATAAAAACCATCTTTTAAAAAATTGAGAGGGCACAGCAAGCAGCCACTGCTTGAGGTCAAGATGTCAAACAACAAGGCACATTTTGGTGCACTCTAATACACTTCTCAAAAGCATTCTAACAGGTTCCACACTAGGCGCGGGCTAAGTCTCAGGAATTGGAGCAGTGCCGGTTGTGTTGCTACATGCCTTGTGATCACAGCACTCAGGAGGTAAAAGCAAGAAGATCCCAAATGCAAGACCAGCCTGGGCTATAGAGTGAGATTCTGTCTAAACAAAACAAAATCCAGAAGGCGTCAATTATGAAACAGAGACGCATCCATTCATTCGCTCACCAATGTTGATTGAGCACTTGTTGCATGCCATGTCCTGTGCCCTGTGCCAGGGATGTGGTAGGCAGCAGAGGTGAGTCCTTACTCTCACTGAGTATGCCTTGTAATGGGACCCGAGACAGGCAGCAGAGAAGAAGCTCAAGCACAAACCTGCTTCCCAGCAGCCTCTGCTCTAAAGAGAGGAGTGGAAGAAGATGGGCAGTGGGGACTTCAGCTTGATGAGTTCAGCAAGGCCTCACCGAGGCCTTGAAATTAAAGTCCCTTACAATCCAGAAAGATTTGGGGAGAGATGCAGTGTTTCAGACACAATATGTGTGATGGCAAAATAAAGAAAAAAGGGAAAGAAGAAGGAAGAAAGAGAGGAAAAGGAAAAGAAGAATAAAGAGGGGTGTCAGAGAAACAGAAAGAGAGTAGAAAAGTTGCCAATCATCTCTCCCAATCTGTCACTTGGGTTTTAACTTTGTTTATGGTGTCTATTGTCATACAGACATTTCAGAATTCTGATGCCATCAAATGGACCGGTCTTTTCATTAAGAGGTTTTGCTTTCTGTGGTGCTGTTAAAAAGGCTTTGTCCACCATCAATAACATAGCTATACTTCTCAATATTTTCTGATTATAGCATTATGTTTTGTCTTTTACATCTTTGCTTTCAGTGTGTATGCCATTTCATTTTTAAATGGTGTGAAGAAAGGACCTAAATTTTTTCCCAAATGGGTAGCCAATTGCCTCAATACCATTTATTGAATAGACCATTCTTCCCTCCACTGATCTGAAAAGCCGCCTTCATTAAATAACAGATTACCACATACACATGGATGTGTTTCTGGGCTCTATTCATGTCCATTGTTCTCTACCTCTCCCTGTGCTAGGTCTGATGATTAGGCCAGTAATCCTGCCTCCGGCCAAATTGGCTCTTTAGGGCCCTTGTCCATCCTGATTGGCCTGAATTTATGCCCTGCCCATTGTTACCTCCTCTGAATAGCGCTCTAGCGCACAGCTTTCCTTCCTGGAAATGTGTAAAATATTTTGATGTGTGGTAAAGCGAGTCTCCCGTCCCATTGTTCTTCCCTTTCAAAGTTGTCTCAGCTAGTTTCGTGCAGTTTCCCTCACACGTGAATTTTCTAATCAATTTGTCAAGTTCTGTGAAAACTCCTACTGGGAATTTGACTGTGATTGAATTAAGTTTATGGATTAGCCCTAGAAAAACTGATACCTTTGCTCTATTGAGTTTTCCCATCCTGGAATGTGCACGAATTGCCCTTTATTTAGAGCTCTTTAAGTGTTTCTCAGTAAAATTTTATAGCTCCTCTTTATATGTCTTGCACACATCTTCCTTGATTTTTTTTCCTTTAGATATCTTACATTTCTGCTTTGTTTGCAGAAGGGAGCCATTTATCTATTTAATTTTCTCATTGTCCGTGGCTGCTCTCTATTGATGTGTTTCAAAAGAAACTTTGGTAATAGTTTTGAATTTATAGGAAAATTCTGAAGGCAATACAGAGCTCTCGTGTTCTTCAAACTTCATTTTTTTTTCATTATAAATAATTCACATTACTGTGTTGCCTTTGCTACAATGAGAGGACCAATATTAGTATTAACTAATGCCCATCGCTTATTCATATTCTCCTACTTTTCTCCCCTTCTGGCCTTTTATTTGGTCTGGGATTCTTTCCAAGACATCACGCTACATTTAGTTGTGATGTCTCCATCTCCTTCTCTTAGCAGTGACAGTTTCTCAGACTTGCACTATTTCTGATGACCCTGACAGTTTGGAGGAGCAGTGCTCAGGTATTATGGAGGACGTGCTCCAATGGGGATTTGTCTGGTGTTTTTCTAATGATTGGGCTGCAGTTATGATGGGGGGGGCACACAGGTAAGTGGCATCTCTGCCATGTCATATAAAGGGATTTCTGTCTTGTCATATGAAGGAAGTACGAGCAACGGGATTTGGAACTACTGATGATATTACTCTGGTAGCCTAGCAGAGGTAGCATTTGCCACATGTTTCCAATATAAAGTCATGGCCTGCTCTCCCAAAGTGTATTCTTTGGGACAATTATTATGTGCAGCCCACATTTCAAAGAGTGCAGAACGATATCCTACCACACTGGGAGGAGAATCTCCATATAGGCCTTGGAATTCTTGTGCATGGGAGCTTGTCTCTTCTCCATTTATGAACTGATTGAGTTATTGCTTTGTATTAATATCAACTCCTGTTTATTTCCTACACCAGTGTTGTTTCCCAGATCTCTAATCTAGTCATTTCGGAGCTTTCTGTGGTCCTGTGATCTTTCTCAACAATGGGTTAGTTCTTTTGATTTGCTTTTGTGATTTAATTTTTAAATGCTCATTTACTTTATGACATGACAGATCACCCCAGTCATATTTTGCATATTTCCAAGTCCAGTTTTGAAATCAGCCATTTCTTCAAGGAGCTCTAGTTCCTTTTACTGGGAGATGAGGTCAGAAGCCAAAATCTGAGTATGGGGTACGCACGTTGCTGTTGGGGTGCCATTGCTTCTAGTTCACTCATCCAATGAAGAAAATAATATCTATGTGCATACCAACCTATATATGCACATCTAGTAATATGGCTATATGTAACCATCCACACCTGCATATTAAACTATGTGAATTCATATTCATACCTTCAACTATACTCTGTCACCATTTGGATGATTCGAATCAGTTCCCTGTCATAATCTGAATCTAAAATGTCACCCAAAGGCTTATGTGTCTAATGCTCAATCCCCAGTCTGTAGTGTTATTTTGAATGTGGTAGAGCCTCAGCGAGATAGAACACGGCTGGTGAAAGTAGGCTACTAGGGGAAGTCTTTTAGAAATTAGACCTATCTTGAGCTTCATTCTAGCTCTCCGTTTCTTGGGCTGCCCTCCACAGCACACTCCCAGAACCGTGGATTAAGCTGCTCTATGCCTTCCCCATCACGATGCACTAAAATTTCTCTGAAACCATGAGCTAAAATAAGGTGTGTCAATTAATTTGGTCACAGTAATTCAAAAGTGACTAATCCACTTCTCTCCTGCTCATCTATATACTCTAACTCCTGCAGTGGGATACCAGGTTCCCACTACCCAATATGTGTTCACCTAATTCCTATATGTATATATGCACAGTGGTGCCAGAAGTTATTAACCGGTACCCATAGGGAAACCATTTAACAAGCTCACTACGATGCTTAGGTGTCGTTTCTTTTACCTTTAGTCTTAATTGTTCTGAGTTCTGGGGTTCCTTAAATCAGTACATCATTACCCTCCATCCTTTCATAAGATTGCTTCATAAACTTGCTGTGCATTAAATTGTTTGTGTCACATGGTGCATTCCGTTCTGGGACCCCTGCTCTCCTAAGTGTTTTAAAATGTTTGTATACATTAAGTTCCCGCCTTGTATTAGAAAGTTCTGTGTTTATTAATGCAGTGCAATGCAACCACCACTATGGCATTCTACAGGATAGTTTTCTCGCCCTAAAACTCCTCCATGCTTTCCCTACTCCTCTTTCCCTACTCCTCTTGAGACTTTTTCTGCTATGCTATCATCGCTATAGCTTTGCTTTCTCAAGAATGTCATAAAAGTGGAATTAGGCGGTATCAGCGAGTATCCTTGTTAGACTGACTTCTTTCACCTGGCAGGATGTGTTTAAGCTTTGCTCATATCTCCCTATGACTTGATAGCACATTTCATTTAGCTCTGAAAAACTTTCCATTGTACATGCTGTCTAATTTTAGTGTTACATATAGAATACACATACTTGGTTTATATTGTATGGATATGGTATATATCCTTTTTTTTTTTTTTGAGACAGGGTTTCTCTGTATAGCCCTGGCTGTCCTGGAGCTCACTTTGTAGACCAGGCTGGCCTCGAACTCAGAAATCCGCCTGCCTCTGCCTCCCGAGTGCTGGGATTAAAGGCGTGTGCCACCACACCTGGCTTGGTATATATTCCTGTATCCACCTACTCACTTAGTAAGTCAATCTGTTGTTACTTTCTGGTTCATAAAATTAAAAAGAGGTGAATTAACTGAGCACTGTGGTACACAGCTGTAACCGCAGTACTCAGGAGGTGGAGGCAGGAGGAGAAGTATAGCATCAAGCTTTTCTGCGATGCATTCTACTTTGGTGCTACAGTTGAAAACTCACTATTAGCCCAAAGTTAACATGGCTTTCTCTTATATCTTTTCCTAGAGATTTTACAGTTCTTTTTTATCTTTTATTTTGGTTTATGATCCATTTTGAATTAGATTTTGGGAAACTGTAAGGTCTGTGTTCAGGTTTTAGGCATTTGTTTTGACTTTGGAGTTTTTGTTTCTTCTGACTGTAGGCATCCCCTTGTCCTAGCATGCATTTTTAAGACACCGAATTGCATTTACGCCTCCTTTAATGATCAACTACATTTACATGGGTCTACTTCTGGTCTCCTTATTGTGTCTATTGACTTCTGTATTTATTCACATAACTACTAGATTGCCTTAGTTGCTGTTGGCTTCATATTCAGCCATGTGAGCCGTTCAATTTTGTTCTTCAGTAGTATATTGGCCACTGTAGTTTTTGCCTCTTTATATAACTTAAGATAAATTTGGCTATATAAAATGGTTTGCCTGGATTTTAATAAAATCTTGGGACTAGAGATCTAAAGCCTAGGAATGTAGCTACAGAGTGCTTGTCTAGCACGGGAGAGGTTAGATTTCTAATAATAATAAAAAAATGACTGTGTTAAATATGTAGGCTGAGTTGAGAAGCACTAATATCTTAGTAATATTGAGTCATCTGATTAAGGAACACAAACTGTCTACGCCGTTAGATCTTAGATACATCTTTGATGTATTCGGTTTCATGGCTTTTTTCCTCACGAAGATGTGTGCCTGTTTTGTTACCCCTATCTCATTTTGACACAATTGAAAACATCGTTCCAAGTCTAATTGCTTATTTCTGCTATATGAGGAAGCAATTCACATTTGCATATTAGCAATGTGTCCTGCAACCTTACTGTAGTTACTCTTTTGGGGAGGGTTACCAATTCTTAGGTGACTTTTTGCACAAAAAGATGGTTCTCTGTGAATGAAGGCAGTTGATTTCTTTGTTGCCAACCTCTGTACTTTTTTTTTTTTTTTTTTGGTTTTTCGAGACAGGGTTTCTCTGTATAGCCCTGGCTGTCCTGAAACTCACTCTGTAGACCAGGCTGGCCTCGAACTCAGAAATCCGCTTGCCTCTGCCTCCCGAGTGCTGGGACTAAAGGTGTGCGCCACCACACCCGGCTTGTACTTCTTATTTCCTTTGCATGATGTGGCAACACTACCTGACAATGCTCAAATAAGAATGTTGGTAGAGGACATCTTTTACTCTTTCCAGTCTTAGAGGGAGGAAAACTTTAGTTTCTCATTCTTACATATGATATGAGCGATATTAAATTTAGTAAGATATGTTCATGTTCTCTATTCATCTGAGAAAGTCCCCTTCTATTCCTGGCTTATTAAAGGTGTTTGAATGGTGCATTTGGGTACATGCTCTTGTGTGTGCATATGCATGAGGAAGGCAGAGGTTAATGGCAGGCGTCCTCTTCAGCCATTTCCACCATAGTTTTTGAGATGCTGTCTCCCTCTGAACCTGGAGCTCACTGATTCATCTAGACTGACTGGTCAGTGAGCCTCAGGGATCCCTCTGTCTCCAGCTCCCCAGCACCCGAGTCACTGTGGACAGTTGGCTTTCCCACGTGTGCTGGGGATTAAACTTGGCTATTCGTGTTTATGTGGCAAACCCTTTGCCAAGGGAGCCATCTCTTCAGCCCCTTGTGGAAAGATTGTATGGTGAACGAGTACAGGTTTTTGTCAAGCATCAATCTTGCATCAATTGATGTAGTCAATCATCCAATTTTTCTTTAACTTTTGTCTGAGGCAGGATCTCACTATGTAGTCCAGGCTGGCCTCATACTCCTGGCCCCCCTGCCTCAGCGTCCTACGTGCTGGGATTCCAGGTGTCTGTTTTTGCACCCCTTCTTGGTGTGGTATTACTATATGATTTTAAAGTTGGAATCAGCAATAAATATATGAAATAAATGTCAGTTGCTCATGATGGGCAATTCCTTTAAAACATTATTGGATTCTATTTGCTGATATTTGCCAAGAATTCTTGCCATAGTGTCCTAGGAGATGTTAGTCTCCCTTTCTTATTACATCTGTGACTCTCTGCTTTGGTGTCAGTGTAATGCTAGCCACTCCAAATAAGTTAGCAAGCTTATCCTTTTCCTGTCTTAGAGAAAAGACTGGAAAGCAGCAGTATCATTTCTTCCATAACTGTTCGGGATGAATTAAAATTTTTGGTTTTATTTGTAATAGATGTATGTCTACTCTGATTATCTATGTCTCACTGCATGAGTTTTGGTATTTTATAATTTTCAAGAAATTTGTCCTTTTCATCTAGTTTATTAACAGCACATCATTGTTCCTAGTATTTCTTTTCCTTTTGTCCTCTTTTTCTGTTTGCCTGTTTTAAGGCAGAGTCTCACTATGTAGCCCAGGCTGGCCTGAAACTCATCATCCTCCCACTCTCACCTTCCAAGTGCTGGGGCTACAGGACTGTACCACCACACACAGCTTGACATACCTTTATTATAATATCCAAGGGGTCAGTTGGGAGCGCCTCTTTCATTTCTTATATATGGAATTTATGTCTTCTTTCTTATTTCTTGTTAGCTTGGCTAGAGATTTATTAATTTTATTGATCTTCTCAAAGATCCAGGCTTTGGATTTGTTAATTTTCTCTATTATTTGTTTTCTGCTCTCATTGATTTCTACCTTCATTTCATTATCTTTTTATTCTTCTTTGTTTAGGCTTAAATGACTTTCTTATTTCCTAGTGTACTAAGGTAGAAACTTTGATGATAGATTACAGATTTTTTTTTTTCCTTTTTAACAATAAGTGCTTAATCCTATAAATCTCCCTCTATGGGTTTCACTGTATCTCACACTTTTTAAGTTATGTTTTTCTTTTCATTCCGCTGAAAACACTTTTAAATTTCCCTTGAGACTCCTTTAATCTATAATTGTTGTTTGGAAATGTGTTGTTTAAGGTCCAAATATATAAGGATCATCTGTGAATTGTTATCTTCATAGATGCAATCAAAGCTGAATTTCCACTAGTTCTAATGAATTCTGTTTCTTTTGGATCTCTTAAGTAGGAAACACCACCACCTGCCAATAATGATTTAGATCTTACTTTTCAATATTTAGACATGATGATTTCTATTTCACACTAAATTCCATTGAGTGGAATCTCCAGTACTCATCTTCATTCTCAAAAGAGAATGGTCCTGGTGAGCACTTTGGTCTTATTCTTGAGTTTGGGGGAAGACTGCATCTAATAATTAGCTACCAACTGTGGTGTTTGCTGTGTTTCTGGTTTCTTCCAGTATTCTAAGAGTTTCATTTTAATGAGAAATAAGTATCCAATTTGTGTGTTTGAGTAATCTACTAAAATGATGGTGTAAGTATGTTTTAGTGACAATATAGTGGATGACTTGATAGGTTTTTCTAATGTTGAGCCCAATGACATTTCTTAATAACAAGGAGTAGGTAACCTCCATTCTAAATTTTCTCCATGATATAAGGTATCTCATGAGTAAGTTAATACACACTGTATATTCACATGATAATATAGGATGAATCTAGAACTTAAACCTAGAAGAGTGCAAGTAGAGAATTATAAACTAGTTTTAGATATTGTTACATTTTTACAGGTTAGTTCCTTAGGGTTGTGATTCTGTTAGCGTGCTATCACATTCCATTGCTATTTAATTTATGGTGTTTTCATTGACCTGATTAGCTTGTAATATTCCTTATGCAACCTTCTGTTGTCTGCCATGAGGGCTTCTAACTGTGAGTTAGAAAACTGCCTCTCTTTTTCTATACTTACAAACAATCCCTGCCTATTGCTTATATTTGCATTGGTTTGATATTGTTGTATAGCAAATTATCCCAACTTCTAGTAGTTTAAAACAACAGAGAATTGGAATGTACCTCAGTAGAAAGTGCTTAACTAGCACATGGAAGGCCCTGGGTTCAGCTGGGCAGTGGTGGCTCAGGCCTTTAATCCTCTTGGGAGGCAGAGGCAGAGACAGGTGTGGATTTCTGAGTTGGAGGCCAGCCTGGTCGACAGAGTGAGTTCCAGGACAGCCAGGGGTACACAGAGAAACCCTGTCTCAGAACCCTCCCCCCCAAAAAAGAGGCCCTGGGTTCAATCCCCAGTATTGCAAGGAAACACAAAAATAACAAAAATAGTCAAGATCTCATAGGTTTGTTTGTTGATTTCCTTTGATTTCTGGTTTTTAGTGACAGAGTATGACTATGTATCATAGGCTAGCCTTGAACTCGCTATGGGGCCCAGACATGATGTCAATTTCTAGAGTGAAGAAAATAGGTATGACTTGGCAGGCAGTTCTGACTCAGGGTCTCTCATAGGTGTAGTCTAGGTCTGGGAGGGGCTGCTGACATTAAGGAGTTCAAGTTGGGGTAGACTCACCTCTGTGTGTACCCTGTGGCTGTTAGCATGGTGCATTGCTCCCGTGCTTCTGCATTGAGGGTCTCAGCTTCTAACTGGACACTAGCCAGAGGACACTCAGTGTCTCAACTCCATTTGGGCCATTCTATCGGTCAACTCAGGACACAAAGCAGCTTGCTTAATGAACACCAGTACAGGAAAACCATCGTGGTGTGAAGCTGGCATGAAGTCACTTTCTTTTTGCAGCATAATCTTGAAAGAGACACACCACCACTTTTGCTTTTTCTAGAAACAAGGCACACAGAAAAGTCCACACACAATAATACAAGATGAACAGAAATAAGAGCTGGAGATGACTGTGGGCCATTTTAGAGGCTATATCCACAATTCTTTTAAAAATTAATTTACTTATTTATTCACTCTATATGCTGATCGCAGCTCCTCCCCTCCCCTCCCCTCCCCCCACCCCACCCCCGACACAGAGCCCCTCCATCCATATCCATCTTTCCTTCTCCTCTGAGAAGGGGAAAGCCTCCTTCCATGGTATCATCACTCTACCTTGACACATCAAGTCACTGCAGAACTAGATGTATTCTCTCACTGAGGCCAGACAAGGTGGCCCAGTTAGGGAACCAGATTCTACAGACAGGCAACAGAGTCAGGGTAAGTCCTCCACTCCAGTTCTTGGATAACCCACATGAAGACTGAGCTGCACCTCTGCTACATATGTGTGGGAGGCCTAGGTCCAGCCCATCTATGTTCTTTGGTTGGTGGGTTCAGTCTCTGGAAGCCCCCAAATGTCCAGGCCAGTTAACTCTGTTGGTCTTCCAGTGGAGTTGGAGTTCCTATTCCCTCCCGGTCCCTCAATCGTTCCCCCAATTCTTCCACAAGATTCCAGAGCTCCATACAATGTTTGGCTGCTTGGCGGTGAGTGTCTGCATCTGTCTCAGTCAGCTTTTGGGTGGAGCCTCTCAGAAGACAGCCATGCTAGGCTCCTGTCTGCCAGCATAACAGAGTATCATTAATAGTGTCAGAGACTGATACTTGTCCATGGAATGGGTCTCAAATTGGGCCAGTTATTGATTGTCCACTCCCTCAGTCTCTGTTCCATTGCCTATTCTTGCATTTCTTGTAGACAGAATAAATTTTGGGTTGAAAGTTTTGCGGGTGGATTAGTGTACCTATCGCTCTGCTGGGGTTCCTGCCTGACTACAGGAGGTGGTCTCTTCAGGTTCTATATCCCCAATGTAGTAAGTCCCAGCTAAGGTCACTCCCATTGATTCTTGTATGCCTCACCTATCCCAGGCCTCTGGCACACCTAAGTGATGCCCTCCGTCCCCACCTGCCAGCTGATTTCCTTTCTCTCTCTGACCCTCTCTTCTTGTCTCTTTCCACACTGGGTCCTGGTCACCCTCCCCCCTGTTCTTTTCCCTATCCCCTCTCCCTCTTAGTTCCCTCCCCCCTTCTTCCTCCAATGACTACTTTATGTCCACTTCTGTATGAGATTTGAGCATCCTTGCTTAGCCCTTCCTTGTTATTTAGCTTCCTGGGGTCTGTGGGTTGTATCATGGGTATTCTGTACTTTGTGGCTAACATCCACTTATAAGTAAGTACACACTATGCATGTCTTTTGGGTCTGGGTTACCTCACTCAGGATGATATTTTCTAGCTTCAACCATGTGCCTGCAAAATTCATGATATCCTTGTTTTTAATAGCTGGGTAGTATTACATTGTATAAATGAACTTCATTTTCTTTATCCATTCTTCAACTGAGGGACATCTGGGTTGTTTCCAGTTTCTGACTATTATGAATAGTGCTTCTATGAGTACTTTATGTCCCTGTCATATAGTGGAGCATCTTTTGGTACATGCCCAGGAATGATGTTGCTGGGTCTTAAGGTAGAACTATTCCCAATATTCCTAGGAACTACCAGACTGATTTCCAGAGTGGTTGTACCAGTTTGAAATCCCACCAGCAATGGAGGAGTGTTCCCCCTTTCTCTACATCTTCTCCAGCATCTGCTGTTGCTTGAGTTTTTGATCTTAGCCATTCTGATTGGTGTAAGGTGGAATCTCAGGGTCGTTTTGATTTGCATTTCCCCATGACTAAGGACTTTGAACATTTCTTTAAGTGCTTCTCAGCCATTTGAGATTCCTCTATTGTGAATTCTCTGCTTAGCTCTGTACCCCAATTTTTAATTGGGTCATTTGGGTTGCTGGTGTCTAACTTCTTGAGTTCTTTATATATTTTGGATATTAGCCATCTGTCAGATGTAGGGTTGGTGAAGTCCTTTTCCCATTCTGTAGGCTGCCGTTTCCTTTGCCTTACAGAAGCTTTTCAGTTTCATGAAATACCATTTATCAATTGTTGATCTTACTGCCTGAGCCATTGGTGTTCTGTTCAGGAAGTTGTCTCCTGTACAAATGTGTTCAAGGTTGTTCCCTACTTTCTCTTCTATTAGATTTAGCATATCTGGTTTTATGTTGAGGGTTTTTTTTTATCTACTTGGCCTTGAGTTTTGTGCAGAGTGATAAGTATGAATCTATTTGCATTCTTTACATACAGACATCCAGTTAGACCAGCACATTTGTTGAAGATACTCTTTTGTCCACTGTATGGTTTGGTTTCTTTATTAAAAATCAGGTGTGCATAATTCGGTGGGTTTATTTCTAGGTCTTCGATCTGATTCCATTGATCCACCTGTCTTTTTCTATACCAGTACCATGCATTTGTTATTGCTTCTGCTATGTAATACAGCTTGAAATACAGAATGGTGATACCTCCAGAAGTCCTTTTATTGTATTAACTATCCTGGGTTTTATTTTTTCCATATGAAGCTGAAAATTGTTCTTTCAAGGCCTATAAAGAATTGTGTTAGAATTTTGATGGGAATTGCATTGAATCTGTAGATCACTTTTAGTAAGATGGACATTTTTACTATGTTAATTCTACCGATCCATGAGCATGGGAGATCTTTCCATCTGAGATCGTCTTCAATTTATTTCTTCAGAGACTTGAAGTTCTTGTCATAGAGATCTTTCACATGCTTGGTTAGAGTTACAAAAAGATATTTTGTATTATTTGTGCCTATTTTGAAGGGTGTTGTTTCCTTGATTTCTTTCTCTTTTGTATAAAGGAGGACTACTGCTTTTGTTTTTAATTCGTTTAGTATCCAGCCACTTTGCTGTAGGTGTTTATCACCTGTAGGAGTTATTTGGTAGATTTTTTTTCTGGTGGGGGGAGTCACTTATATATACTATCATATCATCTGCAAATAGTGATATTTTGACTTCTTCCTTCCCAATTTCTATCCCCTGATCTCCTTTAGTTGTCTAATTTCTATAGCTAGAACTTTAAGTACTGTATTGAATAGATAGGGAGAGAGTGGACAGCTTTGCTTTGTCCCTGATTTTAGTGGAATTGCTTTAAGTTTCTCTCCATTTAATTTGATGTTGGCTATTGGCTTGATGAATATTGCCTTTATTGTGATTAGGTATGTGTCTTGTATCCCTGATTGCTCTGAACTTTTAACATGAAAGGGTGTTGGATTTTGTCAAAGGCTTTTTTTTTTAGGGGGGGGGATATGGTGAGATGATCATGTAATTTTTTTCTTTCAGTTTGTCTATATGGTGGATTACATTGATGAGATTTTCGTATATTGAACCATCCCTGCATCCCTGGGATAAAGCCTAGTTGATCATAGTAGATGATGCTTTAGTATTTCATTGAAGATTTTTGCATCAATGTTCATAAGGGAAACTGGTCTGAAATTCTCTTTCTCTATTGAGTTTTTGTGTGGTTTAGGTATCAGGGTGAATGTAGCCTCATAAAATGAGTTTGGTAAAGGTCCTTCTGTTTCTATTTTGTGGAATAGTTTGAGGAGTATTAGGATTGGTTCTTCTTTTAAAATCTGGTAGAAATCTGTGCTAAAACCATCTGGCCATGGGTTCTTTGCTTAGGAGACTTTTAATGACTGCTTTGATTTCCTTAGGGGTCTTACCACGATTCTTAATGGTAGATCTTTGATGAAGCTTACAATTCCTCTTTTGGACTTCTTTAATTATTTTATTCTAAAACTATTTGTTATTATTACTACTACTATTGTTATTGTTTGTGAATGATGCAGGGGAAGGTATTCATAGGCGACAGCACACATGTGAAGGCCAGAGGTGCTGGATAGCACTCAAGTGGCCGGATTTATATGGCAAGCACTCTACCTGCTGAGTTGTCTCTTGACCCTCTTCTTATTTTTTAATGAGTGCATTGAATTCTGTGCATTCTCGGAGAACATTAGCAAAATCCCATTTTTTTTTATATGTGGAGAGATGATTGATTTTGAACTTTCAGTAGTTCATAATTTTCTTTTTTCCTCTTTTATCCAGATTAACAGTGTGTGTGTGTGTATGTGTGTGTGTGTGTGTGTATGTGTGTGTGTGTATGTGTGTGTGTGTGTGTGTGTGTGTGTGTGTGTGTGTGTGTGTGTGTGTGTGTGTGTGTGTGTGTGTATGTGTGTATGTGTGTGTGTGTGTGTGTGTGTGTGTGTGTGTGCACATGTGTGTGTGTGTATAAGATAATTAAAGAAGAGGTCATGGATTTGAAGGGCTGCACAGAGGAGCTGGATGAGTGGAAATGATGTAAATATAATATTCATGTGTGAAAGTGCAGTTTTTGTTTTATTTCTGGAGGCATACATTTCAAACCACATTTTGTTAATATATTGTCATTTTATTTAGCCTATGGTTATCCTGTGGCTCTCCATATTCGTTATCTTGAAATCCTCTTTCCTTCAGGACTAAACCAAAAGCCTCCCTCTCACACATTAAGTAAGTGACTTATATCCCCGGCCCTCATTTTAAATTATTTTTAGTGGTTTTTTTTTTTTTTTTTTTTTTGAGACAGGACCTCTGTTTGGCCTGAAAACCTACTATGCATACAAGCTGGCCGCATGGAGGCCTCCCTGTGTCAGCCTCCTAAGTGCTTGAGTTAAAGCTGTGCATTATGGGGCAGGACAGACAAATGCGTGTCTCTCTTACAGAGGACCCAGGTTTGATTTTCAGGACTCACATGGTGGCTCACAACGGTCGGTAACACCAATTCCAAGAGTTCCGACCAGTCTTTATGGGCACCAGGCACATATATGGTACACATACAGGTAAAACATTCATACACATAAAATAAAATAAGTAAATCTGGAAAAAAAAAAACAAACCATGTGCCACCACAACTGACTCTTAGGCCTCTTTTTACCTTCCATTTTGAAACAAGGACTTTCTCACTAAGTTGCCTTGACTGGCTTTGAACTTCCAAACCTCCTGCAATAGCTGGGATTATAGATATGTGCTACCAGCCCTACCTAGGAATTTTAAAAAAATTTCTATTGTGGATTGATGCATTATAAATTTTTCTAAGTATTTGGTGTGTATTTGAAAACTCTGTGCCTTTTCTGTTCACAAAAACACACATATGTTCAATCTTACTAATTGTATCATTTCAATCCTGGTGTTCTTATTTAGTTAGGAAGTTATTATAGGAAACTGGCACATGATGTGCTAATTTCTGGGCAGGCATGTTTTTATACTGCTGTTATAAATTTGCTGATCTCTATGTTAAACCTATGTTGTAAAGGTTTGTTGCAAGTAGATCTTTGGTGTGGTATATACATATATCAATTAAACGTTCCTATCCTTCTTGGTGTTTTTGCTTTGAGTTTTGTTTTGTCTGGCATTAATATTGCTACATCTGCTTTCTCTTTGTTGGCACTTGAGTATATTTTCTCAATTCTTTTATTTTCAATCTTTCTGTGTTATTTTGTTTTACATATGTGTCTTGTAAATGGCACACAGCCATCTTGGCTTTTGACCTAATCTAAGAGTCTTTGTCTTTTAATGGGGCAATTAAACATTCACATTTATTGCGATTGCTTATGCGCTTGGACTAATTCCGGCCATCTCCTTTTGCATGTTTAAATTTAGACTGCTTTCTTATTGTTTTCCTTCCATTCCTGGTGCTTTCCTTTGTTAGATGGACAAAATTTTCTTTGTTTCATTTAATTTCCAGTAATCTGTGAAAAGTATACTTCTTATTTTGGAGCCTTAAGGGGTTATTCATACAGCCTTTATGGATTCTCTACCAATATTTAGTATTAATCTGCATGTTTTTTTTCTCTCTCCAAATGAGGCAAGAACTCTAGCATGCTTTTCCCTCTGCTCTGGCCAGTGCCAGCACCCTGGTCATGCTTAGATTGATACATTGTCTTAGAGATGAACTCATTGTCTTTGCTTGTTCCTTCGGATCTCCTACATGCTGTTCTAAGTCACCTTGGTTCTCAGTGTAACATATCTATTATCTGTAGAGCAGAGGAAATTTGTAACTGATACATTGCTGAGTGTCTGAATGTCTGGAAAAAAATGTCTTTTCAAATTCACACTTTCCATTTTCTTTGCATTAGTGGCCAAGTGTATTTCACAATGGTAAAAATTAAAGATATGTATCTATAATTCTCAAAGACTTGAGGTGTAGGGATGACACGTTTTATGTGTAGTTAGTTAGCCTACCACTTCACTTTCACACTATGGGCAAGGCTAGGGGAGTTTCAGTGCTATTATGCCTTTCTTTGCTTCCAGCTCCCCATCGAAACATCGACGAAACCACCTACAATTAATGGATTGTATTCATCAGTTAGCAGGGTCAAGTTCGAGATTGCTTCTCTAATTTTCTTTCATCCACGAGGCCATATGACTTGGGAGTGAGTTAGCGTCTGGGAGGCAGATTTGGCCTTGTGGTAGGAAGACAGCCATCAGACTCATGGCTGGCTGCAAGTTCCCAGGACTCCTGGATATACTACAATACTAATTCTATTGTATTTCCAACAAGAGCTCCATGGTAATCTTGTTCCTGCTGTTCCGGTGACTTAAGGTAGAAAGAGTAAACTTGAATACAACTTCAGCAAACCACAGCCCAAGGGCTGCCAGCTAGGACTGCACAAAGGTCATGGCTTTTACAGTTCCAAGGAACTTCCTTCTCATCATGCACCATGAATGCACTTCAAGAGTCACAAATGTACAGAACCAGAAGCCCATGCACTGTGTACTGCAGGCAAGACTGCAGACAATATTCTCACTAAGGGCATGGCTACTGTATGCACTCATTCAGTCGTCATGTTCTTCCTGGGCCTCCACTGGACATCACCCTATCATCCCTACCAGATGTAACACTCAATGATATAGGAAAGCTCCAATCCTTCTTACATGAGGAAAACTCTTTCAAATTGAAGAGATTCAGTTCAAACTGTTTTAAGCAGGGAAAAAAAAGGCTTGGATTAGTTCACCTAAGTGAAAAGTAATCAGGTGCTACATAGTGATGTTTCAGCCAGCGACATATATATGCCATGGTTTGCCATATGTCTTAGTGACATTATAACCATCTTAGTCTATGGGAGTAAGCGCTGATCTTTGTACAACGAAACTGCGAATCCTTCACTAACACACAACTGTGTAATGGTAGCCACTGAATGCGAAGTCCCAGGTTCAAACAAAGTGTGCTTCATCCTTAGGCAGGTTTTCCTACAGAGTCTGAAGTCCAGGTTTATGTCTTCTACCTGTTCCCTCTCTAATGACTCTTCCCTTATATATCTATGTTTTCTTTTTTCATGGGAGGCAGATTTACTGGAGAGTGAACCAAAGGCTTTATACACATTGCTGTTGTTTTGGTTTGGGTTTTTTTGTTCATTGGCTTGTTGGTTTTCTTTTTCTTTTTCCCTTCCTTCCTTCCTTCCTTCCTTCCTTCCTTCCTTCCTTCCTTCCTTCCTTCCTTCCTTCTTTTCTCTCTCTCTCTCTCTCTCTCTCTCTCTCTCTCTCTCTCTCTCTGACAAGTCTGACCTGGAACTCAGCATGTAGCTAAGGGTGACATCCTGGAACTCACTATGTAGCTAAGGGTGATATTGAACCCCTCCTCCTTCCCCCTCCCAGGCCTTGGGATTACAGGCATGCACAGCGAGACCTGGTTCGTGTGGTACTGAGAATCAACTTCATGTTTTCTGTTTCTTTCATGTTAGGTAAGCACTCTAACAAGTAAGCCACATCTCCAGCCCAATTACTTTTTTTTTTTTTAACTTTTTAGTGTGACATAGGGTCTCACTAAGTTACTCAGGCTGGCTTTGAACTCACTCTGTAGCCCCGACTGGACTGGAACCTGTAATCCTCTTTCTTCAGTCTCCTGTGCAGATGAAATTACAGGCCCCTATCACTTGCCCTGGCTATTATGATTTCATTAGATTTTCTAATGAGAGTTTCTATTGGTTCAGCCAGGGTCACATGACTACACAAATCAATCAATCTTACAACTAAAACAGAATACCCTTCTGGCAAAGGCTGAGTCATCTATCAGCCTGTGGCACTGACTGACATGGACGCACAGGTGATTTTCTGAGAAATTTTTAGTGTCTGCTATTAAAAAAAAGTTGCTTAGCATGCACAAAGCTCTGAGTTCAAATCCCTATGTTGTAAATGAACAAATAGAATGGATGTAACTTTAATTTTTTTTCAAATCCTATTTTTAACAATGTTTCTTAAACACTTTAATCTCCCTTGTAGCCCACCACCCACCAGAGGTAGTGGAAAAGAAAGGATGGGGGGAGGGGGAGGTTGCGATGGGGGGGAAGTGGATGTGTTTGAAAAAGTTCTTTGGGGCAACTCCCATCTGCATTGTCTGGAAATCGGCAGTTCAGTTCACAGGTCAGTAGAGGCAGCTCGTTCTACTTGCAAACACCTCATGGCTACATCAACAGTCCAATTCAGTAGAGTCAGGATAGTAACAGAGGTGACACAACTTAGCAGAGACAGCCAGGCCTCAGCCTTGGCTCCAGTCAGCAAATGGATATTGAACAAATTAAAAACCACTGCTCTCAGGGAAAGGCTTTGGTTTTATGGCTTTTTTTTTTTTTAAAGATATGGTCATATTAAGTTTCTCGGGCTGCATCAAACTTATGGTAAGCCTCCTGCCTCAGCCTCCTAAGTGCTTAGATCATAGGCACCTGCCACCATGCTCAACTTTTTATATGCTGTCCATGGTAAGCAATGCCACGTGACTGCCATGGGCTTGTTATAGGAAGCGCTTTCCAGTTCTTGTCTCAGTATTAGAGCTGCTAAGACACCTCTAATGGCAATTTTTCTATTTTTAGGGTCAAGCGGGGCCCCAGGTTTGACAGGGCTACTGAAGAGTACTGTGGGGAAAGAAAAGGCAGAAACAAAAACACCCAGGTGTCCCTGTGGAGCAGACACCAGGACACAAGGGTCATCCTAGCTCTGCCACTTACTTGCTGAGAAGCCATTCTTTTCTAGGCCTCAGTTTTCCCAGTTTTCCCGTGTGTAAACTGAGACGATTGCGCTCACTGAATGGTCTAACAACCTACTTAAAGTGGAAGCTTTTGTTCCATTCTTTGGGAAGGAGGGAGGAAGGGAGAGAGGGAGGGAGAGTCAGGAGGCTGAGCTGGAGTCGCCCTCTCCATCTGGAACCATGTGGAATTTCTGCAGTAGAGCCATTTAACCTGACTTTAATTTGAGTTGAAACGTCTGATATTTCTGATAGTAATAACATGCCCTAGATGGGGCAGGGGGCGCAAGGCCTCCTGAAAAGCACACCAGAAAGCCCTCTCTGTTCATGCTCCGAAACACAGCCTCCGGCAGGCGGGGATCCTGGCACTGAGGTCCAGAGAATGGGTGTTCCTGAGAAGCTAGGTCAGAGGGATCCACCTCAGCCTGGCAGGCGGCCATACTAGCGGCATGGTGGCTTTCGGCGCTTCCTCCTGTCAGCCTGCCCTACCCTGCTTTGCTAGGCCTGTTGGCAAGCTTTGGCCTGGGGCAAAAGCCCAGAACGACATGAGGTGCCACCTGAGATGGCAGGCACCAGTCCTGGCAGGGAAGAGAGGCTTGGGCTGGGACAAGTGCTAAGGTGGCCACTGCTGGGTGTGAAGGTTCCTCCCTACACATCATCCTCCTTCTACACAGGCTCCTCCTCCTCAGTGGGAGGTCCCATCAGCTGCCACCCAGCCTCTCTTGGTCTGACACAGATGTTTCATCTTAACCCTCCCTGTGTCACAAAGTAAGCCCTAGCCCAGATAAGTGTGGGGGAGTAGGGTCACTCATTCATTGGAGGATACAGCAAAGACTTCTCTCCCTAATAGTTCAAACACTGTGTATTAGGCAATGAATGTGGAAGTCCTGCCTAGAGTCTAATTTTGTCCCTTCATACTGTATTTATTCTGAGCTTGAGATAGCAAATTACTGGCCCCCATTTACTATCTAAGTAATACCTGGAGTCACTATTGACACCTTCCTCCAGTTTCCCATCCCCAGTCTCCTTTCTTGCCTTAATGATTTTTTTTTTTTGTGTGTGACAAGGCAATGAATGGGCACCTGAGAGCTCATGCTAACCTCTGAGCCCAGAACAGGCAGCCCTCCAATTACCCAGAACACTCATGGAAGGAAATGCAGGACTGGGGGAGAGTGCTTTCTTTCCCCCCTTTAAACACACACACACACACACACACACACACACACACACACACACACACACACACACACACATATATATATATATATATATATATATATATATATATATATATATATATATATATATATATATATGTATATATATATATATATATTTAAGCAAGGAAACAGATTTCACTTTCAATCTTCTTTCTAAGAGATTGTTATAAACAAAAGCAGGTCTAGAGCAGGAGGAGGAGGGGGAAGAGAGGAAAATGATTTGGGAGATTAAGGAGGCAGCCACGACAGCGTCCCCCTTTTAAACCTCAATAAGGTTGTTTTTCTTGGTCGTTTTTTCCTCCTTCCCTCTCCAGCCAGCGTTACTTAAAAGGAACATTATGTTATCACAAATCAGATTTCCAAACATCATCTCCAGGTCACTGTGAACAGTTCAGCAATTTGACTGCAGATTCCTGGAGAAGGAGTCCCCTTTAACTTCCAACCCACCAGAGAGCTCCCCCCTGCACAGTGCTGTGCTATGGACCAGTATCATGCCACTGGCTACCCCTGTGTCCCAAGGGGCAGCCGGGGCTCCCACTGCCTGCTGCAGGGTATCCCTGTCTCTGTGGGGTGGGGGCTGGACCCTGGTGGGGTAATAATGTGGGTTTCATTTTTCCTCTGCCATAAACTTGGGGCTTATCGGTGCCACGGAGCTGCCAGGGGAGATTAAAGTCATGGCTGGCGCCCTAGTTCCAATGCACCGTGAGAGACCACAAGTATTCCAGCTGGTGCGGTGGAGCCTGGTGAATGAGGGTGAGCCTGGAGATGTGGGCCAGCTGAGGCCTTCTAGAACGGAGACCCTCCCCGTAATGTATTGTATCTGGTCAACCCTAAAGCCATCCTTCACCTTCTTCTTATCTACTCTGTCTTCTGAGGACAGGTTGGGAGGGAATGGATAGAGTAAAGAGATGCCAGTCAGGCTGTGAGGTGTTGAAGCTATAGAGACCTGAGTAGGAGCTGCAGCAAGGAGGATTTGGGGTAGAAACAAAGGAATTCCAAAGTGAAGATTCAGAACCCATGGAGTAAGTCTCTTCCCCGAGAATCGAGGTGAAGCATTGAACCATAAGGAGTCGGTGAGCTTGGCAGCGAACCAAAGGGAAACAGCTGAGTGACAGCCATTAGGATTGGGGTTTCTGCATGTTCCATGTGTCCTCGGCTGCCATGGAATGGAACCAAGCAGAAAGGTTACATTCCAGGTCCTCGAGCCAAAACATTCTCTCTAGGATCCTATTGCCATTAACATTCTCCAACTTCCCAATAGCCATGGGACGCAAGAATTGGGACATCCATTTTATATCACAGATGGAAAATCAGAAGCACAAAGAGGTAGGATCTGGTCAGACAACTTGAGAAATGAGTTGAGGAGTTGGAGCTAGACCTCAGTTCTCCTTCCTTTCTTTGGCTCTTGCCACTGTGGTGTGGTCCTTGCAGGGCATCCCTCACTCTGGTGACTTTAAAAGAAGCAAGTGACAAAACAGACCCAGGAGTGGACTCTTGCCACTGAATGGGGTAGACATGTAGAGTAGTACAGAAGGAGAAAGAATTGCCTGAGCAATATGGAATGCAAAGCAGGGCTCACAGGCAAGGCTGAGAGAAGACAGGGGTTTGCACAGGGTGAGAAAACACTGTGGTCCTGAGGCCAGACTTGAACTCACATCTGTGTCCTTCACAACCTGCTCTTTCTGCCAACTTATGACGTTGCAGGCATGGTCTGAGCACCCTCCAGGGCTAGGGTTTAAGGTACCCAGCCAAAGTCTCCAGAGGACCGTCTGCTTTGGCCTTAGAACCTGTAGGCTCCATACCTAGAGGACATTCTGACGCTCCAGTTCATAGATGGAAAGGTAGGGTAGCTGGGTCTATAAGTCTGAATCACCTGCCCTCCCCATCCCCGGGCTCCCCCTTCCTCTTAGATTCCCTATCTCCCCTCCAGATCACGCCCAAGAAAAAGAAGGCTTACTCCTCCTGCTATATTATCCCACACTCCTCCAGAAGTGTTGCAAAGTGACCACAGTGGCCTTGAGTAGACTCGTACTCAGCCCACCCCCATGAGAGGGCCGCCTAGCCACTCTCATCTCTCAGCCATTTGCGCTGAGTATGCAGAGGCCGCTCCCTTGCTTGCTTTATTTATCTTGGCCCAAGGACCACGAAGCCGGATCTGAGGGGAGGATGGAGAGGCCATTTTCAATATTTCCTCCCGGCCTCTCCATGCCCTTGAGTTGCCCCTTAGTACCCAGGAGGAGAGGGCAGAGGTCTATGGTCTGAAAACAATGGTTTGAAGCTGGGAGTGGGGGAGGAAGGAAGGAGACGATAGAGGGAAAGGGGGTGGGGGTGGGTTCTGAACCTATAAGCCCTGTCAGGGACTTGCAGGTGATGCACTCCCTATCTCCAGGCGGGGCTGCAACCCCACCCCCCACCCCCGGCTCTGAACTGCTCCCACCATGGCTCAGCTTCAAACAACCAGGGGTATTCAGCACCCCAACCCCCACAGGGCCACACAGAACTGCCTGCTTTGGAAAGCCACCAGAGTCTTCTTCTCTTTGAGCCAGTAGGAAGGGGGAGCCTTGTGGAGAGGCCAGGGGATCTGGGAATCTCCAGGCCCCTCTTGCCTGAGTAGTGCTATCCCACCACAGGACTCCCTGGCCACCCCCTATTCATCTTGTTTGCTCTGCTGGAAATCCTTGTCTCCAGTTATGTCCCTCACCACGCCCTGTGCTGTTCTTCAGCCAAGCCACACGCGTGGAACCGCTTTCATCTGCATCTTCAGCTGGGCTTGCCTGTCCCAAGGGCTCAGGGACGTCACTATGCCGACTCCCCTCTAATCTGTCACTAGCACTCCTATGCTGAGGCGCATCCAGCTGCACAGAGACCTGGAGGTGGCAGCAGGGTGGCCATCTCTATAGGCCTTGTGTACATGAAGGTGGGGGGAGAAGCCATTTTCTTCTGGCAGAGATCTGCAGGGACCCAAGTGGCTGAGGATAGGCAGCCTTTGGTTCTACGTATGTGTGGACAAAAGGAGTCTGGCTCAGTTCCTGCTGGGTGGGTGGGGGCGGGGGATTTGTCAACTCAACTGTGGTCGCTTGAATGTGTCCCATTCCCCTCAATCCACAGAATCCATGCATTGGTCTCAGTGCAGCAGTATGAAGAGACAGAGCCTGGAGGTCTATGGTCTGAAAACAGACAGAGCCTAGAGGGTGGTGTTTCGGCCATGAGCACAGCTTAATGGTGTCTCATCAGAGTGAGAGTGAGTTTCCAAGTAAATTCCAAGAGTGGGCACTTACAAAGCAAGGTGTCTCCTTTTCTCAATGTTGGACATGTGCCCACTTGTTCTATTTCTGAAACAGCACAAAGATCCTCCCCAGTACAATGCTCTTAGACTTCCCAGATGCTAGAACCATGAATCGAAAGAAACTTCTTTCCTTTATAAAAGATTCAGTCTTTGGTGATCTATTACAGCAACAGAAAATGGAATAAGACATCTACAAAAGAGGTCATACCACTAATGCCAGCATCAATAAGACCATTACACTTTCTCATGGCAAGTATTACCTTAAGCACCACATACAAACTCGTTATTTTTATCATTACTGAGGCTATGAGAGGCAGTTACTGTAAGTAAGCATCTTTACAGTTGACGAAACTGTCTCCAAAAGTTATGTGAACCACCGTAAGAACCAAGTGTTAACATAGGGAAGCAGGGGCTGAGGATATACTCAGGCAGAACAATTATGGGAGGGCACTGGGTCCTCTAATGATCAGCTGCAAGAGAAGCCGGGCTGATCAGGTCTCAGTGAGGGATGGGAGAAGCAGTTGTCAGTCAGGAGACTAATCTACTATATTCTGAGCTGGAGATGAAGAAGACTGTAGGAGCTCTCAGGACACAGTAGAGACAGCAAGATGACACTTGGACCCAAATACCAGACGTGAGGAAAAATGTAGAGCTTACTGAGAAATTGGTGGCGCTACTTCTGATGCCAGAAGGGTGGAGAGGGGCACCTGGCTGCAGTCTTAAGGACCTGGAGGGCATTCAGCGAACCTCTGGCTTTGGAGACCACAGAGAGCTCACAGGCCTCCGGGCAGTGTGTCCCTGCACTGAGATGACAAAAGAGGATGCTGGAAAGAATGTCAAGCCTTCAATAACAGATTCATTGGTAGCACTTGACCCTATAGGCACAGGGAGCCCCGTTCAAGGCTGTTGAGCAGGACAAGGTGGTTGGTATTGTGCTTTGTGTTTGAGGAAGGTCACTATGCTTGTATAGGAGGGGACAGGAGGCCAGAGAAGAGATGGTGGGGTGGCAGGAGGTGACATGCGAGAGATAAGTGATGGCAGAGATGGCAGCCACTGAGAATCCGGAGTGGGCTAACCAGGCCTGGTAGCCCAGGTCTACAATCTCAGATGCTCCAGAGGCTGAGTGCCCTGGGTTTCTGACCAGCTAGAATACATAGTGAATTCCAGCTGAGCCTGCTATATAAATGGGATCCTGCCTCCAAACCAGACACAAATAAGGCCTGCGGATGTGGTGCTTGTCTAGTAAATGCAGAGCTTTGGGTATGACCCCCAATACAACAACAGAAATAAGTAAATACATACCAGAGTGAGAATAGGCAAGCCAGAGTCACAGCTATAGGAATGAGCCAGTCACAAGGAAGGGTAGGATGGCCTGTGGCTTCCTCCCTGTTTGTTTGCCTCCCTTGGGGGTCCTGGTCATAGGCCTTTTGTTTCAGGATAGAAAAAAAAAAACACTTCCAAAGGCAGCCCCTCCTTCTTACCACAGGTTATAAATCTCCAAAGCCAGACACCAACACACACCTGCCACAGACCTGAGCTCCACAGCTGGGCCACTAGGGTAGGGACTGGCGCTTCCCAATGGCGGGAGGGTTTCCAGGCTGTTTCCAAAGGAATTCCCAGCTGGTGAAACACCAGGAAGGAGGAGGAGAAGAACACGCATCCCTGAGCAGGGCCCAGAATTTCAGGGATGCAGGCCCCAAAGAAGAGAGCTGGGGCCAGATGGAGGGAGGAGGGCTCACAAAAGAAGTGTGGGCTGCCTGGGGAGTCAGACAGGGAAGGAATGTATGGGGAGACAGGGAGAGGGCTGAGCCAGGAAGGAGTGGAAGCCTCTGGGAGCCAACTGTTTCAGGGCTGAAGCCCATGCTAAGGAATATCCATCTGCAGGGACAAAGCTCACCCGAGTCACAGAAGATGTACAGGTGTCATTGGCTTTTAGACATTGGGTGGTAATGTGCAGCAGGCCCATGTACACAAAGAGATGGCATCAAGCTGAAAAGACCCACCTGTGTCCAAACACAGCCCGAGACTGTTGAGAAAGCAGTAAGCTCAGAGAGGGATAGGAACTGCTCGAAGGTGCACAGCAGTAGCAGTCTTTAACACCTGGGGCAGGCAGGGCTTTCTGGTTCAAAGCTCTTCATCCCGAAGAGAAGACACGCCAGGAAAGACAAAGAAAGACCTTGAGATTCATCTCTCGCTACTTGGAGAGAAGTCTTTTTTTTTTTTTTTCTCAGATTTGTAGGGGGCCAGGAATGCTAAGGACTGGCTGCAGCGGCAGTCATTTCCAGGCCAATTAGATTTTGGTGATCGTTGGTGGTACTGAACTAGAACTTGGCAGGAGATAGGAAGCCAAGGGATAATTCTTGGTCGGAAGAATGAACGTGGTTGGGGCCAGTGTAGAAGCTGTGGAAGGTGGCTAGGTGCCTGGCTGAAGGCTGCCTTGCAACTAAAAAATGCCTGTGAGCTAGAGAATATGAGGGAAGATGGTAGGGAAGTGTGGGGAGGGGAGGGCAAGATGCCTATTAGCCCCGGGAAGCAAGGCGATACGTTCACCGGACAGCCATGAGAAACCTTGGGAGACCTCGTCTCCAGGAAGCATGGTCTGGTTTGAAGTCCAGATTTCTGCCTGCAGATCTCTGCCCCCTCCAGACTGGCCCACCACACTTGGGAAATCACCCTTAGAGCACAAGTGTGCAAGAAGAGGTAAGCTTCAAGTTGGGTTGGATTGGCACTTGTGAAGGGTTCTGTTCTCTATGTCATTGACAGAGGCACAGACAAGGCTCAGTTCCCCCAGCCTCGCTCAGACTGTCAGCACATAGATAAGACCCTGGCACATACCGGGCATGTGCTCTCCCTCTTGTATACATGGAGGCTGCTCATAGTCCAGGAAATAAGCAATGGTCCTAGCTGCGGGTGTGTGGCACCAGGGTGCCTCTGGAACACTCTTATGTAGAAACCCTAGGGCTGGTCCTAAGCCATGTTTCATAGGCCTCTAACTGACCTGCTACCTGGGATGCCATATCTGCAATCCATGCCACACTGGCAGGGATCAAAAGGCACTTCTGAATGGGCTCCAAAGCAGCTCCAGCTAGTCTCCCCTCCTGCCAACGGCCCCTGCCTACAGGTTGTGTTCTTGACTCCTGCACCAAGCTCTATGATTTAGCCCATAATCACTCTGTCATGACTACCCAGACCTTCATGAGACCCTCTCTATTTAGTCATGGATTGGACTCTAGGCCCAAGTCTTGAATTTTGTCACTGGCTGGAGAGGTGTCCCTTGCATGTTCTCCCATCTCTGCTAAAGTCCCCCTCTGGAATACCCCAATGCATCCAATGGGCACACGGCAGCTTGTTGACAGAGAAGGGAGCTGGTAAAGTTGGTATGTCCTCTTCTTTGGACCTGGTATACTCAGAGAAAGTAGTCCTGGAGGCTAAGAAGAGCTGTTTTCTGCCATTGGCTCATGTGCAGAGTAGCAGAGCTTAGGCGAGATTGGGGGCAGGGGCTGGTCAGTAAGGGAGCAGAGAGGGAGGGAACAAGCCACAGAACCTCTTGCCAAGCAAAGAAAGGGCCTCTTCTAGCTCTGACACTGTATTTCCAAGCTGTCAACCCTAGCCCAAGGTTATACTCCTAGTTAGAAGCAACCACAAGGCTGGCCAGGCATCCTGCTTTGAAGACGTGGCTGGATTTTTTTTGGAAGAGATAACAATGTGGCCTTTGTCCTCCCTTCCTCCTTTCATTCTCTTCTCTTTGCTCACTCATTCTTTATGTGGTCATTTTCTGGCCTGCCTCCAAAGCAGAGCGGGGGGTTGGAGGCCACCAAGCTAGACCAAAGAGATTGTTGGGACAAACCTGTCCCCTCTTATGAGCTGGCTCCCCAACTAGGGCTCAGGAGAGAGGCCAGGGCTTTAGACAGGTTACCCAGTCTGCTTCTCCCTAAAGGAAGGGGAAACTTTGAACTGCTTGCGCATCCTGGGGAGCTGCGAGAGACATGAAGTGGAGCCAGATGCCACCCTGTACCCTTGGCAGGGCATATGCTCATAGGCAGGTGAGCAGCACCCTGACTTCCAGGAGCCGGAATTCAGTGGCGCTCTAGGTCACTAGGCAGACACAAGTTGAGCCAAGGGAATTTCAGTGTCAGCATCAACAACTTCGGTTCTTCCCAGGGACTCTGAGCCTTAGAAAGTCTTCCAGAAACTGGGAACCCCATTCCATACTTTACCTCAGCTTCTAGCCAAATATTTTTGGGCTTACAAAGTCCTCTGAAGGTCATCTTAACCACCACCACCACCACCTCCACCACCCCAGCCTCCAGGCTTGAGGATTTTCCCATGTGAGCGCCTGGGCTCCAGCGCCTTCTTGCTCCTGTGTTTGTTGCCCACCACAGAAGGAAGGGCGTTTCACAATGAGTGAGACAGCATGGCCTCTGGGGTCCAGGGCCCCTCTTCTGGCAAGGATTACTTGAGGCGCAGGCCTTTCAGGCTCTCTGGACTGGCCCTGCCTTTCTGGCAGCAAGCCTGCATCTCCATTTCTAAGCGAAGCCTTGCTGGCTGGTCTCAGGAGCAATCTGAGTCCTCGCCCAGGGCCTCTGAGAGCAGTGGAGTAAAGCACTCCCAATCAGCCTTTGGCCGCCTTGCTTCCTGCAGGTGGGAAAATCATCCTATTTATCCCCAAATGGATTTGTCTACTCAAACAACAAACAGACGCAGAGACACACATGGAGTCATGGACATGTGTGCAAAAGACAAGCTGGAGATAGATGCACACGCGGTCTCTCTTTTTCCCCTTCCCTTTTTCCCCTTCCCTTTTTGCCTTTCTCCATCCCTATGACTGTCTCCCAGTCTCTGTTCGTCTCCCTCTCTCCACCACTCCTCCCTTTTTCGGCTCATTCTCTTACCCTTTCCCAAGGCCCCCTCTTGCTTCCATTACAGCATTTATCAAAGTGGCCTGACCTCATGTTGTAAAAATATACAGCATGGAACAAAATCCACCTTAAACTCTCTTCTAAATATATTAAAATAATAGGAATTCTCATCTGCCTGATTGAATTTGCTGCTCAATATTAGAAGCATGCCAGGCCCTTCTGGATCCAGTCTAGAGCTGGGAGGGGCTGGGATTCCCTGCCTGACTCCTCTCTCGGAGCCAACACTGCCGCTTCCTTGATAGGCGGGGCCGGGGAGGGAGTGGGAGCTGTGCTCCAGCCAAAAGACCTGGGGCAGCCACCTCCACCAGCAGCCAGCACAGCCCACTGAGCAAGTGCAGACAAGCTCGAGGCTCCTCTTTCCTGCAGCTGTGGGAGCCTCTGCCCTGGTCCTAGGGCCACTAGAGCTCACAGCTGCCCTGTGCCTATTCCTAGGCTCTCTCTCCACACTCACTGTTCTGCCGTCCCCACCCCACCCCCCGGGATGAGAAGAAACTCCTTGCCTGGGACCACACTCTGTTCTCTGTGGAGTTGAGATTTGCAGTCAAAGCTTGAGGAAACCTTGGACAAATTTACTCCTTCGTTCATTCGTCCATTTAACCTGTATTATTAAACACCTTACTATGAGCCAGCACTAACCTAAGGACAGGGAATACAGGAAAAAGAAAAGAAAAAAAAAAACCTTCAAAACCTGCCTTCATACAGTTGTTATTGTAGTGGAATAAGCAAAGCCCACTGCCAGCCAGCGACAGAAGGTGAGCATGGCCTTACATGCTTTTTGCCCTCTAAACTTTCTACTCCTTGTGAACAGCAATGGGGAGGCTTTACCATAGACTCTGCTTTTCAGAACTACCACCAAGGACTTGAGCATGACTTGCTCAGGACACATATACAAAGCTACTGGCTCTCTGGGGGCAATGGTGTGTGAGCGGAGTGTCTACTGCGGGATTTCTACTCATTTAGGACCACAACTTGGAGGCTGGCTTAGTGAGCAGCAAGTTGTTTCCTAGTGGGCACCGTGTAGTGTCAAAGGGCACTGGCCGGTTAATAGCGGCCCCTGAGGTTACAAAAGAGAATCATCACCGGTTATAAGTGGGACAAGCCGGAGATGGTGGTGCACTTATAACCTCACCATTTAGGACTAGAGAGTCCCTTCCTCAAAACAAACAACAAAACTTGCCAATGCGCTAAATGACTATCATTGCCCATTTTACAGATAAGGGAAACAAGGCACAGTCAGATTAGCTAATTGTCCCGTCCTTCATGGAAGTCTGGCTGCAGTCAGTTTTTGGCCACAAAGCTGTTCTACCTCCAGATGGACTTCCCTGTTAGACTTTTCTTAACTGCTTGCCTGGGCCCATAACACTCAGCTGAGAGTACCAGCTCAGTCAGTCTACTGCTCCTAAAATACTTCTCATCATTGTTCGAGAACTTACCTACTGTCTTAGTTAGGGTTTTACTGCTGTGAACAGACACCATGACCAGGGCAAGTCTTTTTTTTCCAATTTTTTTATTAGACATTTTCTTCATTTACATTTCAAATGCTCTCCTGAGAGTCCCCTATACCCTCCCCCTGCCCTGCTCCCCTACCCACTCACTCCCACTTCTTGGCCCTGGTGTTACCCTGTACTGGAGCATATAAAGTTTGCAAGACCAAGGGGCCTCTCTTCCCAATGGTAGCCAACTAGGCCATCTTCTGCTACATATGCTGCTAGAGACACAAGCTCTGGGGGTACTGGTTAGTTCATATTGTTGTTCTACTTATAGGGTTGTAGACCCGTCTCTTTAGCTCCTTGGGTACTTTCTCTAGCTCCTCCATTGGGGGCCCTGTGTTCCATCCAATAGATGACTATGAGTATCTACTTCTGTATTTGTCAGGCACTGGCATAGCCTCACATGAGACAGCTATATGAACTGGCAAGTCTTATTTAAAAAAAAACATTTAATTGAGTCTGACTTACAGGTTCAGAGGTTCAGTCCATTATCATCAAGATGGGAGCATGGCAGTATCCAGGCAGTCATGGTGCAGGCAGAGCTGAGAGTTCTACGTCTTCATCCAAAGGCTGCTAGTGGAAGACTGACTTACAGGCAACTAGGGTGAGGGTCTTAAGCCCACACCCACAGTGACACACCTATTCCAACCAGGTCACACCTATTCCAACAAGGCCATACCTCCAAATATGTGCAAGAATATACAAACCATCATACCTACCAAGTAGAATAGTTAGTTGCTCCTGGACTCTCTGGGTCTCTGGCCATACACATAACTGTAACTTTGTTTTTTCAAAACCTATTTTTAATGATGGTTCTTAAACACTTTAACCTCCTTTGTAGCCCACCACCCACCAGAGGTAGTGGAAAAGAAAGGATACAGGAGAAGTGGACCTGTTTGGAAAGGTTTTTTTGGTGTAAGTCCTATCTATGTTGTCTGGAAATTGGCAGTTCAGTTCACAGATCAGCAGCAGCAGCAGCTCAATCTACTCGCAAACACTTCATGGATACACCAGCAGTCCAGTTTGGTAGAGTCAGGATAGCAAACACGAATCAGCAGTGGTGGCGCTACCTAGCAGAGTCACCCTGGCTTCAGCCAAATCGACAGGAGTCAGCAGGAGGGGGTCACAGGAATGCAAGACGTTCTTGGCTGTGCCTTTCTCAGGTAAGCAAAGACCAGCAAAGACGCAAGACATAAGCATTGCACAGCTAGCTCTATAAGCAAGCCTAGCTCAGCCTCCGTCACTGCCTGTTGAGTCCTAGTTACACTCCCTCCAAACATCCTGTGTTCTCCACGGGTGTTGCCTCAGCACATGCGTCTGTCACAGCTGACATCACTCTGCCAATCAGCCTGAGTCTGTGGAAGTGGCAAGAAACTGCAGCACACCACCAGAAGATTTGAGTGTGTGTGTGTGTGTGTGTGTGTGTGTGTGTGTGTGTGTGTGTGTGTATGTGTGTGTGTGTGTGTATGTGCGCACGTGCGTGCCTTTCTCTCTATGGAGTCCTGACAAATGGAGCTCAACCATGCAATGTAAGGCAGACCAATACATTTGTGTCATTCGTGAAGAATCCTCCTTCACCTGTCCTCTCATGTGCTTGCTTTAGCAAGATGTCCTTTCTCCTGTGTCAGTCAGCTTCAGTGAAATGTTCCTTCACATGTCTGTCCCAGCAAAACATGATCCACCACTTTCTAAAGAATCCTTAAGTTTCCACTTCACATAACATCCAACTCAGTTTTTGGCTTTATTTCTTGTGGACCCGGAGTGGCATGTGAGGGGCAGGGGGTACTAAGGATGTCTGAGAAGGGTACTCTCTTTCAGAAAAGGAGGCCAACTGTGTCTGAGAGGGAGAAAGCCAGGAGTAAAGGACATTCGGCTTGCCCTGGTCCTATACTGCTCGCTAGCAGCACTGTGACCCTTGCACACATTCAAGATAGTATGAGGTGTGACTTTGTGGCATGTAAACAGGCTCTCAAGAGGATATGAGCTCCTGTGAGTGGCTGATGAAATTAGCTGATCACTTAACAGAGTATGCTCGTTTATGCGCATGCCCAGACCTGCTTATCTACCCTGGCTCCAAAGAGGGTTTATAGCTGAATGTGATCAAGCCGCAGCCGTGGAGGATGCTGGAGTGAAGTGGGAGAGAGATGCTATATCCTCACCCTTTGGAATTTCCCCCAGACCTCTGGAAACCCCTAGCAGAAGAGGCTTGGCAAGGGCTCCAGAGGAGCTGTGTGAGGGGGCCCAGGGAACAGCCTGTCTCTAGGAGGGGCTTTTCTTGGAGCAGAGGTCACTGCCCTCTTCTGCCTCTCTGACTTGTCTGGGAGTGTGGAGGAGTTCCTGCTGAACCTCATTCCATGAAAGGAAGAGGCATGCAGATCGCTAAGGAGCTGGGAGGAAGCACCTGGTAGGCACCTGGTCCAGCCTGACCTTGGCTGTCCCTGTTGTTGTCGGTGGCTTTACAAGCAATCCTGGCATCTCAGCCTCCTCACACAGGCCGTGGTGTAGAGGAAGGAAGTCAGAGTCCTGAGAGCGTCATTCCAGTCCCTACTCCAAGTAGGACCGGCTTTGGGACCCTGGGCTAGCTCCTTTGGATTCACAAGTGTGGTAGTTTGAATATGCTTGGCTCAGGGAGTGACACTATTAGGAGGTGTGGCCTTGTTAGAGTAGGTGTGACACTGTGGGAGTGGGCTTTGAGAGATCTTCCTCCTAGCTGCCTGGAAGCCAGTCTTCTCCTGTTTGCCTTCAGATGAAGATGTAGAACTCTCAGTTCCTCCTGCACCTTGCCTGCCTAGAAGCTGCCATGCTCCTGCCTTGATGATAATGGACTGAACCTCTGAACCTGTAAGCCAGCCCCAATTAAATGTTGTCCTTTATAAGACTTGCCTTGGTCATGGTGTCTGTTCACAGCAATGGAACACTAAGACAATGAGCTTTAGTGGCCTCATCTGTAGAACAGGAATGAACTCTATCCCTGCCCTTTGAGTGGATGCAAGGAATAAATTAGATCACCTATGGAAATGCCTCTGCACGGTCCTTGGCATCCTTCTTTCTTCTCTGTCACTGCTTCTTTCTTGCCACACAGTAAAAACAGTTTCATGTAGACCAAGAAGAGGGAGTTCAGCAGGAATTCCTTTCCCAAGGCCAAGAGGATGGAGAAGTATCCCCAGTCTACCACATGGACCCTCCATGATTTAATGATCAACAGATGACTGGCGACCCCAAGCCCAGTATTTGAACAACAACAGCCTTCTTCAAATGCACAAGCTCATGATAACTCTACATCTCTATGGATGCAGGCAACCCCTCTTTTGACACGTTGATCATCCAAGGACTTAAAGGAGTGTAGCCAGAAATGTGGTGCAACCTTTCATCCCATGTGTCGAGAAGGTGTAGCCATTGAAGAGGGACAGAAGAAGGGTTTGGTTGAGGGCACTGGTTCCTGCTCCAAGCATTAGATATTGCAACTCTTGTGGGATTAGATGAGTTCTTAAAAAAAAAAAAAACAGAGCTAGGAATGGGTCAAAAGAAAAAGAGTATGGATATCCCAGCGTCCCCTGTACTAACTTCCTTTCCGACTCTTTCCGGAGGCTCAAGATGTCGAAGCGAGGACGCGGCGGGTCCTCCGGAGCGAAATTCCGGATTTCCCTGGGTCTTCCGGTCGGAGCTGTGATCAACTGTGCGGACAACACAGGAGCCAAAAACTTGTATATCATTTCTGTGAAGGGAATCAAGGGACGGCTGAACAGACTTCCTGCTGCTGGTGTGGGGGACATGGTGATGGCCACAGTTAAGAAAGGCAAACCAGAACTACGGAAAAAGGTCCATCCAGCAGTGGTAATTCGACAACGGAAGTCATATCGAAGAAAAGATGGGATGTTTCTTTACTTTGAAGATAACACAGGTGTCATAGTAAACAATAAAGGAGAGATGAAAGGTTCTGCTATCACAGGTCCAGTGGCAAAGGAGTGTGCAGACTTGTGGCCCAGGATTGCATCCAATGCAGGAAGCATTGCATGATTCTCCAGTGTATTTGTAAAATATATACATTAAAAAGTCAAAAAAAAAAAAAAAAAGAAAGAAAAAGAGTATGGCTAGGCAGAAGTACCAGGAACACCTTGGCATGGCTATGGCTGTATCTAAAGAGAAAATGATGGGGCTGTGCAAGGGGCGGGGAGGGTATTAGAGGACCTAGGTAGAAGGATGCCCCATGAGCTTTGAGCCCTTGGGGCCTGATTACCACTGCCACTCCCCCATCTGCCTCACTGTGAAGGAGGCATTTAAGGGATCGGGTCTCCATTTCCCCATCTGCAGTATGCAGAGTCTAGACTAGTGTGTCACATTTCCCGTGCTGGTGTGAGCGTGGCATGACATGATGCGTGAAGAGTGATCCACAGACTGTGAACATTGCACACATGCAAGGCAAAGCTAGGAGCCACATACAGTTCAGACCTTGATCAGGGTCCTGGCTTGTACACAGTATATAGTAGTTCTTTCTCTACAGGAACAGCCCTACATGGATCAGTGAACCAGAAACCCCTTGAGGCCAGGGTTTAGGTCTTCTGTTCATCTATTTTCCCAGGTGTTTAGCACCAGGCTTCACCTCATTATTGGCCGAACAAGTTACCCAATATATCAAGTAGAATTCTAGTCTTCCATTGTAGAGCCATAAAGCAAGGTTCAGAAGGTAACTATAGCTACCGAGCATCACAAGAGCCCCAGCAGCACAGAAGGATGTTGTGATGTGGAATGCGACACAAGTCTATTTTTCTTTTTGCCGAACCCTGCAGTCCAGCCTAACTTTTATTTATTTATTTATTTATTTATTTATTTATTTATTTATTTATTATTTTGTGATGCTGCTCTAATCCACTCTGGCCCAGTGAGGAAGGTCATCATGTCCAGTGGTCAACCCATCAGGAAGAATTGGAGAAAGATATACAAGACAAGCATTCCTGTTCTTCCTAGCTTCACCTAGATCCCAATTAATTCTGGGTAGCGGAGAACTTCAGAGCCTTCTGCTACTGGACAGCCCTGCCTGGTGAACAAGCACAGAAAGACTTTGGGAGTGACAGGATATGGAGACGGGAAGGGTACCGGATAAAACAACTACTCAGAACATCAAGGAAAGGCATACTGTTCTTCCTTGGCTGTCCATCAAAGTTACTCCAAAGTCGAGGGGTCTCCCCTAAGTCCTCTTGTTGCTATCTAAACTAATGGTGGCCATTTTCTTGTCTCTGGGTTTTCTTATAGACAATTACTCACTATCCTTTAGGCTATGTCCTTTCAGAGGCCCCAAGCCACGAAAGTCCCCATATTCCAATAAAGGGAACTTGCCACCAACTATTCCAAGGTGGATGTATGAGAGGGATCCAAATACAGGAGCTCTGGAGTCAGCTTCTAGCAATAGTTACTGGGTACCATGAGCACACCATTTACCTAATCTGTGTACCAGTTTCCCCATGTAAAACGAGAGCTATCCATGCCCATCTTGCAGCCTAATAAACACTTGGTACTCAGTACCGGAACTGTGCAACGCCATTAATCTGCATGTGAGGGCACCATGCCCATTATCCCTCATTCACAAGCCTCCCAGGCTAGCTTCTTAGCCTTTGGCTTTCCAGACTGAGAATTTGCACTCCAAAGTGGAGCCCTCACCCCCTCGCCTCTCCCCTCACCCCAGTCCCTGGAGATCTTCGTGGTTCCTGCCCTCCTGGGGAGCCATGATGCCCCGGAGAAGTGACTCCTTCCAATTCTCTCTTGCCACATTCTTTCCCAGTGGCCCTTCTGTGGCTTGGCTGGCCCAGCTGCTCTCCAGCAGTATGGATGCCACATCCTCTCTCTCTCTCTCTCTCTCTCTCTCTCTCTCTCTCTCTCTCTCTCTCTCTCTTTCTCTCAGCTCCTGGGATTCCTTTTCAGACAGGTTCCCCGGAGAGCCATCCACCCAGGCCTCCTGTGTTCAGAAGCCATGTCAATCCAGCCAGCCCGCAATTTACATTTGCATTTCCAAAGCTCGATTTACATCAGAATTATTCCTGTCTGGCCAGGCTGGGGGACTCCACACATTTTTGGGGGAGGCTTTTTGGATAACTACAGGGATTGGCAATCACATTCTCCTGGGCCCCATTCTCGTAGCCAGGGTTTTTTTTTTTTTACTTGTCTCTGTTTCTTTCAGCGGCCACATGACCTCATCGTTGCCCTTTGTTCTTGTTCCTTTAGCAGGTAGGTTTAGCTGCATTACCCTTTAACCTGGCCGACTCAACTCACTCAGCTGCAGCTTACAGGCTGGTATTCCAAAGTCCCACTCCTAGCTACAGCCAAGTGGAATATAACGAATGTAAATTTATGTGTCAATTTAGGAAACATTAAAAATAACAGCCTAGGTTGCAAGGCCATAAGCAACCTCACATGCTGCTGGCGGAAGTATAACTTGGCAATCTGGAAATGCCAAAGCCTTTAAAAGCAGATACATACTTTGACCCATTAATTACCTTTACAGGAGTCTACGCTAGAAAATTATGTGCAGCTAGGTCTGGGGTGCATGCCTGTAATCTCGGTTACTCAGAGACTGTGGCGGGAGGTTTGCAAGTTCAAGGCCTGCCTGCACTACTGAGTGAGTTCCAGGTTACCCTGGGCAACGTAGTAAGAGGCAGTCTTAAGATGAAAGAAGAGAGTTAAAAAGACTGGGGACATACTTCAGTATGTAAAGTAAAGCACTTGACCCCTGGGTTAAATCTTCCCTTGTAGCAAAAGAGGCACAGGTTTGAATTAAAATATATATAAAGATATTCATTTAAAAGTCATAAGCTAAAATTTCAACATTAGTAAACTGAGTAGCTAAAATCACTTGCCAGTCGTGGCAGTGCAAAGCAGCAGAAGGCTCCGTCAGGCTAGGAGTCGTGGGAGGCTGAGGCAGGAGGATCTTGAATTCAAGAGCAGCCTGGGGCACCCTGTATCACACAAAAATTGGAAATTGCTCACTGTATAATGTTAAAATATGAAGATGGGATCATATATGTGGCATGACCCTGATTACTTTCTTACAAATTATAAATATTCAAATAGAAAAACTAGAAGGAAAGAAAGTAGTTATTAAAGTGTCTAATTCTCCGTTAGATGACAATGAATTATAATAGTAAAAACTAATGCTTACGTAGCACTTAGGGTGGGATACTTATATTCCTCATCTTGTGTTCCCATATGCTTGTGCATATTTGTGTGTGTGTGTGTCTGTGTGTGTGTGTGTGTGTGTGTGTATTTAATCCTTAAAACTATGCTGCAAGGTACCTTCCATGTTTTCCTCTTTGTACTGGGGCACAGCTCCCTGACAGGACTTCTGCCTTTGTACTTACTATCTGTCAGTTTCTCCTTGACCTGTATGTAACCTCTATAAACAGAACAAAAACTACACAGAGGAAACCCTTGGTCAAGAAAACCAAAGCCCGAAGTGGCTGGCAGTACATCCCTATAACCCCCAAATCTGCAATCAGGAAGCTGAGGAAGGAGGACCGCATCCGGCCTAGCTACGGACCACCACTCAGGACCTGCCCTGGCCCTGCTACTGGCTTGCCATAGGTGTGCCACCCTTCATGCTCCCCTTTAGACACACCTCTCCACTGTCTATACCCGCAGTCACAAAGGGTGCCAGTGTGTTGGCTTTGTTCCTCACCAATCTCACGGAGATGGCAGCAGGGATGGGATAGGAGAACACAGTCCCCACAAATCCATTCTAATGCCACCACAAAGATTCAGCTCCTTTCCTTGATCCACAAGTCCTATCCACAGAGAGGTTGAAAATATTCAGGAACAAAAACCTTGCATCTGTACTGAACATGTGCCAACACTGTTCCTGGCAATACCGTCTAAACAATAGTCTTGCGACTGCTTACTAGGGTTCACAGTGTGATTATGAGTAATATCAGGATGTTTTTAAGTACATGGGTCTTATATGCCGATACTACACCATTTTACAGGAGAGGATGGAATATGCCCAGGCTTAAGAAGCCACAGGTGGGTAGGGTGGGTAGGGTGGGGGGGGGCAGAGTCCTAAAGGACAACTGTGCTCACTCTATCCCACAGGCAGCAACGTACTGCGGAGAGAGAGCTGAACTCCTGGTATTGGACCAAGGCTGGAGGGGCTACTATTGGATCTTTTCCTAATCTAGCCTAGCTCAGCCTCCTTCCTGCCTGCTTCACTGCGTCCAGTGCTGATCTCCTACATGCCTGTGTGATCAGCCGCCAGTGTCCATGGGTCTCCTTGCTAAGGATCAGCACAGCCTTTAAGTAGTCATGCACAGCTGCTACCCCGCCCCTTCCTCCCACATCCTGCCCATGCCTCACCCTCCCCATGTTGGGTCACTGTTTCCAAATCTTGTTCTAAAGACTGACCTGTGAGGAGAAGATGGTCAGATTAAACACAGAAGGGACAAGGTATCAACGATGTTAGGAGATGTTCCTGGAGGCCGGAACATGAATGTCATATGACACTTGAGACAACTGTGCTTGCCAGCCCTTTAAGGAACAAGAGCATCAGGAAGAGTGAGGAAGCAAAGAAGAGGCCTGGGGTCTGGTCCTGATGATCTTCTAGCTGGGTGTGTGATCTAGGTAGGTTCTTCCTTTCTCTGGGTACCAGAATCTTTCTCTGCAAACTGAGAAATCCTGGGACCAATCTCCTGGCAGTCCTAAAGCTGCTCCCCAAGTAGCATTTTGGTTTTGGAAGCTAGTGAGCCAGTTAGGATGCTGGGACTCCACGTGTTCCAGATCCTGTGCAAACTTAAGGCTTGCATGGCCACCAACAGCTCGGCCAACACCATGACAAGCCTACTCTCATCAAAGGGCCTGATGGACCAAGGGACCTGCCAGTTCAGAAAGATGATAACTTCCATAGATCCCTTTCTTAGCAGTCACCAAGTCCTTTCTGGGAGTTTCTATTGTATGAGGAAGGTCTAACCTCTCCCCAAGCTTTCCTTCAGGGTGTGAGGCACCATTTTCATACCTCATTTCTCAGACATGGAGCTTAGTCCCCTTCCAGGCAACCAGTTCTACTTCTACAGAGCCCTGCCTTTTCCCCAGGCTCCGCAGCATCCACTCTCCTGAGTGCTTCCCTGAGGATCCCTAGTCAGGAACTTGAGAACATTCTGTGGCCAGAGGCGCTGAGGCTCTAGGATTTCTGGACAACAGTGATGGACTTGCCTCCCCTCAAAGCCACCTCAGCCACTTTTCTACTGCTGCTCCCAGGGCTGGTTGCTGGATTTTTTCTGCCCCATAAAGTTGTCCTGAAAGCTATTCTGGAGCCAGCGTGTGGCCAGGCCCTGACCACCAGCTAGTCTGTTTGGTTTCCCTGTGGGTTGAGATCTCTGACCCTTTCGAGTCACATATCAGACATTATGATTCATAACAATAGCAAAGTGACGGTTGTGAAGTGGCGATGGAGTCCCTTTATGGTTAGGGGTCACCACAACATGAGGAACTGTATCAAAGGATCGCAGCATTAGGAAGGCTGGGAACCTCTGCTCTAGCGTGTCACATGTTTCCAAACATTCACCCTCCCATCCTCCAGCCTTAGCATCTGCCCAGCATGGAAGAATGACTCAACATGAGCTCTGGAGTCAGAGGGAGAACAAATCTTAGTGGCAGGAATTCTGATGGGAACCACCTCATCAGGCACAAGATGATGGAAGGGAAAAGTCGGCGCTGCGATGCAGCAGCTCCATTGTCCTTCCTCTGACTCTCTAGGGCTGTGGCACTCACTACTGACTTACTAGGTAGGGAACATGCTCTGGGCATGTTCAACTTCTTTTAGAAGACACTCCTCAATAGATTAAGTTTAAGTGCCAAAGTTCATACTGATGACAAACAGTGAATTTCACCCCAGGCCAGCTGCTTCCCAGGTCAAGGTTTCCTCTATATAATACTGCCTTTGGTCCTGGGAGGGAAGATGCTATCTTGCCACACAGAAAGCAACTTGTCTTAAGGTTCCCCAAGTCCACCAATGTCATTGTTCTAAGAGACAAAAGGAGAAAAAAAACATTCAGACTCTTACCGAGCCTTGTTGTGGGTAACCACCCCTTCCCTACCAACACCCAGCCTTCCAGTGCATTTGACACCCTGGCTTCAGAAAGCAGCTGGGCCTGCCTTCTGGGGCCTGCTGAGAAACAACTGGACATGCGAGTTTGGAATAAACAAGAGGACCCCGCTGGCTCCTCTGAGTGGAGCAAATGGTTTGAGGATTCAAGGTAGGTAAGGAAGGCCCATGAAAGGAAAAATTTGTTCAGCTCCTATCAGGAGAAACAGATACTTCTTGGGTGGCCCAGTGAGGCATTTGGTGGCCTGGCCTAAGGGTAGGAACAGGGTGGCATATAAGAGAAAGAGGGCCACACCAAACTGGAGCAGGGCTTGCCTGAGGTCTCTGGATCATTGGGCTGTGTGGGATTTGGTGTCAGTGCCTGTCTAGGCTGCCCTGGGAAGCATCCCCTAGTCAGCCTCAGCCTCCCTCCGAGCCTACTCAGAGCCAGGCCAGAGCCTAATACAGCTGTGGGGGAGGCATCCCGTGTCTTCCTGTGTTGCCATGGTAGCTAGGGGCTGAGGAGAGGCGCCAGGGAGAAGTGGCCAGAAGATGTTCCTGAAGAAAGGCACTTCCAGGGTCCTTAGGTGAATAATCCAAACAGAAGATGCCCTCAGCACACCCAGGGCCAAGCTCAAGGGTGCATTTGTGTCGGAGGAAGGGCATACAAGTATATCTGTTAGTCTGTGGGTACACAAAACCCTGGGGTCACACATGTATAGAGTATAGAGAGAAGTGTCTATGTCTACACTCATAAGGGTACATGGGCCAAGTAAGAAAGGAGGTGTGTGTGTGTGTGTGTGTGTGTGTGTGTGTGTGTATCCTTGTATATGTTTCTTAAACAGTAGGGAAAAAAGAATAAAGACAAAAGCATCCAGCGACTCTGGCTTATGGAAGAGCTAGCCCAGTGTGGCGGGTGTAAGGGAGCTGGCCGACCAGGGGCCTGATTGGAACCAGACTCAGCAAGGAGGGGCTGTAAATGTTTTTTTGCTGCCTGTCCTGAGAAATTTATGTCACACCCACTCCATCATCCTGGCGGGGGCAGCCTCTCCCAGCTGCCTGTGGTTCTGGGCTTCCCAGTGCAGCCAGCAGCCTCTGTGGGGGTTCCTGGGCCTCTCCGGGCCAGGCCTGCATAACTGCCATGCCATGAGACCCTGAAACCCTCGGAGTTGATCCATGCATGGGTGTAAGAAAAGCAGGGAGAGATAACTTGGGCCCCAGATAACAGCCTTCCTTCCAGAAGATGCTGGAAGTTCTATCATGATATGTTGGAGATGTATAAGAGGAAGGGAAGACAGAATAGGGGCTGGGGTCGAGCTTCAGCCAACCAGAAAAGGCCACGATGACCCTAAATAAACTCCAAAGTGGAGCCCATAATGTGAAGGGACTTGCCCAATACAGCCGACAGCAAGTCCAAGACTGAAACCTGGATGCTACCCACCCTCTCTGATGTGTCTGTCCTCCCCCACCCGCCCCCACTTCTGAGTCTAAGACCTAAGTTAGAGGTAGCCCTGATTATTATTTTTAAATCAGGGTCTGTGCGCTTGCTAAGCAAACACTCTAGTACTGAAGTACATACACCATCAGCCTTGCTTTGAATCCTCTTTTGAGATGTGGTCTCAATTAGTTGCCCCTGCTGACCTTGAACTCAGCGAGTGACCAAGATGGTCTTGAATTTGTGACACTCTTGCCTCAGCCTTCCACATAGGTGCAATTGCAGCCATGTGCCGCCAGGCTTCGTTCACAGCCTTTTTCTAGTCATACAATGAGGTCCTGAAAATCCTTTCATTTCCTTTTTGTTCTTGGCTTGTGGTTGCTTCTTCCCCCCCCCCCCCCTCATATTTTGTGCTAGGTTCCCTGGTCCTTGTTACAGCGAGGCCTTTGCACATTCTGTGCCCTAAGATGATGTCTGTCCCCTTTTCCTGACGTTTGACTCCTTCCCGCGTCTTCTGGGTGAAGACCCGTTTCTCGGTGCTGAGTGTTCATGGCACTGTGAACCTCTCCCAGGGGCATGAAGCGCGCTCCTCACGGCTGCATTTCGATGTTTGCTGCATTCCTTTGTGGCTAATGCTCTCCTCCCCTGGCTCCTCAAAGCTTCAGCAGGAAAGGCAGGCGCCATAGCTGCTTTTGCTCATTGGTTCTTAGTGCTCAGCGAGTAACCACAACAGGGAGAGGGGACAGACAGCAGGAGCTAATATTTGAGACTTGCCATGTGCCAGGTGCCCTGCTAGCTGCTTTACTTAGAATAACAGACATAATCCTGCCAAACTGTACAAGATATTTACTATCAGAATCCCCATTATATCGATGAGGAACCTGGGGCACAGCGGAAATAATGAACTGTCAAGGCCACACAGTCAGTGCGTGATGGTCTGCTTTGAACGTAGGCAGTCTGGCTGTGGAGCCTGTATTTGTAATCTGTATCACTGTAAACTGGGTAACACATCTTAATTGACTCCATGCTCTTGTCTGAGCCTCCACATCAACCATCCAGGTGACATGTTGAGAGCCCGCCAACCAGTGTCTGCATCCTCAGGACCAGCCTCTTCCCACACCAACTTTTCTCGCAAAGCTTCAGTATCCTCATCGGTAAAAGAATTCATCTCAGCACCCACGATAGGGTGCAGAGGGTGCAGTGAATTTGTGGGAGAGCGGAGGAGGCTTGCTCACTGCAAAGAGCAAGACAAATATTAGTTTTCGCTGTAGCATCTATCAGCGACAATAAATTTACAGTGTGAACAGAACTTCTGCGTAGTTTTTGGCTCCAGAGCCCAGTGGATAAAGAAAGGAACGCTGCCCATTAACACGCACTCCATAAGCCCCTCCCTAGGCCTGCTGCCTGTCTCTCACCCCAGCCACACCCAGGGCAGCCTTGGGCAGTTTAGGAATCTCAGGCCCAGTGTGTGTGTGTGTGTGTGTGTGTGTGTGTGTGTGTGTGTGTGTGTGTGTGTCTGGGGGGGGGAGGGGCTGAGTAGAGGCCTGCCTCAGGCTTCCCACCCTCAGGACTCCACCAGCCTTAATGTATTTGTGCCAGGCCAAGGACAGGGAACACCCCCTAGCCCTTGCAGCCCCCCTCAGGGCTCAAGAGCCGTCCCCCTTCCCCTGCTATGGCATCTTGAACAGAGCGGAGTCTATGGCTCTTAGTGGGGGGTGGCTGGGGGTTGGGGGGGGCACAGCGAGAGAGGAGGGTTACAAAGGCTGTGCCTTGCTTTCCCAGTGGCCTCCAGGGGGCCAATGAATGTGCAGAGCCGCAGTGGGGGTTGAGGGGGGACACAGCCAGCGTGTTTTCATTTTGCTCTGTTTGTTTTCTGTTTAGATCGACTGCTCAGTTCTGGTTTGGGCCTCTGAGGGCTGATGGGGTTTGGCAGGTAAGGATTTCTGAGGCCACCCATCTCTGCCTTCCACAGGGCTGTGGGCTTGGCTCCTGCAAGCCCTACAGGAGCAGGAGGCCAGCCCCTACTATTTGCTTGCTGTCTCTTTCTTCCCCCTTTTTCTCTCCCTTTGTTTTTTCTTTCCTTCTCTGTCTGTCCCCCCTCCCCCCGCCAGTCCTGCTTGCTGTCTCTCCCTGTCTTTCTGCCTCTCTTTCCCTGTCTGGATCTCCTTTTCCAGATTTGTTTGGGTTTCAGGATGCCTCCACACCCTCATGCATGTAGTAATGCCTCAAGTCTCTCTTGCCATCAGCCTCCAAGGTCTCTCCATGACTCTCCTTTTTTTTTCTTACTCAAAAGCAGCAAAGGGAATCAAGGTGTGGGCACCAGGAGCCCCGAGTTCTTGCCCAGCCTTTGCTGGATTCTGCTGTAACTTCTTTCCATCTGAAGGCCCCAGTTTCCCAGTCTTCACAAGGAAGGTTCTACTTTTCTTTTGAAATGTATGCTAGGAAATCTCACTTTTGGTCCTTGCAGGGAGTAAGAGGGGAGGTGGATCTCATTCTTTGAAGAAGTAAGGCCCCCACTGTGTTAGGGAGGGTGAGGGACTTGGGGGGGGTCAGAGATGGAGGACTGCCCAGTCTTGTGCTAGGTGTGGTAGGACATGCTTGTAATTCCAGCACTTAGAAGGCTTCGAGGCAGGAGGAGTACTGTGGGTTTCGAAACAGCCTGCGCTCCATGAGACCTTGTGTCAAGAACAAACAAAACCAACCAACCAAAAATTTCTAGAGATGCCAGAACTGGGGCTGTGGGTCAGAAGGCAGAGGTAGGCTCCAGGATTACAGAATCGAGAACCCAGTCTTGACCTTGGTGGCTCATGAGCTCCCACACCTCACCAGAGGCCCCCCCCCCCCCCGCCTTCCTGGGTGCTTCTCTGCTCACCATGGCAGTTGCCCATTAATACCTCTCCTCTCAGTGACCATAAGGAAAATTACTCAGGGTAGAAAATAGGAGTGACACCTTCTGGCCTGGTCTCACCACCCCTCTTACTGCAGAGCTAAGTAGATTCTTTCCCCCCCACCCCCCCACCTCCATCTCTAGTTCCTGAAAGAGTAGTCTCCTCATGAGCTCTGGCCTAGGATCTGGCTTCCCTGTCACCTCCCAAATGCAATCCAGCTCAGAGCCATGTGAGCTCTGCCTCCTCCCCCTCCTCCCCTTCCTCCTCCTTTTCTCTTCCTCAGTTGGCCTCCACCGTGCTCTTGCTGCCCTTAGTCCTGCCTCCATCCTTTTCCCTGAGTGCTTGCTCTCCCGGTTCACCATCTCCAGTTCTACATCCACACAGTTGCCCAGGCAACCACCATTTGGGGACTTCAGGGTTTAGGCTATTACATATAAGACCACTGAACTGAATTGCTGGGCAATGGATAAGCATATACAGTTGTCCCTCGGTATCCTTGAGGGATTGGTACCAGGACCCCACCATTGCCAAAATGTTCTAGTGATGAAGTCCCTCGTGGTTAAGTGGCATAGTATTTGTTTGCATAGTACCCTTTTCACACATCCTTCCTTTACACACACATCAATACAATACCTGCTGCAATGTGAATGCTGTATGATAGTTATACTGGATGATTTAGGAGATAATAACAGGTAAAAAACAAAACAAAACAACAAAAAAAAACTATGTGTTCAGAACAGCTGCAACCTACCACTACCACCACCACTACCACCACCACCACCAGAACCACCACCAGAACCACCACCACCACCACCAAATACTTTCCATCCCCAGTTGGTTGAATGCAGAATTGTGGAGACAGATATTGTAGCAAGGTTTGTGACAATGAGCTGGCCCGGTGTATCGTCCAGCAGCCGGCCATGTTTGACCATTGCCGCTGCTCTCTTCTACAAAGCACACATGCTCATTCCGTTCCTTAATTGTAAGCATTGTAGTTAGTGAGTTTGCTATAGCATCTCACTATGGTTTTGACTTGTTTTTTGCTGTTTGTTGTTATTTGTTTGGGACAAGGTCTAACATTATGGATCCCTGTCTGGCCTGGAATTTACTATTTAGACCTGGCTGGAAAGTTACAGCCGTCTCTGCCTCCTGGGTGCTGGGATTATTGGAAGGTAAGTGCTACCACGGCCTGCCCTTGCCTTTTCCTTTTTTTGTTTTTTGTTTTTTGTTTTTTGTTTTTTGTTTTTTGTTTTTTGTTTTTTGTTTTTTTGTTTTTTGTTTTGTTTTTCGAGACAGGTTTTCTCTGTGCAGCCCTGGCTGTCCTGGAACTCACTTTGTAGACCAGGCTGGCCTCGAACTCAGAAATCCGCCTGCCTCTGCCTCCCAAGTGCTGGGATCAAAGGCGTGCGCCACCATGCCAGGCTTGCCTTTTCCTTTTGATTACTTGGGTGGAGCACTATTTTCATCTGTTTATTGGCCATGTCAATATTCACTTTTTCGTGAAGTGTCAAAATCCTTTGGCCATTTTCCTGTTAGATCGCTAATAATATTCTGAATTACGTTTTGTCAGCTATATCGACTACAAATATTTGCCTTCTCTCTCCTCTCCCCCCTCTCCTCCTTTGTGACACAGGGTCTCACTGTGTACATCAGGCTGGTTTTGAACTCATGTTCTTTCTGCCACTGCCAACCAAGTGCTCCATTGATAAGCATCTGTCACCATGCCCAGCTCAAAAACAAACATCAAAACCCCTCTTTTAACACAGCCTTTTGAGGAACTAAAGTTCTTCCTTTCTTCCTTTCTTCCTTTCTTTCTTTCTTTCTTTCTTTCTTTCTTTCTTTCTTTCTTTCTTCCTTTCTTCCTTTCTTCCTTTCTTCCTTTCTTCCTTTCTTTCTTTTTAAAAATATTTTACTAATTCTTTGAGAATGCCATGCAATGTATTTGATCATATTTAACCCAAGTCCTCTCAGATTCACCACTACCTGCTTACTCCCCCAAACGTCATGTCCTCATTTTTAAAGGAGCCATACACTCCAGTTGTACTGCCCAATTACTCCTGAGTGTAGGGCCACACACTACCAGCAACAATACCCTTAAGGAAAATGGATTCTCCCTCCCCTAGAAGTCACAAACTGTGTATAGCTTACCAGCTAAGGATGGAGGTTCATGAGCCCCTTTCAATCATCCAAGTTTTCCTTTTTGGATAGATCACTTTTTCCTACTTTGTTTATGAAGTCTGTGTTCCCTCCAAAGGTAATAATTCCACATTTTCCTCTTTGTATTATTCTTAACTTTATTTGTAATTAACATATAATTATCATACAAATGTGTGTGACATAATGCCCAGTGTCCATATGTATAATGCTCAAATTAGGGTAGTTAGTATATCCACCAGCTCAAACATTTATCCTCACTTGGTGGGGAAGCAAAGCAAATACTCTTGTTTAGCTAGTTCAATGTGTAGGATGCTTTCTTATTGGCTATAGTGAACCCACTGTACCATACTGTTCTACAACTTTCTCCCATCCAACTGTAACTTTGAACCCATTAATCTGTTCCTCTCTTGCCCCTTCTCATTTTCCTAAAGGCTTTTGCTATTGCCTTTGACATTTATCTCTGTATTTTATCAGTAAATCAGTATGATCTAAGATAAGGGTCAACATGAAGACTTTCCCCTCATATGGCTATCTAATTAATCCAGCAACATTATTATTTAAAAGTCTCCAATACAGTATCATTTTTGCCAGAAATCAAGAGCCATTAGACTTTCTATGTACACAGTCATCAAATTCCAATAAAAAGCAATTTTATTTCTTCTTTTTTCAACCCTTTATTTCTTTGGATTACAAGAAAATAAAATTGTGAAATAAAAAGTCTCATCATATAGGGGCTTTCAAATTTTCCTCATTAGCTATGTTGTCTCTTGAGAGTTTTAAAAATCATGAGTGACTTGAATTTTGTAGAATGTTTGCACACATTTTATATAATTTATATGCTTATATGATTCTCTCTGTTTGGTTCTTTCTCTCTCTCTCTCTCTCTCTCTCTCTCTCTCTCACACACACACACACACACACACACACACACACACACACACACACACACACGGTGGGGAGAGAGGAAGGTGGGTTAAGTGGACATCATTGCAGTGTTGGGAATGGAACTCCGGGCCTTGTCTATGGTAGACAAAACGTTCTACCCCTGAGCTACATCTCCAGTCTAAATGATGCTCTTTATTATTTGACTACCCTGAATTTCTAGATTAAAATCTACTTGGTCGTTGCCTTAGTTAGGCTTTCTCTTGCTGTGAAGACACACCATGACCACTGCAACTCTCATAAAGGAAAACATTTAACTGGGGCTGGCTACAGGTTCAGAGGTTCAGTCCATTATCATCATGATAGGAAGTGTGGGGACATGCAAGCAGTTATGGTGCTGGAGAAAGAGTTGAGAGTTCTACATGTGGATCAGCAGGCAGCAGGGAGAGAGAGAGAGAGAGAGAGAGAGAGAGAGAGAGAGAGAGAGAGAGAGAGAGAGAATGAGAATGATGAGAATGGCTTTAGTATTTGAAACGTCACACCTCCAGGGATACATTTCCTCCAACAAGGTCACACCTACAACAACAAAGGCTACACCTCCTAACAGTGCCACTGACCAAGCATTCAAATCTATGAGTCATTCTTATCCAAACAACCACAGTGATGATGGACAAATTTTCTTTTTTCATATATTGACAAGATGTAATTGCTAATATGTTCAATCATGTTTTATTCTGTGGTAATTGGAGAATTATATGTTATTAACTGCAAGAAGTTAAGCAGAGACATTCTCTGTGCCTTTTGCCCAGTTTCTCTCAATCACATTCTGCAAAATTACAACAGTGTGTGTGTGTTATAGCAATGATATTGACATCGATACAATCAAGTTACTAACAGATCTGCACCACAAAGACCCTTCTTCTAGCCACTCTTTAACCCCTGGCAACCACTAATCTGCTCCCCATTTCTATAAGTTCTTCAAGAATGTTGCATAACCCTGTCATGTTGTATTCAACCATGTGAGACCAGCTTCTTCATTCAGTAAACTTCACTGGGCCTTGATTAAAGCTATTCTATGTAGTAGTTGTTCCTTTTTATTGCTGAGTAGTTTTCTTTGGTATGGATGTACCGCAGTTTGTTTAATCAGTCACATCTGAACCATTTTCAATTTGAGGCTATAATAAAGGAAGGAAGTTGCTGAAGACACATACAAAAATTTTTATGTGTGAAAATTAGTATAAAATCCCTTGGGATAAGTATCCAAGAATGCAGTTGCTGGGTCATGTGGTGGTCACATGTTTCATTTTATAAGAAACAGCCAAACTTTTTGCCGAGTGACATTTCTATCTCCAGCACAAGTGTATGAAAGCATCGGTTTCTCTGCATTTTGTCTTGTCACTAATTTTTAAATTTTAGTCATTGGCTAGCTATGCAGTGATATCTCGTTGTGGTTTTAATTTGCATTAATTTGCATTAATGATGTTGACTAACTTTTCATGTGCTTATTTGCCATCTGTATATCCTCTTTGGTGAAATGTGTCTTCGTGTTCTTTTGCCCGTTCTCTAATTGGGTTGTTTGTTTTGTTTTCTCTTGTCTTGTCTTGTTTTACTGTTGAGTCTTGAGCTCTTTATATATTCTAGATATGAGTCCTAGTCAGATACATGGTTTGCAAATACTTTTCCAATCTGGACTTTGTCTTTTCATCTGTTTTCTTTGCAGAGTGAGTGTTTAATTTGATGGCGTCTAATTTATCCATTGTCTTCTCTTTCATACTTAATGTTTTTGATACCATGACTAAGTATTCTTTACCAGTGCCTAGGTTTGGAAGGTTTTTTTTTTTGCCCATATTTCCTTCCATATTATCTAGTTTTTGTTTTTATACATACATTTTCTGATTCTTTTTCAGTTAAATTTTGTGTGAGGTTTGGGTTGAGATCTAACTGTTGTGCCAGTGACTGCCCAACTGCTTCAGCCTCGTTTGTTCAAAATTCTTTCCTCTAGCAAGCTGCTGGTGTCCCCTTGTCAGTAAGCTGTGGGGCACACGTGTATGGATTTCTTTCTGAGTTCACTATTCTTCCTCTGGCTCTCCCTCCCCCAACACCACAGTCCTAATCACAGTAGCTATGTAATAAGTCTTAAAAGCAGGTGCAGTGATTCCTCCCACTGTGTTCTTTTCAAAATTGTCTTGTCTAATTTCTTTGACTTTTCATACACAGTTTAGAAAATCTTGCCTTTATCTATAGAAACCATGTTGAAGTCTGGGCAATCGCAGCATTAAGCCTGTGTATCATCTTGAGAGGACTGACATTCTCCCTATTCTGTTGACTCTCGTAATTCATGTGCACCTGAGTACATCTTTTCACTTACTGAGTTCTTTGCATTCTTTATCTGTACTTTGTGATTTTTTTTCAGCATAAAAGCTCTGCATGTTTTATTATATTGGTTCTTTCATATTTTTTTGTTTGTGGAAAATAGACACAGTGTTGCATCTTAACTTTGATGTTCACATACTCATTGCTATTATATAGAAATATGATGGCTTTTTAAATATTGATTTTGTATCCCGGGACTTTGCTGAACTTATTCATTCTAAGAAACTCCTTTTTTTGCAGATTCCTTGAGATTTCCTCCATATACAGTTGTGTTTCTGCATGTAAGAAACAATGTGCTTTTTCCTCTCCAGTCTGTGTGTCTTGTCTATTCTTCTCTATTTTTTTGTTTGGTCTATTACATTGATTAGAATTTCTAGGATTCTTTTGAAGAATGTTGGATGCTTTTTTTGTATCTATTGATGAATCTGTGTGACTTTTTTTCTTAGCCCACCCATTTGGAGAATTATGTGGGTTGGTTTCTAAGTATTAAACCAGCCTTGCATTCCTGGAACGAACTCCTTTTCATTGTGATGTGTAATCCCCTCTATACACTGTTGACTTCTAGTTGTTAGTGATTTTTCCATCTCTTCCCATTGCTCTGTGGTTTTCTGCTTGTATATTGGTTTCATTCAGTGTTGATGTCATGTTGGTCTCATAAAATTAGTCTCTTCCCCCACTTCCACTTTCTGGAAAAGATTATGTAGAGCTTTGTGGCAACTGTCCTTTAAACTCCTAGTAATAGTGTCCAGTGAAACCAATGAGGCTTAGAGATTCATTTGGGGATAGGCTTTTATTTCAAATTCAATCTCTTTGTTAGTTACTAGACTATCTAAACTACTTGCTCCATATCTGTGGAGAGATCTAGATGATGTTTTTATTTTTCCTTTAGATATCCACAGGGTCTGTTTCAATGTTCCCTACTACACTTCTGACATTGGTCATTTGTGACTTCTCTCTTTTTTTCCTCTGTCAGTCTTACTAGAAATTTGCCAATTTTGTTGATCTTTCCAAAGAACAAATCCCTTTTGTTGTATTGATTTCTCCTGGAATATGCCTCACTTGTTTATGGTGAGTTTTTCTTCAACATGTTTTCCAATTCTGTCTCCTAATATTTTGGCTTTGGGTTTTGTGACTATGTATATAAGACAAAATTGTCTGAAATTTTCCTTTCTTATAATATTCTTGACTAGTTTGGGTATCAAGATTTGTCTAGTTATCTGGTTTGCCTCAGAAAAAAAAGAATGGTTGAAGAATGTTCCCTCTCTTTCTCTCTCTGGACACATCTGTATAATATCAATGTTATAAACACATAGTTTTGTGCACTTAGATATGTTTGGGGGCAAATAGTTTCATCTCTCTGTATAGAGTTAGGTGGAGCAGGAAAACATATTTTTTATTTCCTGCCATCTGCCAGACACCATGCATGGAATTTTACATTCATTATCTCATTGTTTCCTTGTAAAAATATCATTGCAAGAGTAGTTGTACAACTTGCCTCTTAGCTCGGAAATTGAGATTCATTGACTTGCCTAAGATCACACAGATGTGGGAAGCAAAGCTACTTTCTGCTCAGAGCGCAGTCCATTGCTTGTTCTGCATACACAAAGCCCTGGGTTCCAGTCTTAGCACTGCAGCAGGGTGGGGGGTGGGGGGTATATGGGGGAAGTTAAGTTCTTTTGAATGCATCTCCCTTTGTTCCACACACTGCTCTCTGAGATGGTCATCTACTCTCATAACTCATTTCCTCCTAGTTGTTCATCGGCACAGCAACATATATTTGGTTGATTATTTACTTCATTGATTTTGTTTTGTTCCCGCTATAGCAATGAGGGAGCTGAAGTTCAGTGAGGTTGAGGAATTTATCCAGATCTAAAACATCAAAGATGAGGCCAAGTCGTCTCCAGGGTACGGTTTACCATTCTTCAGCTGGAAAGCGTGGTCTTTGAGGTGAGGCCAAAATGTTCTCCTCACAGCAATGAGTACATTTTTGTCTGTTAGTGACTGCTACTACCATGAGCAGCTCGTGGGAGGGGATGCTTCGGGTGGTCAGGACAGCTGCTGACCTCAAGCTCCAGGTGCATCAAAGAACTGAGGATGAAGATACAGTGGAGAACTTGGCTGCTGGGCAGCTGGAGAAAAAGGATCAGGAAGCTGAGCCACAGGGCTGGGAGAGAATGGAGGGTGGTTTTGCAAAGCCACACAGACAAGAAGATGGTTTGGGAGGTTGATGGGACCCTAAGTCCCATCCCCCTGACATGGGATACAGCTTCCTGGTCTGAACATGAGAAGATTGGATTTCCTCAGCTCCAGCACTGTCCAGGTCTAAGCTCCTCCTGACTAACAACTGGAAGAGGAAAAGTTGGCAGAGGTCAGAGGAGAGGTACCTGAGATCCTCGCCCCAAACAAGAGGCATAGGGAAGCTTACAGATTGCCAGGTCTAACCACCTAAATGTTCAGGAGGAAGCCTGTGAGGGTTTTCTCCTTCTGGGTCTACCATTTCTGCAATACCTGCTCTATACTGTGGTGGGAGTGCGCATAGGCTTTGAGATCTGATGGACACATTCTAGCCCTGCCTCTCGGAGCAGAGTCTGAGAATGGATGCAACTTCGATTCCCTCGTCAGTACCCTGTTGTGGCAACCATCTCATAGCTTTGTTGCTCAGAATAAATAAATATACTGGTGGGAGTCACTTAAGACAGCGGCTGGCATCTGGGAAGCACTGCGCAGCTGCTATTGTTCCTCGTTTTTGTTGAGGCTGTTAGAGTAGGCTTTCACCGTGGTCCAAGCTGGCCTCAGACTTGCAATCTTCCTGCTTCTGTGTCCAAGTGTTGTGATCTCAGACACACACTACAAGCAGTCTTAGACTCAGGGTTGGAAGCTCTGGGTGGGATGAGAAGGTCAGACACTTAGGAATCCTCTGCCTAGTTTCCAATCTAGCCCTTTAGACACTGGCTGTGGGACTTTGGGGAGGTCCCTTTATGTCTGGGCCGCAATAGCTCCATCTGTGACACGTTATGTCAAAACTGAGCCTCTCTGGCTTTCAGGGCTCTTGGTGGAATTTGACACTGCCACCCAGACATATCACAGATCACAGACACCCTGGAGAAAGGGTGGCTATTATTCTTACCATCACTGTTGACATCTAACATGGAACAGAGAAGCATTCAGCCTGGCTTGGGTCTCACAGATCTAGTCCTCTATACTTCTAAACCTAGCTTCATCCAGTTTCCCATCAAAGCAAGGCAGCCCCACACCTTCTCTGCTCCTGCCCCAAGCTGGCTTGCTGACTTAACAACTTGAACTGTCCACACAGCACTAAAGGCTGAGAAAGCAACTCTGAAGGATGCTGAAGCAGGGGAAAGATGGCCACCTGCTGTAATAGTGCCACCGATAGCTGTCTGGAATGAAAAGATGAAGCCTGCATGCAGATTTCCCTCCACCAGACCAGAGCCACTTGTTCTCAGTCTTCCCTCCACTGGACTCCAATCTGTATCTTCATGAGCATGTGATGTTAACGATATTCCTCTGCTCTCCAGCCCCTCACAGTATAATTTCGGGGAAGGGGAATTCAGACCTAGGAAGAGCCAGGAAGGATGCTCAGATCTCATAGGATGATGTGCATGTTACAGAGCAGGAAGCTGCAAAGTAGATATGTTGGATGCAGAGTTAGAATCATCAAAGCCCAGCTCTTTCAAATGCTAGCTTCTCTATGAGCACCATACATCGGAATTGGTACAGGTCTTAGAGCGGTGGACATTTGAATCTCATTCTACTCTGTTAATGAATAACACTTTGTCCCAGAGAGGAAAAGGTCCCAAAAGTGTCTGTGGAAGGTGAGGGGCCCAAGACCAAGGCTTTCTTGTGACCGGTTCTTCTCACAACTCCAGATGCAGGAGAAGATGTGGGTGAGGGATGCATGGTAGGCAGCCTCCCAGCACAGTAATGGATGCTTTTAGCTTTTACTCAACCAGAGCCCTCGCCTCTTGAATGCTTTGTAACCCTGGAGACCCTCTCTTGCTTCGGGTAATGGTGCCTCTTATGCAGCTGAGCCCTGTGGGGTGGGAGCACGGTAGGAGTACTAGTCTGTATGCCTTTGATCAGCCTCTACCTCTTCAACTGTAAAGTGCCTCTGTGGAGGCTTGTGACAAAGAGAAGACATTGAATCAACATTAGACTTAAGTAGAGAGTTGGGAAAACTCCCGAAGGCAGATGCTGCCTCAGGACCTCTGGAGGCAGGTCCCAGGCTGAGAGTGGGGGACAGGCTCTGATTAACCCACAAGGAGGTTTTAAGGAGCAGTAGGGTCAGAAAGCTCTCTCAGGGCTTTTCTGCCGTCCTGAGACTCCAGTTGTGTCAGACAATCAGGGTGTCTTGGATTGCAGGGAGGAGGGAGGCCCTGACGACTCCCCTCCCGCAGCTGCCACACTGAGCATGCCAGCTAAGCTATAGGTCATTTTCCCAGGGTTAGAAAATTACTTTGGGGTTTCCGGCATTGTCTGAATTCCTACTGGGACACTGCTCCTGTGGTAGAAGTCTGCCTGTCCACACCCCTCTCTCTGCCTTCCCCTCCCCTCTTTCTGACACCCCCCCAAACTAGCTGCCCTCTGGGATGGCTGACTTCTTTTGCCAGAGTAACAATGCAGGGTGTGGGATGAGCAGAAGCCACAAACCGTTCCACTGTGCTAAGCCTCGGTTTTCTCAGTGATGAGCGGAGAGCAATAGTTCACAGCTCACAGAACTACAGCGAAGATGGCTGAGCTAAGGACACGTATTCAGGGTTGGGTGTTCTTTCCACTAAACCTATGGAAACACATCCACAGAAGGCCCAAAGGAACACCCCCAAAATGCAGGGTAACACCATGTCCCCAAGGCCTTTAACTGAGCCCCAGAGCCAGCCTGGTACCCACCTCCCTCTGGGGAAGTGTGGATCAACTGAAACAACATGGTCAGTCAGCCCTAGCCCCATCCCCATCCGAGTACGAAGCACTGAAAAATCTGCCATCTATACCTGGAGCTTCCTAGTCTGTAGGATAGGTTCATTCCCGCTTACATGCCAACCCCAAGGAAAGGATTCTAATCGCAGTGTCCCCAAATTGACCAGGCTAGAGCACAAAAAGTTCCCCAGATCACTCACTGAGAGGGTGGTGCTGGGGTTCAGACCCAGCACTACCTCTGGGGTGAAGGTTTTGCTCCATTTATCAGGGATTGAACCTTCTCACTGTACATCCAATTGGTAGATCCAATCATCCACCCACCTCAAATGCCCACTGGAGGTGCTTGCAGGACCAGGAGAGCCAAGTGCTGGTTGGACACACATGCACCCATGCACACACTGGAAGAGCAGGTAGTGACAAATACCAGAGTAATGCTTGGCAAAGCTGGCAAGTCTAAAGCAGTTTTACACACACACACACACACACACACACACACACACACACACACACCATAATTATACATATACACCGCACATATATACAAATGATACATACTCTATATATACCATGTTCTGAAGACAGACACTATATATATATATATATATATATATATATATATATATATATATATATTCATATCTATCTATACAATACTTTGTATATGTACACACATCACACATACACATACTATACACACTATATAAACTATACTCTGTATACATACCACACACACACATACACACGTGATAGTGAAACTGTGTGCAGTTTGCACAGGATGGGGGAAGCTCATTTATCATTTCTTTTAACATCTTTCTCAGAAAATAATCAACTTGTCACCCTCTTTCCATGGTGGCTGGTGTCATGGGTCTGCTTTAAACAGGCCAAATTTGTCAAAGAATTGTATCCGGCTTCCCAACACTGGGAGGACTTTCTCTTCTCTCTCTCTCTCTTTTTTTTTATTTCCCAAGATTGTGTCTTTTCCCAACAAACCGACTCTATGGAAACACGGCTGAAGGTGCTTCACAAAATCAGGAAGCAAGTGGTCCCTCTCTTGTGAGTCCTGCACTGCGGGGAATGGGAGCAGCAGTGACAAAAACCTAGGATGGCTGCTGCTAAGTGCCGTGAGGGAGCAGAGGGAAGAAAGAGGCTCAGGGGAGGCTCTCCATTTAAGGTCACATTGAGATGGTGACACTTGAATTAGCTCTGGAAGGACAGGCAGAACTGGCCCATGCAGCTCAGTGAGAGAATGCTCAAGGCAGAAAACAGTCGCTGAAAACAAAAAGCAAAAAACACCGTCTAGTGGCTTGCATGGTGACAACCTTGGAGGAAGTGCAAAGGTTGTGACTGGGCAGTGGCATGGAGGGGAAAGAAGAATGCCATAGGAGGGCAGAAGTAGCAGACAGGCCTGATCGTAGCAGGGGCAAAGAGGCATGGGAACCAATGGGAAGGACCCTTTGAGATTGGATCCCTCAGGCATCACAGATGGGCTGTAGCCAGAAGGACTAGTGTGGGGAGGAGGTCTGAAGACAGAGGTGAGAGATTTGTTGGCAGATGGGATATGGGGTGCGGTATGAAGCCTACATTGCGCTCCTGTTGTTGCCCCTTTGATCTGCATCCTCGTGCTGAGATCTTAGCAACAGGATACTCACAGGGACCTTTGCTTTTGCACTGTTCCCCACAATCGACCCCCTTGTGAAATATGTGAATTGGGTCATGGCACATTCATGCTTCAAACTCTCTGTTGGCTTCCTGTGCTACTAAGAGAAAAGGAACCTCACGGGCTGGCTTTTACTGTGCCTGTGGATTTTCCCTACATCCCCACCTCTGCTCTGCTCCAGGTGGACTAAGCTGTCCGAGGGACTCTGTATGCCTGCCCACCTCAGGATCTTTATATTTGCTGTGGTCCCATCCTGGAGTGTTCTTTCTTAATTCTGTTTGCTTGGCAGCTCCTTGTTCCTTAGGTCACAGCTGAGACGTGCCTCCTTAGAGTGTGCCCTGCGCTGCCATCCCATCTAAGTTAGGTTTGCCATTCGGAGTTGTCTGTCTTGTTTTGTTTTTCTTCCCCTCCTAACACAGTCCGTAGACTCACTGTTGATTTCTGTGACTTTTGTCTCCTTCACACAGTTCCCCAAGGGGAAAGGCTGAGACCACACAGAATTGGCCACCCCTACACTACAGTGCCCAAATCCCAGACTGACGGCACTCAGCAGCAGTGAGTGTGGTGGTGTGCTAAATCATTTCGAGGTCTGTGTGGTATGTGAAGAAGACCTGAGAAACCCATATTGCTATTATTGTACAGATGGAGAAACTGAGGCATTGAGAAGTTGTGAGGTTTGCAAAAAGAAGAGGCAAGATTTAAACCCACATTCATGTGCCACCACCTAGGGAGGGGGAGAGAGAGGGGGGCAGACAGACAAGAGACAGAGAGACTGATTTAGTTATTTCCTTCACTGTTGGAACAAAATACATAACAAAGGCAGCTTAAGAAAAGAGGGCTTATTTTGGCTCTGAATTTGAATATCCAGTCTATGATGGTTGGGAAGGCACAGCAACGCATGCACAGCTGGCCATGTTGCATCTACAGTCAGGTATCAGAGAGGAATGGGTGTCGGTGTTCAACTTGCTTCCTCGTTTTAGTCAGTCTGTGACTCCAGCCCGGGGGATGAGGGCCAAAGCCTAAAGGCTGGGCTTTTACACCTCTGTTAAACGGCTAGGACACCTGCTCACAAACATGGGTGTGTCTCCTAGGTGAATGCAAATCAAGTCAAGTTGACAATGAAGATTAACCATCAGAGGCACCCTGGGTATACGACTTGCAGTCAGGTTGCCATGATGGAACGTTTCACATTGGTTTTAGTGTGCAGTTGTGGAAAGAGCATGAACTCTGGAGCCCCGTTTGCTGACCCTCAAAGCTGGGGCGCCATCACTTCAGGCCGCTAAGCCATTCCTTGTTCATCTATAAAATAGGACGTTCAAGGTTGCTGTCATAAGTAACATTTCTCCTCCAATATTATTGTTCTTTCATAATTGATCATAATCTATGCTTCCATTACTTATTATACCCATTCAGCCTGCCTAGCTATACATCTACCCCTCAGTCCACCTACTCATGCCATTTATATATCTGCCTACTCATGTATTCTCCTTTCCCTGAACATGCTCTCTCTCTCTCTCTCTCTCTCTCTCTCTCTCTCTTGTTGGGGTCCACTGCCCGCAGTGGACAGGGTTCCTGGAGGATTGGCCCAAAGCTGAAATGAAACTAAGGGAGTGGAGGAAGAAAGAAGATCTCCAAGGCTACATGGTTGCTTCTGCTTAGAACGACTGTTTAATGGTGGACAAGCATTTGGGGGAAAAGGAAGGGAAGGCCCGCCCCCAGTCTTCTGCGCAGGCGTTCTGGAGTTTGGCGGGAACCCCGAAGTATCGTGACATCTCGCAGGTTGCGCAGGTGGGCTGGTTGTAGGTGGGCCGCTGGTAAGCTGGGCGGAGCTGGGGGATCTGGGAGGCATACAGAATCTGGCTGACAGGGGGAGCCGGGCTATCTCTTAGCCTAATTAACAAAACAACAGGTGCCATTGGGTGCAGCTTTCTCAAGGCTTCAGTCTTAGCACCAACTATGTTGGTGGAGAAGGGACACCACTCTCTCTCTCTCTCTCTCTCTCTCTCTCTCTCTCTCTCTCTCTCCCCATCTAACCACTGATGTGTTTTCCATGCATTTATACAATTGTTGGCACTATTGAAGTTTTATTGTACTATTTGGCCTGAGATATACACCATGTCATTCAGGAGCACAGAAAGCTGTTTTAGTTGTCTTAGTCTATTTTCTGACGCTATAACTGAGTACCCTGAACTAAGTGGTTTTAATCCCACTCATCATTATAAAGGTGGAGAACATCAAGACCGAGCAGCCACATCTGGCAGGGGCCACATGCCACTGCATGTATGATGCAAAAGTGGAAGGGGGGGACAAATGGGGCAGACACTGTAGAAGCCTGCTCCGTACCTCCATGAAAAATAATCCAGCTTCACGCAGAAAAAAAAATGACATTAACCCCTTTTAAGTGGCCTTACTTCTCAATACACTGCAGTGGCAGTCAGATTTCAAGGTGAACTTTGGCAGGACAAATTATCCCCCTATGTCCCACCCAGACCAGATGATAGATAATAAAGTTTACACTCGGAGTGTTCTGAGAGTGGAAGAAGCAGATGCTGTGCACTGTGTGGGAGCAGGCTGTGTGCACTGTACACTTGGTTCTGACACCCAGGCCACAGAGGCAGGTCGGGCTGCAAGTGCATGCCGAGTACTGCCTTGCTTCTGAGTCAGGAACACTTGAGGATGCTGGAACTCTAGTCCCCGAGCCACAGAGCATACAAGCAAGGTTATAACAAGATCATAGTTGCTGCATAGAGTGACCACAGATCCCTGGTCCTTCTGGGCTGAAAGAAACAGAAATGGGTGCTACTAGAGATGCCAATGAGAAAGCTTTTGCACTAGCGAGAGACCACTGGCAGCTGGGCTGGGGCAGCAGCAGTAGCAGAGCTGCAGATGGAAGCAACTGATTCATTTTGTTGTGGTGCCATCCAATCACTGTGGAGGTAAGGGACAGAAAGACAGAAAAGATGGCTCCCAGGCTTCTGCTTTGGGCAAGTGAGGAGCTGGCTGAAAGGTGGCAAACTCTATTTACCCTGGGCCCTCAGACAGGAGATAGGGAAGTGGGTATAAGCCCAGTGGTTTTGACTGTTACAATGTACATTATAGGTGCTTGCCTCAAACACCAACAAATGGTTCTTCCTTCAGAGATGGAGTCTAGACTCTTTAGCAGCCAACAATGGATCCCATGGCAAAGGGCTATCTGGAAAACTCAATGGGAAACTCCAATGGGAAACTCACCCATTCACTTAGCACACACTGCCAGGACTTCCTCTGGGTCCAAATTTGATTAGGCTGGTCTATTGTACATCCACAGACAAGAAAGTGGGAAAGAGAACCATTGCTCCCAAATTCAAGTCTGTGTCCCAAGAGGCCAAACTGAGAATACTTTAGAACGACTCACCAATTCCCTGCCTGAACACTTCACACAAGATGCTCTTTGAGGTGGGCTTTGAAGTATAAATAGTATGCTGCAAAGAGATTAAGTACACCTCAGATACAGAGATACTGTAATCAGAGACCTGGAAGAATGTGAGAGAATGGCAAGTAGTTTACTGGGATGGGGTAAGAGATCATCTAGAAATGAGAGAGCAATGGAAGCTAGGCAAACACAGACTCGGATGGCCCAACCAGTGAACTTAAACGATGGTGAGCTATTACAACCCACACCTACCATGTACCCCGCACCTACAAGAGAGCACATGAGCAGCTACCCTGAGCATGCGAGATGCTCACAACTTTTGGTTTAGCAGCTTCCTGTATTGGTATTGTTGTCCTGGAGAACCAGTAGCCCATAGTTGAGCACAGGGAGGAGGTCATTTTTTTATAACATGAAGGAGACGCATAATGCTATGAATAGCTACCAATAGGGGCACTACGTAAGACTGTATTCCAAGCCTGCTACAGAATATCATGAGCCATTTCCAGTAAATGAAGTCTCTCTCTTGAAGGATGAACATGAGCAAATAACATGTAATGCTGCAGCAACAAGGACTGGCTCGCACACACATGCTGGTTGGTTTCCCATTGCTGTCTCCTAACTAAAGGAGTCAGGGCTTCTGGAGAAATGGCTGCCTTGGGGATAGGCGGCAAAGAGCTGAGATGAGCCTGGAGCAGCTTGTGGTGCCAGAGAACAAGGACTCAGTCACAGAGGGTGGAGCCTGAGTGGGAGCCAGAGCTGAAGGAGGTCCTGCTAGCTAAGGCGGCAACAACTGGAGCAGAAAATAAATAATGATAGTACTGGATTGTTAGGGATTGATTTTTATTTCAGCCCTGTTTTATATATATGTGTGTGTGTGTGTGTGTGTGTGTGTGTGTGTGTGTGTGTGTGTGTGCGCAAAGATACAGAAAGTCTTCATGTACCCTGCACCTACTTTTTTCCTATTGCTAACAAGTCACATTAGTATAGTACACTTGCTCTAATTAATGAATCAGTACTAAGACAGTTTCCATACACTGTTAATTAATGAAATCCATACTTGAGATTTTCTTAAGAGTTGCCATATTTTTTTCCTGTTTGTTTGTTTGTTTGTTTGTTTTGCATTTCTGAGGTGAAGTCCAGAGTTAGGCAAGTGCCCTGGCCTCGGTTCCACCATCGGCTCTTAGTGACTTAATGAGTAACTTTTACCTGTTCCAGCCTACTCCCAGGACACCACATTACATCCAGTGGGCGTGTCTCCTTAGGCTCCCTATGGTTGAGAGGGTCTTCCGGGATCTCCCTGCTCGCCGTGACTTTGAGAGCTTTGGATACTTCACTTGAGTGCTTGGTTTAGATTTGAAAGCCCACCATGTTCTCATGGTTAAAGTGGGGAGTGGGCTTAGGGAGGAGTAGCATGGGTAGAGTGGAGCTCAGTGAGGGGTATGCTCAGCTGGGGCTGGAGACCTTGATGCCCTGGCTGAGCTAGCCTTCGATGTGCTTCTCCAAATTGCTTGTCCCCAGTTTACACACTGTACTCTTCAGAAGGAAGTTCAGGGGAGAGCAATGATGTCCTACGTCCTCAGAGGTGCTAGAGGGTTTTAAGGCAGACTATAGTAAAGGCCTGTTGGTCCATATTGTCATAAATGATTGTATAATTAGACAAATGGGGAAGAAGACAAACATCCCCTCACAGGTCATACAAACATAAAGAAAGAAAGAGATGCACACATCTGAATCCCAGCAATACTCAAGAGACTGAGACAGAAAGATCAAGAGTTCCGTGCTAGCATAGACAACACAGAGCCAGGAAGGGGGTGCTAAGAAATCACAGTAGTGTGTAGTAATCATCAGATGAGTGTGACAATTAGTGTGTGAACATTATGAAGAGAAACGGGGCTTGTACGGTCTAACATCATCCCAGAGGCGACTGTGTGATGAAGGTAAATAGCAGGCATAAGGCATGTTGATATCTGAGCCTCTCCATCCGCTGAGCTGAGAAGGGCACTATTCTTGGCCTCAAAGCACCTGCTCTTCAGAAGAGTCAATATCATAAAGAGGAAGGAAGCAATATCCGCACAATGGTGGGATCTTGGGTAGGGGACTGTGGCAATCTGGGGAAGGGTAGTGAGCTCCCCAGTTCAGATGGTAGTACTGGAGCAAGGTGAAGTTGGAGTATGTGTACTACGGTTATGTAAGATGTTACTATTAGGAGAAGCCAGGTGAGGGGTGTATGGTGGTGAACTGTTCTATTTTTTACACCTTTTCTGTAAGTCTAAAATTAGCTCAAAAAATAAAAGGTTGAAAAAATTGCCACATAAAAGATTTAGGGCAGATCTGTGGAAGGCCTCTGGTAGCAGAGCCAGGAGATTCTTTGGTGGACTTCTGAAGGGCACCTATCTCCAGCATTTGAGGAAGAACCTGGTAGGAGACCTGGTTGGTTAGCTACAAGGACTTAAACCCAAGAACATTCTGAGTCCCTTTAGGACTGGCAGATTCCTTCAGCAGAGATTTGTTCAACATGCTAACCTACAGTTGTCCAGATGGCCCGTGTCTCCAGGCCAGCCTCCAGTCTCGTGTCATTGGCTGACACTGGGTTGCCCTCTTTTTCCCTTGTAGTAGGCTGCTGCTGGCAGGGGCAGTCCTGAGTCCCCATGCAGGCAGGGAGTGTCCATCCTGGATGACAGAGGAGGCAAGGTGAGACTGAAGCTGGGGAAGGTTTGGCAGGCAGGCAGGCGAGCATGTGGGTACTCTGGAGGGAGGGGCTCAGACAGTGGTTAGCTGCAGAATGGGGCTTAGCAGCGGGAAGGGGGAAAGGAGGGGGCTCTCCTTCTCAAGAGGCCCTTTCATGTTGAAATCAGCCAGCGTGAATGCTGGCGGCCCAAGAGCCCAGCCGGGGGAAATGTGAGAGCCCCCTTATCTCTGCTCATGTCACAGCGCCCGTCTGCGGTTCCCAGCCGGCCAGCGAGGATGCATTAGAAGAGTGTGTATGGGGCTGTGTGTGGGAGGGTGTTCATCAAGACCTTTGGGCTGGGCTCACTCAGTTAAGGGGGTTTGGAAGAAGCCATAGGAAAGGGCTGGAAGTGGACATACTACACACACTGTAGTGGCCACACTGCATCTTGAAGCAAGGACAGTTACAGACAGTTACAGACAGGGCTTTGGGTCTACAGTTGAGGGCTTGGAAAGAAAGCCTCTGGTGCTACCCTTATCAAATGCCTGAATGAACTGTACAGCATGCTTTGCACGACTCTGGGTGTGCTGACCAGTTTACACACTCACAGGGCCAGAGCACTCACCTCATCTTGGGAGAGGCATGAGGCACCACTCTAGCTCCACTTACCTATCCAAGGCTAGAAATATAGACTGGGGAGGCTGTGGCCCCACATTCCCTGAGACACTGTCTGCCCAGGAGTGACCCCTGCTGTCCAGACAACCTTGGAGGCAGAAGACTGAGCCTGTTGACTTCCTGTAGCTTACATTGGGTGTTCCTGTTCTTGGGCCCCTGTCACTCTGTGGCCTCATGTTGTTCTTCTATGGGCTGTGAGGTGCTTTTCAGATCAGCCCCTGCAGAACAGAGGTGGGTGAAGCCAACATCTGGCTTGTGGGGCACTACTGGGGCCCACAGCTGGAGCTGTCAACAGCTGATGTTTTTACAGACACCATTTGCCTGTGCAAGTTCCTGGCCTCCAACACATTCCCACCATGGAGAGGCCCCTGGCCTCCTCCCTCACTGCACAGAGATCTGAAAGATGCTCGCTAGCTAGAGCCAGGTCTTCAAAGTACGCACCGTTGGGTAATGTTGGGAGGCTAGAGGCCACCATAGTGGTACGGTCCGAAACTGGCCAAGGCAGAGGGGAGAGCTTCAGGAGCCCCAGGGCAACCAAATCCTACTGAGGGTCAGTGTGTCCCTCTGTTTCATCAACTTAAAATAGCCTGCTCTCTGGGCCCTTTCTTCTCCCCATCATGCTCACAAGGCTGCTTAAAGGGGTTAGTCTCCTCTTGAGCATACAGTCCGCCAGAGGAGCGCGGGCCTCACCTTTCACTGGCAGCCAGAACAGGGAACAAGTGAGTAGCATAGTAACTGCTCCCACGTAAGGTTCCTGTACTGGCTAGGTTTGTGTCAACTTGACACAGCTGGAATTATCACAGAAAAAGGAGTTTCAGTTGGGGAAATGCCTCCATGAGATCTAGCTGTGAGGCATTTTCTCAATTAGTGATCAAGGGCCCCTTGTGGGTGGGACCATCTCTGGGCTGGCAGTCTTGGGTTCTATAAGAGAGCAGGCTGAGCAAGCCAA
>LR749485.1:3766115-3787263 GCA_902729485.2 Mus minutoides | reverse complement strand
CCGAAGGAGACACAGGGAAGGGGATCTCAGAGGGGCAGGAGCCTGACAAAGGAGTTTTTCTCCTGGTGTCACAAGCTCCTAGGGACCTAGCCCTCTGCTGTTTTCAACACATGTGCACACATGCACGCACACGCGCACCCCCCCCCCCACACACACACGTTATTCTGTGACTCCTGTTGGACTTCAGGGAGAAGGCAGAGAATGCTCAGGCTGTCCTGAGACAGGAAAAGAAGGTCATCTTTGGAATCCTATGTAGTCCATACGAAGCTCTATGGCCAACAGTGCCTGTGCCTAGATTTTTGTTCAAAGTCAAGCATCAACTCAATGAATATATTCTGAGTGCACACAATGTGTCTGGCATTCCATGAAGCACTTTTACAAAAAGGCAACTGCCATTACTCAAGTGCTTGCTATGCAGCATGCAGTCATGTGCACGATTCTTTTGGATCTTCATGAAATCCTGCACGAGGAACTAGGAGCGTGTCCTCCGTGGGGAAGATGGGGGGAAAGTGAGGGCCAGAGAGCCAAGCCATGTGATCTGGGTCTCCCAGGAAGAAAGTGGCAGAGCTAGGAGTCCACCCTATTTCATAGGCCCTGCACCATCTGTCTAGGAAGAAAGCAAGGATAAAAGCCATCTGCACTAAGAAGAGAGATGGGCAGCAAGAAAGGAGCTCTGGCAAGGAGCCAGCTTCCTCTCGGGGACTCAGGGATTTGGGGAGATGGGGATGGATCCTTCTGAAACCCCACCCCAGACTTATCAAGCCTGTATTCCCCGAAGGTGGAGGGGATGTTTTTGGGCAAAGGAGGGCTTGTTGGAGTGCCTGCACAGAACTGAGAGTCAAGAGTAACGGAAGCCAAAGCCAAGGGACCCCCCAAAAATAAAAAGGCAGAGCGAGCTAGATTTCCAGGAATTCTCAGTGGACAGACACTGCGGATGCTTTCAGAGCAAAGGATGATGCTTCCTGCTTTGTGAATCTGAAGGCTCTGGAGGTGCTAGTGCGTCCCTCAGTAGGAAATGGAGGTGTCAGCAGGTATTTCAGCAGGATGCTGGCAGACAGAGGAAGCCAGCCATTACTGTCCAGCAACTTCTACATAGACACTGTCCCACATTTCTCAGAGCTGAAAATCAGGACTCATCTCACCCATTTTACAGAGGAGCAAGGTTGGGGGTAACTGGGGCTCTAAAAATGGGACCTGAGGAACTCAAAACAGTATGATTAAGAGGAGCATATATGCCGGGCGTGGTGGTGCACACCTTTAATCCCAGCACTTAGGAGGCAGAGGCAGGTGGATTTCTGAGTTCAAGGCCAGCCTGGTCTACAGAGTGAATTCCAGGACAGCCAGGGCTACACAGAGAAACTCTGTCTTGAAAAGAAGAAAAAAAAAAGAGAGAGAGAGAGAAGCACATACACAGATTGGCGACTGAGAGCCCATTTTCATTTGGGAGGTCATAACAACATGGCTGAGGCTAAGTCTTCCATTAGGACCACAAGCTTATTCTTCGTGGTTCTAGAATGTAAACAGTCCAACAGCAAGGTGTATCCAGAAGAGAATCTTCTAGTTCTGTTCTCACACAGAAGGGACAGCAAAGCTCCCTCCTGTCTCTTGTATTTTTGTTTGTTTGTTTTGGGTTTTGTTTGTTTGTTTTGGGTTTTTTTTTTTTTTTTGGTTTCTGTTTTGCTTTGTTTGGTTTGGTAGCCTAAGTTTTCCCTTGCACCAGCCTCGCAGACAGCTTGGGTGTTACGCAGGAGCTACCACACGCAGTTTCTTTTAGTAAGGACAGTAATCCATTCCTGACGATGAGCCCTTACAACCAAAATTACCTCCCCAAAGTCCCTGCTGCCCCTTTATAGCATTTTATTGAAGATTACTTTTCATCCTTGTGAACTGGAAGGATGGGCACATGTTCAGTTCAACTTGGCGTGAGCTAGAGTCATGTAGGAAGAGGGAAATCACTTGAAAAGAAAAATGTCTCCATCAGATTGATGTGGAAGGGCCCAGCCCTGTGGGAGGTACCACCCAGATAGGTGGTCCTGGGTGGTAGAAGAAACTAAGCTGGGCAAGCCATGGCGAGCAAGCCAGTAAAAAGAGCAGTGCTCCCCCGTGGCCTCTGCTTCAGTTCCTGCCTCCAGCTTCCTGCTGTGGGTGAGTGCCTGACTTGGATGTGCTCAGTGATGGGCCATATGTGTGCTGTCAGAGAACTTTCTCCTCCCGAAGTTGCTTTTAGTCATGGAGCTTATCACAGCAGCAGAAAATAAGCTAGGACAAGAACCGAGAGCTAAGATACACGTAAAGGTGGACTTTCAGAGCAGCCCAGGAGTGACAGCAGAAAGATTCTCAGAGCCCACAGCTGTGCTCTGTGCTTGTGATCCCAGAATCTCTTGGACAGCAATAGCTTTTTGGTACAGTTCTCGGGTAGGTGAACCAGTCCACTTTGGGCTAGAGGGAAGTAAGAGTATATAGTCTAACATGCTTCCTGCTGCTTTTTTAGTTTTAAATCCTCTGTAGCATCCATGATGACTGGGTTTCTGCTTGAACTGAAAAGAGGCTGGTACTCCAAAACCAAGCAAAAGCATGGTTCCTGGAGTGGTTACAGTGGGTTCAGCTGTGTCCAGAGACTCGAGTGTCCAGAGCAAGAGATAGGACCAAAGTGGGACACAGCTGACTCTGACTCCAGCTGGAAAGAGCCCCAAGGTTCTCTAGGTCAGCTCCATACAATGGACCACACCAGAACCTGCCCGCCTTGGCCATTCTACAGGCCCTGAGGAGCTAAAGGAGTCCTTATACCTTGGCTAACCTGGCTTCTTCACTTGCATGTGGGAAAACTGAGGTCTGGAGAGGCAATGTGTCTCAGAAAAAGAGCAGCTCTCCGTCCTTCATAACCTCAGCAGCCTTTGGTTGACACTTCGTGAATATTCTTCACTTGAAGCTCGGGAAAGGCCTGGAGCCTCTTCTCCTGAGCCAGGCTCCTCAGCTTCTGTGCCCTCCCCAGCGACGAGGGAAACACCTCTACACAGCATACAGGAACTCGGAAACACATTTGCAGCATCAGTGTAAGGTTGGGGCTAAGGATGGTGAGGACTTCAAGAGAGCAACGGGGGTCCAGCCTGGGGTCCAGTGAGCTAAACTTGAATCCATACTGCACCCTTGAGGGCATGCGCCCAGAGCAAGCTTGCATACAAAGCTGATGATTCTTGCCAATGTTCACTATGACACTTGGTGAATGGGTGACATGACAGAGACTTCAGAAGACCTGGAAATCCATCTCCAGTTTTCTCTTGCCCCATCACCCTGCCTCCCGAGGATCGTTAGTGAGGGAAGAGCTGGGTCCTTCTATTGGCCCCTTGTCAGTTAATTAGTTAATATGGGAGCTCTCTGGGCCCCCATCTCATACTGTTGATGTGCACAGACTTGCTCATCAGCTAACCTAACCCCAAGCCTCTTGATGCATATGTCCCCTCTTTACCCCCACTACACACCAGTTGTCTCTTCAAGTATGTTCACCAAGAAAGTGCACTTGATAGGCACTGACCTCCAGAACTTAAAATGGTGAAAGTCTAGGACTTTAGAGATGAGGAGACATGGCTTTACAAAGTAACTTGGCCAAGGTCACTCCACAAGGACATCTGAGATTGTAACTGAGATCTGTCTACTGTGAGGGTGATACTTTGCCAGGAATTCTCCCTCCACATGCCAAGGCAGGAGAGTCCCACTGGACACGTGCCTCCTAGCAGGCCTTTGCTCTGTCTGCTCTAGTACAGTGAATGCATCCACGTCTAAAACAGAGTGTTTGGCCATGGACTAAACATGCCAGCTGCATTACTCTAGGCAAGAGTTCCCACCTGGCTCCTTCAAAGGGGACAGATGGACTTTTGTCCCACCTACACTAGTCCTACAATGGAGAGATGTGGCAGAATTGAGAGCAGGGTCTGTTCAGATACAGGGCAGAGCTATGCAGCCAGGCTCCGAGCAAGTGAATAAGCATCCATATCCTGGGCAGTGTGTCAGTGGAGAGGGGTATGGGCAAGTTTCACATCTCTACCCAAATTTCAGTTTGATGCCAGCTTTATTCTAAGTTTTGCTCAGTCGGGTCACTAACGCCCCGTCTCAGAAACACTCAGAGCTGGATAAAGCTGGACCTACCTTCTTGGTGGCCCAATCTGTCATGGGTAACACCTGGCTAAGCAAGGGGAAGGCTACTCCTCAGAAAGTCGATCTTCAAGTGCACGTCCTAGTGGACCACTGTTGATCTAGACGTGTGGGTCAGAAGGCACTAGATGTTCCGATTTGTTGAGCATCTCAAACACTCAGTTTCTTCTTGTCGTGTGAAGACTGCATTTGATAGTGAAGATGGGAGAGAGCAAGACAGATGACCTGGCCAGGCTGAGGGTTGAGAGAACAGAGAGAGTGAGCAGGCAAACACCTGTCATACAAGATGGAAGAGGCCAGGGGCCTGAGCCAGCTCTGTCACCAATTTGCAGTGGCCCCTATGACCATTCCATTTCTTCAAGCCTCTATCTAGGTTATATTTATCAGGCTGCAGAGGACTCGGGGAGGACAGGCTTGAGTGCCCTCTGATGCCCCACCAGGGCCAACCTCAAATGCCAGGAGAAAGAAATTGTCCTTTCTAGGCTATCTCTGGAGGTGGATATTTCCCGAAACTCCCAGCTATGCAAAAGCAAAAACCAAACTTTGGAAATTCCAAGTGTGTCTGTGGCTGGGAGCTGAGGGAGGAGGCATCGGTGCAGAACTGTTTGCCTATGACTCAAAGCCTCGTGGGGGGCACAGCACACATTCTCCCAGATGGGGCCACCCAGCTTGGCCTCAGTGCCACCCCTCACACCGCATCTCCACCCCAATCAGTTCCTCCTCCTTGAGCCTCTCTGGAAGAAGCCAAATCCCAAAAGAGGCTCTCTAACTTGTGCTCAGACACCCAGTCGTTTTTAGGCCAACTTTAATATTGTCAGTCTAAGTGAGGAGGAAAGTTTGGAGGATGGGAAGAAAGAACGTTCTACCTGCCTGGTTCCTTCTTGAGCCAAGTGCAATGCTTAGACCCTTTCAAACATTGTCTTCCTCTATCTTGTTCTCCTTTTAGGTTTCTTTGAAGCAGGCGGGGGGCGGGGTGTCTCTTTATTTAGCCCAGGCTAGCCTCAAACCCTCTTGTATCTATCTGCCTTCTAAATGCTGGGACTGCAGGTATATGCTGCCATACTTGCCTCTCTTTGACCTTCAGAAACCTTCTGAGTTGGGCATGGCAGACAGGCTACTCAGGAGGCTGAGGCCAGAGAATCATTGAAAAATTCAAGGGCAGCCTTGGCAACTTTCTAAGATGATGTCCCAAAGATAAAGTAATAAAGAAATCAGTGAAAAATGACAGAGTGACACATGACAGTGACACATGACACTGACCTCCGGGGGGCTTTGCACATGCAATTCCTCTATGCACATGCATGTTCAGACACCCCCACATACAGACACACAGAGACACACGGAACACACACCACAAACAAATAGAAAAAAATAAAAGAATGAAAAGAGGCTGAGGAGAGCTTGTGGCAGACCATTTGCCTAGCACATGAGAGGCTGCAAACCCAACAAGCGAATCCAAGCTTCACTAAGAGCGTGTCCACTCCTACCTTATGTTTGTTCAGGACGTATAGAGCTAAAATTTCAAACTCAGATGCCTAGCTCCTGCCCGTGTCCAAGGCATGGCATGGATGTAGCATGAAACCTCCCTGACAATTGTGTCTTGTCACCCTGACTGGCAGTTAACATGAAGCTTGGTTTTGAGGGCAGGTCCCAGGCATAACCTGAGCTTGTGTGGGTGATCTAGAGTTCAGGAGGCCTGTGGGAACATTGCAGGGGTTATATGCTCTGGGTATTGTGCCCTTCCTGGGAGAGCACTGTTGAACTTTTCACCCAGACTACAGCTTCTAGAAGCTGCCAGCCAAGTCCATGGGAGAGACCTGAGCAGGTCTCCCAGGCACAGAGAGGCTGTGAGTGGCAGGGAGACAGGCACACCAAATGGCAGAGAATTACAGAGACATACTGGAGACTGGAAGCTAGCAGACCCAGTGAGAGAGACAAAGACTGGGAAAGAAAGACAGACAAATCCAGAGCAGGAAAGACAGTAAGAGAGCGTGGGCTGGAGCTTGCAAAAGGCCTAGAAACAGGTAGACAGAGAAATGGGGGCAGCAGGGAGATTATGACGGAAGAAGCCATGAAAGAGACGTGGCAGAACATATAGTTGGGAGAGGGAACAGGGCAAGGGGGAGCGGCAGAGTAGAGCCGGTGGGAGAGAGCTGGGCCCGAGGCTGTCCTGCTGTGGCCAGCTTCACCTTCCACTTCATTGGCCCTCTTCTTTGTCGTTGCCCCCTCTTTTCCAGCCCTTCCCATTCAGGACACACAGGAAAAACAATTCCAATTATGTAGCAATCAGAGGTCTGAGGGTCTGGAGGCCTGAGCTACCACAGGCCGACCTTTGCCTCTCTAGACCTCCCTGAGGGTGACAGGATGCAGCCCAGAGCTGCAGCTCTTTTGGCAGGACAGTTGGGAAGGTTTGGACCCAAGCACTGCTGCCCAGGAGATGCCAGGATGGTGCCAGAATTACTCCACAGTGGAGAGCACAGGCTCCTTAACCCTGTTTTGGTTCTTCTTTTCCCTTGGCTTGTCAGGACCCCTAGCATCTTGTTGATGATGCAGGACACTTTTCTCTGGGCTGAGGGTCAGTCACAGTGTGTTTAAGCTAGGGCTTCTACTGCTGTGATCAAATGCCATGACGAAAGTGAGTTGGAGAGGAAAGGGTTTGTTGTTGTTGTTGTTGTTTTTAACTTAAATGTCCACATCAACATTCATCAGCAAAGGACAGGAACTCAAAACAGGGCAGGAACTTGGGGGCAGGAATTCATGCTGAGGGCATGGAGGAGTACTGCTTACTGTCTTGCTCTCCATGGCTTTCTCTGCCTGCTTTCTTATAGAACCCAGGACCACCAGCCTAGGGGTGGCACCTCCCACAGTGGACTAGACTCTCCCCCATCAATCACTAATTAAGAAAATGCCTTACAGGTTTGCCTGCAGTCTGATCTTATGGAGGTGTTCACTATCTCAATGATGTTCCTTCCTCTCAGATGACTCCATCTTGGGTCAAGTTGACATAAAACAAGACAGAACAGAGGGGAGGGGCTGAGGACACTGTAGGACTCCCTTAATGCTTCAGGTGCGGCTGCCTACCCTTCTTCCTGGACCATTCACACACCAGCTTCCCTCACCTGTGCCCCCTCGCTGAGACATGGATTATCCGGATGCACTTCTCAGTTCTGTCACCACTTGACCATTGGCCCCAAGCTCCAATTCTCTATTTCTAGCCCTTGGACCCCAGGAAACCAGGATGCTGAGTAAGTATTCGGAAGCATCATGTTCGCCACTTGTTGGAGCCCAGGTAGAGGCCTCTACTATTCCAAGAAGTGTCTTCCTACTGTCTGAGCCCTTTCTGCCTCAGTCTCCCCTTTTCTGCCATCCACTGGAGGCCCGCATCTGGGAGTAACCAGTGTAAAGGTCTCTCTGTTAGATGGCATGGCTCCCACGTGCCCTGGGCAATCTCATTTTTTGTTTGTTTATAATGCTGTTGCTATATAGCCTCAGCTGCTCTCTACCTCTAAAGTACTTGGGTTTTAAGTGTGTGCCATCCTTCTTGGCTGCATCTTTTCTCTAAGACCCTTCAAGGCACAGTGGCTGCCCATTCAGCCTCTGTTCAGTAGTATGTCCAGTACCAGATGCTCAGCTAGAACTCCAAAGCTTCTTAGCACTTAGGAGTTGAGCTTTCAAGGGCCAAGCGGAAGGGAGACTATGTGTCTGTGCGTGTGCACGTGTGTGTGTGTGTGTGTGTGTGTGTGTGTGTGTGTGCGCGCGCGCGCGTGCGCGCTTGTTCCTTCTTAACAGTAGTTTGCCCCAGAGCACCAGGCATTTTCCAAGGAGAAGCAGTGGAGAAGGTGACAGGCACTGCTCTCAGAGGGCCTGCGGACTACATTTGACCTGGTTAGCTGCAACAGCTGCTTCAGACTCAAAAGAGAAAGAAAATATCTCAGTGTGGAGGTTGTGGGATGTTCTGCATGGTCCAAAGCCCATTTACTCATTGCCTGGGAGGGCAGGCAGTGCAGCACATGCACTTTATAGAATGGGAAAATGGGCACGTGCCTGTGTTCCTCCCTAGCCCTTCTGTCCTGAAGAGTCTCCCTCAGGAAGTTAGAACACTGTAGTGATATGGGGGGTGGATACACAAGCCCACGGCTGTGCAGGAGCCTAGTGGGGACTATCCCAGCCTCCCTCCAGAATCTGATGCCTTCTCCCTTCCTTCTTCCTCCTGTCATATCACAGTTAGGTCCTTGGGTGACATCCTTTCCCCCATGTGAGCCATGATCCAGTCACCAAGGGATGCTCCCTATGCCATGTAGTGTGCCCATCCAGCATGAGATGACGAAATGTCCCCAGACCTTTCTGCTCATTTCATACCTTAAAGACTGGCTGAGTTCCCTCCAGTAAAAACGGGTCAGGCAGATCCCCCACAACAGAGTCAGGACTTTTGGAGGCCCCAGGTAACCAAAAACACTGAACACTCTCTCCCTAAATAACTCTTCCCAGTGGTGGAGAGAAGAGCCCCGATCCCATACCCAGGTTCTCTCAAGGCCATTTTTTTTTTGTAGCACAAGTGCCCACAGAGGTGTCCATGTGGCACCCACCAGAGATAGCCACCCCCTCTCACATAATCACTAGAGATACCTGAAAAATAAAATAAAACACTTGAGTAGCAATCCCTGGGTTAAAAGCTAAGATGTTTCATTTCTAACTGTGTGACATCGAGTATATCCTTTAACCTCTCTGAACCTCTACTATCTCATCTACCAAAATGATTATAATTACTAGTGCCTTCCTGCACTGTGGACCCTGCGATCCCCAGGTCGGGCAGGGATGTGTGTCATCCACTTACATAGTCAAAGATTTGTGAGGCCGGGAATGTAGCTCAGTTGTTAGAGTGCTCAGTTATTCTCGCACGAGAAAGGCCCTGAGCTTGATCCCCAGTTACACATAGAGCAGGGCTGCTGCACACTTGTAATCCTAGGAGTCTGGAGGTGAAGGCAGGGAAATCAGAAATTCAAGATTATCCCCGGCTACATGGTGACACTGAAGTCAGGTTATGCTACAAGACATTTTATCTCAAAAAAGAAAAACAATAGCCAGGTGCTGGTGGCGCACAACTTTATAGAAGTAGAGATAGGTGGATCTCTGAGTTCAAGGCCAGCCTGGTCTATAGAGTGAGTTCTAAGACAGCCAGGGCTATATAGTGAGACCCTACCTTGAAAAAAAAATCACAAAGGAGGAGGAAGGTGGAGGAGGAAGAGGAGGAAGAGGGCAAGAGGGATGAGAAGGATGAGGAAGAGGAAGAGGATGAGAAAGACAAGGATGAGGAGGAGAGTTGTTAAACACCTGCTCTGTGGCAGAGCCTGCTCTGAGGCCTTGAGGTACCAGAGGCAGTGAAGGAAAGTGGCAAAGCCCTGTCTACGAGGAGTGCTCTTTGTAAAGGAAGCAGATGTTCAATAAATCCCTAGCATAGCAGCAAGTGGTAACAAGTCCAATAAAGGCAAGGCCGGGTGAGGGGACAGAAGGCACCAGCATTGGGGTCTTCCACTGTTCCATCTTCCTGCCCAGCAAGGAGCTGAGCACTGCCTTCTCCAGTGTCCATTTGGCTCCTTGTGTGTGAGTGACTGAGCCAGGCAGACAGAACAAGGCTGATCTGGAAACCTAGTGGCCTGGCCTATTTCTGTCCCACGGCCCTGGAGCTGATCCAGCCCAGATCCAAGCCTCCAGTGCTTTCTCAGCTTCAATTTACAAGTTGGCCATGTCTTCCTTTTCCTCTGGCCAGCCTTCTCTGTTGCCTCCCAGCAGCCTGTCTTAGTACTCCTTTGAGCCTGGGCCCCTCCCTGTAGATGTTCCTTCCCTACCGGCAAACCATCTCCTCCTCGGAGTCCACTTTAAGGCCTCTATCCTCCTCTACCCTGAGGTGAGAAGGCAGCCGCTTGGAGCAGCTGGGGTTTCACTGAGCTGGTACTAATGCCATCTCCTAAGACTTGACAGGAGAGCAGGCTTTTCAGAGACCCAGCGCTCAGCCCCTCCTCCTCCAGCCTCAGTGCCAGGGTACCAAAGACACCGTAGCCTGCAAGAAATAGGGTGAATCAAGGAGAGGCGCACCCCCACACACACACCAGGGCGTTCTCAGTCTTAGGGGAAAGGCTCAGAGCAAGGGGGATGCTATGTAAGGCCCCGGACCCCTCAGAATGTCTCCACAGCAGACATTTCTTGATGCTTGAGGCAATTCTCAATGTCTTTTCAAATGCATCTGCAGTTGAGTTCTGGTCATTTTTCACATTGACGAGTCAGCTATGTACAAACAATGACTTTCTGTGTGCGATTTTATTTTCAATGCTGAGAACAGGACCAAAGGCCTCAAGTATAGCAGGGAAGCACTCTGCTACTAAGCCATACCCCCAGCCCCAAAGACACATTTTAATATCCTTGAGAACACATATACTAATGATAGCTAACAGTTATTCTATGCTTACTATATGCCAGACCCTGTTCTTTGCATATCACACACATTAACAAAATTGTTCTTTGCAACAAACCTTGAAGGCAGGGCCGATTATTAACCCCATTTACTTCTGAGGAAATTAGGGGAGAGAGAGGTTTAATATCCAACCCAAGGTTAGGCATCTAGCAAATGACAGAGCTGGAAAATTAGCCCAGACAGTCTTGACTTCTGGAATCCATGTGTTTAATGGTAGTACTAGACGGCTAGAACATTCTTAAATTATAAAATATATTTCTGCACAAAAGACTCTGTATAATGTCTGTGCCCAGTTTAAAGGACACCGAGGCAATGAACATCTGTGATTTTAGCACCCGGCTTAGGAAACAGAGCATCACATTCATGTGCTGTCTCTTTCTGCTTCAGGAGACATCGGGCATATGTCCCTGTATCACTCCAAACTCTTGGAGGATGTGGCTCATTACTGTTTAATAATGAACTCTCTTCCTTCTGGGCCTCCTAGACCCCTTGAGACTTTGTCTGCCAGGGCCCCTGGTGAGGTGCTGGTATGTGCTTCTCTGCCCCCACCAGGATAGGCCCTAGGACACAAGAAGGAAGACTTGGACTGGCGAATGGGCTAGAGACCCTGTCCACTGCCTGCCTGCCTCTCCTGGCGTCAGGTGCTATCTCAGCCAGGCATGAATGCCTTTTCTCCTGTTGGTGCCCATTGGCTGGTGCTCCTGGCAGATGGGTGAGGACAGGAAGGAGGAATGATCAGGAGAGGAAAAGAGGAGGGGAGACTTCACTGGGCCTGGGCCCTGCACTGGGAAAAGCAAGGCACTGAGCCAACAGAAGCCAACCGCCCCCACCCCTCCAACTCAGCTGTAGGGTCCAGAGCAAGGGACTGTGCTCTTGGACCCTTACAGCAAGGAACGAAGTACCTCATTCCAAAGGGTTGGGGGGTATTTATGCATCTCATCCTCCAACACATTTTCCTGTGCACCCAATCCACATCTAAATGGCACAGTATGCTAGGAAGCTGTAGTAGGAACAAACAAACAAACAAACAAACACAAAACAACCTCATTCTTGCTCATGGGAAGAGGAGGAGTGGGCCTGCAGGGATTACCACGTGGAGCGGTGACTTCATGGCAGACTGGATTGAGTGCTCTGAAGGGAGACCCAGGTTGCTAAGAAGACAAAGGACACAGTTTTCATTTAGCTTGAAGGTCAAGTTTAGTTTGGGAGAGAACAGAGAACTAGGTCTGCTGCTTTCTCTGAAGGAAATGGGGACATAAGATTGGAAGGGTAAGTCAGTCTAAAGTCTACTCACTTCAAGTACCCTCTATCCTATTCTAGTCCATTCTATTTGAGACAGGGTCTTATTCCATAGTATAGCCTGGCTTCATGCTCCTGGCCTTCCTGCTCAGCCTCCTTAGTGCTATGCTCACAAGGTGCATTAGCATAAGTTTTCCTGTCACTTTAATTATTGTTGTTTTTCTCTTCCTTTTTCTTTAATTTTTTTCCTCTTCCTCTTTCTCCTCCTCCCCTCCTCCTTCTACCCCTCCTTGCCCCCCTCCTCCTCCTCCTCCTCCTCCTCCTCCTCCTCCTCTTCTTCTTCCTCCTCCTCCTCCTCTTCCTCCTCTCCTCCTCCTTCTCCTTCTCCTTCCTATTCTTATTCTTTTGAGTCAGGGTTGTTCTGTATAGCCCTGGCTATCCTAGAACTCATTCTATAGACCAGGTTAGCCTCAAACTCACAGAGATCCACCTCCTTCTGCCTTCTAAGTGCTGGGATTAAAGGCATGAGCCACCACCATCCAGCTTTGTTTTTTAAGTTATTGTTGTCTTTGTTGTTGTTTAGATGAGGTCTTATGTAGCCCATGTTGATCTCAATATGTAGCTAGAATGACCTTAAACTCCAGAACCTTCTTTTCTCATCCTCCAGAAGGCTTGCATTCCGGTTATGCACCACAGCACCCAGTTTATGTGGTACTGGAGATCAAGACCTGGACTTTGTTCATGCTAAACAGAAACTTTACCGCCTGAGCCATATCACAAGCCTCTAAGTCACACAAAAGAAGCAAAAATCTGTCTCTCAGTACTGCCTCAGTCCAGTTAGTGTCTTTTTCTCTTCTTCCTTACACAGTGAGTGCTGGGAGGAAGGCTCCCCCCCCACCCCCCGTTTATTCCCTGTGCCCTGCAAGTGGCAGAAATAGAATGAGCCTAACCAGCCAACAGGGCTCAACTTGCCTCTATTATCTGTTTCCAGGGTAACTGGGCTGCTCGTACTCCAGCTCTCCCATCAGCTTCGCTCATGTGGCCTTGAGGCTCGCAGTCAGTTTCTGGCCTGATTAGAGGCCACTCTTCTCTCCATCCTGCATCCATGTAAGGGCCAGACCTCCAAGAAAGGAAAGTGTTTCAGGAGACACTGGGGAAAGAGATTGAAAGCCACTGTCATGTCCTCGGGACTCCAAGAGGCAGAATAAGGCCTCTGTCTCTTCTTGTCCATCCCTCCACCCTTCATGGACATTTCTGAGCACATAGGTACAAGGCATTGTAGAGTCGTGGGCTCTTGGGCCAAGTGACCATGGTCTAAACTGTTGTTGTGCCACTTCCTGGTTGTGTGGCTTTGGGCATGGTACCTAAGCATCCTAGCCCTTGTTGCATGATTTGTAGATGTAGGTGATATAGGTGAGGGTGCCCGTGTACTTTAAGGTGCTGTACATGCTAACTGGGTTGTTTACAGAGTACCTCAAACTGAAGTAGGCACTACATTGTGAAGATTTTTTTCCCTTGTAGCTTTTCTGTTCCCAGGAGCCAAAAGTCAGGGGCAAGTGTTGCTCCAAGCTCTGCAGGCGGAGCCTAAGCAGATCTGTTTTTGTTGTGTGTGTGTGTGTGTGTTTTGTTTTTTGGGTTTTGTTTTTGTTTTTGTTTTTTGTTTTGCCTTGACAGATTTAGAGCTGCAGACGGGAACCCCTTAACCACAATCCAGATCAGCTACAAACCCCTACCCAACCTAGTGAATGGAAAGCTGAGGCCCAAGTGGCAGGCAGGACTGGGCCAATGGTCCTCCTGAGTAGATCAAACTCGATCTGGTGAGGCCCTGGATGGCAGAGACACACTCAGACTAAAGGGCTAGAAATGGCATGCAGTACTGTGTGGGGAGTCCTGTACTCCCTGTTCTGTAGGGAGAGGGAAGCTGTCGCTGCATTCTCACCTGTGATGGAGCTGGCTCAGACACCCAGTACCTCAGATACTCCTTCTGGGATGCCTTTGCATCAATTTTGTTCCTCTGAGAGGCCAATACACAGGCTAGGAGGAGTCAGAGCCATTGGCTAAGAATAGTATGCTGGCTTCCAGTTACATGGTAGCACACCTGCATGGGAAGGCATCAACGAGCCATCTCGGTTCCATCTTAGGCTCTGCTTTTATTGATTGGGCCTGGGTCTGGGGTGTGGACATCTTGATGTTTTCCCATGAGCCCCGAAAGAGTACTACCAGGGAACAGAGCACATTTGTACACAGAACAGGGGACGGGAGGTAACTTGGAAGTGCTAGGTAGCGCTATGATTCCTGGCCCCTCGAGGTGCCTGGGCTTGTGAGAAGATGAAGCAAGTAAAGCAGCCACTCCCAGGCACTAGGACATGCTCCCTGGCAGGGATGGAAAGGGATGCCAGTGCCAGTGTACGTTGCCCAGACTGCTTCAGAAGAGCAGACACTTGAACTTGACTCTCATTTAATGAGCTCCCGTTACTTCTGGGAGCTGGAACCATTCTAGGTGCTGTGGATGCAGCAGTAACCTAAAGGATGCCGGCACCATCCTAGACCTCCATGCCAGTGAGGATGTCCTATGACAACCCGTGGGAATGTGCGAAGCAGGGCAGTGGAGGAAAGGTGCTTCTCGTATCCAGAACTTCATGAGAAAATGGGTGGGAAAGCGGCGGCCTCGTTTTCACATCAGTGTTTGATGTGGCTGAAGCCTTGGCATCAACAGTGAAAGTGGTAAAAGATGAGAAGAGGTGTGGGTGTGGCACAAGTCAGCCCATTCAGGAAGGAGGATTTATCCTGAGGACATCAGGGAGCCAGAGCAAGGCTGAGAGCAGAAGAGCGGATGCATTTAGTCTCAGAACTCTGGGCTGTTGTGGAGGAGCTGTCACTGGCCCATCATAGGTGATCTTCTCCTGGCCCTTCCTCAGTCAAGACCCCATATGAGGCAAAAGCTGGAGATAAAAAACAAGGAGCAGGAGGAACATCTGCGGAGCACTTTTGGCCTGGTTTTGTTTTACATACTATTTGTATTAACTGCGTTAGAAGCATTGCATAATGATGGGGGAGTTAACTATATTGTTCCAATAACAGCTTTTCTCCTCGGCACCTTACATACACAGAATATGAAGTTATTTCTTCCTGTCTATTTTCAAAGTGGGCAGCAAGAGTTAGGTTACTTTGCTGGAGCAGAAGTTGAAGCCACGGCAATGAATGATTAAGCCTTCTTATGGGGGACTTCTTGTTCTCAGATAATTCACTCTTTTTGAAAGGAGGATTAGTGTTCGCCTAGATAATCTACCGTGTAAATCAAGGCAGATGCCGACTCATTAGAGGAGGGAAACTTTGTTTGCAATGTGTTTCAATATATTTTAGTACCGTTTCTTTCCGAGATTTGTAACTCAAATGACATGCTGGTCGGTTGAATTCTTGGAGATCATGGCTCTATCCCCATGTCTCGTTCATTTTTATTTTTGTTCTCAGTACATCACTGTGTTTTAATATCTTTACGAAAAACATGTTCATTTTTATTTGAGGATTTCACACATGAAGACTCTGTATTTACACCATTTTTACCCCCCCCCACTCCATCTAGGGCCCCTAAACCATTCCCTCTCAAATCATGACCTCCTCTAGATTTACTGAGTCCAATGACTCTTGTCCTTATTTGCATATGGGTAGGACTGGCCACTTAGGATTGGAGCCTTGTCCCTGGAAACAAACAAACTGGGTCTCCCTCCTTCAGCAGCCTTCCTCTAGGGGTGGGCCTTGGTGAAATTTTTCTCCATGCACATTGGCGTGTGAATTAGCACAGCTTTTATGGATTTTGTTCAGGCAACTGTATTGTAGAGAGTTCACGAAAGCTACATCTCTGTCTTGTTCAGAAGACATAATTATCATGCAACAGTCACCCTGGGTTTCAGGCTAGTATCATCTTTCTGCCCACCTTTTCTGCAATGTTTCCCAAGTCCCGGGTGGAGATGTCACACTTGGGGCTGGGCACCCCACAGTTACTTATTCTCTGCCTTTTGGCCAGCTGTTGATCACTCTACTAATCTCCATCTGCTGGAGGACTGCATTGATCTATTGGTAAAAGGAGGAGTGTTTAGAAGCTGGTTGGAAATGATTTTGCTTTAGTAATATGGCTATAATAGGTTCTGACTTGGGGCCTAAGACCTCTCTCTCCACCCAAAGGTTCTTGTCTAAGTTTATAGTAGGAAACTCCAGGCAAGAGTTGCCTCCAACTGAGGAGGCTTTAGATCCAATCAGGCAGCAGTAGGTTGACCCCAAGATATAGGCACCATTTTTGCACCATTGGGAATATCCTAACAGTCCTGTTGTGATGGTGGCTTTCAGGGTTTACATCCAGGTTATACAAGCAGCTTGAATATCACCTTCCTACACTATGAGAGCTATCACTTAGGGAGGAGGCTTCCAGGTTAATACAAGCTTGATTTCCCCAGGTTCTGTGCTGAAAGTCTATGCTGTCTTCAACAATAGGGGCTTGCCTTTGTATTCTAGCAGGCAACCAAGAGCAATGGCAATAGCTTATACTATTGGGGGTGGGGCGGTCACGATCCCTGACCAACAACTCAAAGAGAAGTATCTTTAGGCTAGTACTGAGATTTTTGTTAGTCTACTGCTCCTGAGAAAAGTATTATGTCACTACGTAAGATAACTGCATTCATATATGGGTGCATGTACATGTGTGCATGTGTGCACGTGTGCGTGTGTGTGTGTGTGTGTGTGTATGTGTGTGTATGTGTGTGTGTGTGTTTAAGTTAGCTTATAAAATAATAGGTTTTCGTATGGCTTTCCCAAACGTCCTTATTGATCCTTCCTCTCTCTCTCCCTCCGTGTTATCATCTCTCCCTGGTTAAGCAGCCCCATTTCACATTTTTCTTCCTCATGTTATGTAGATCTTCCTATCTCTCTTTATAGAGCTCCTTCTCCCCAACTCATGGTCCCTCTTTACTTTTCTGGCTTCTATGATTACTCTAGAGTACACTAAAACCTAAAGACCATATCTTGATCCACAAATAAGAGGATATGCATTTGTCTTTCTGGGTGTGGAGTATGTTACTGAAACTAGTATTTTCCAGGTCCAGCCATCTACCTGCAAATTTCATGATTTAAATTTTCTTTATATCCAAACAAAATTTCGTTATATAAACATCCCACGTTTTCACTATTTATTCATTACTGGAAGAACATCTAAGCTGCTTCTGTTTTGTAACTATTATGATTAGAACAGCAATGAACACGGTTGTGCAAGTATCCATCCGTGGAATAGGATGTTGAGTCCTTTGAGTCTATGCCAAGCAGTGGTATAGCGAGGTACTAAGGCAGATCTATTTTCAGCATTTTAAGGATTCTCCACACGGATTTTTATAGTGGCTGCGCCAGTTCACAATCACCAGCAGAAGATAAGGGTGGGTACCTCTTTGCCCATATCCATTCCAACACTGTTGTGAATTATTCTCTTGACCTTAGCCATTCTGATTAGGATATCTCAAAGTTGTTTTAATTTGCATTCCCTAATTGCTAAGGATGTTGAACACTTTTTGAGAGATTTCTTAGCTATTTGTATTGTTTTTGTTTTCCTTAGAACTCTCTGTTCAGATCCATAGCTCATTTTTAAATTGGATCATTTATTTTCTTGACTGTTTTCAGAGTTCTTTATATATTCTAGATATTAATCAACTGTGAGATATATAACTGGCAAAGATTCCTTCCCTCTATTTGAGCTTCTTCTTCACTCTGTAAATTGTTTCCTTTTACAGAGCTTTTCAGTTGTGTGACCTCTCCCTTGTCAATTGTTGCTCTTAATTCCTGGGCAAATGGAGTTCATTTGGAAAGTCCCTTCCTACACTTGTATCTGCCTATTTTCTTCTAGGAGTTTTAGATTTCAGATTGAGGCCTTTGCTCCATTTGAAGTTAAGTGTGTGTGTGTGTGTGTGTGTGTGTGTGTGTGTGTGTGTGTGCAAGGTGATAATTTGGGTCTAATCTCATTCATAGACATGTGGAGATTCAGTTTTCCCAGCACCTTTTCTTGAGGACGCTGTCCTTGTCCTTCGTCCAGTGTGTTTTTTTTTTTTTTTGACTAGTCATCAGATAGCACGCGGCTTTAATTATGTGCATTTATCTTTAGGTTTTCTATTTTTTTAAAAGATTTATTTATTTATTATATGTAAGTTCATTGTAGCTGTCTTCAGACACTCCAGAAGAGGGCATCAGATCTCGTTACAAATGGTTGTGAGCCACCATGTAGATGCTGGGATTTGAACTCAGGAACTTCGGAAGAGCAGTCGGTGCTCTTAACTGCTGAGCCAACTCTCCAGCCTGGTTTTCTATTTTTTTAGGAGTGGAGTAGTCTATTTTTTTTATTGACATCGAACATAATATTATTATATTGGCATTAATCTACAAAATTATTTTGAATATATCCTTTTAGTAGCTTTCTCCACCTAAAAATAACTATTTGGTCTCATTGTTCTACTACATGTCTATTTTTGTGCATGCCTATGTTGCTTTATGAGCATGGTTCCGTGACATAGCATACATTTTGGTATGGTAATCACTCAGGAATTGTTCTTTTAGTCGGTGATCCCTGTGGCTATCCTGAGTCTTTTATGCTTAGTTTGTTTTGTTTTGTTTTGTTTTTCTATTTCTGTAAAGACTGCCATGAGAATTGGAGTTACTCTGAATCTGTAGACCGCATTTGGTAGAATGGCCACTTTCACACTATCCAGTCCATCAGTCCATGAGCATGAGAGGTCTCTCCGTTTTCTAGGGTCTTTCTCAGTTTCTTCAGGAATGTAAAGTTTTGTTTGCTTGTTTGTTGAGGTTTGCCACGTGCAGTGCTCCTAATACTTCCACGATCTCTTTCTTGGCCTGCTTGTTACTGGTGATTAGAAAGGCTACTGAGATTTCTAAGTTAGTTTTGCATCCTGCCACTTGGGTGAAAGTGTTGATCGTTTCTAAAAGTTTTCTAGTAGAATATTTAGGATCTCTCATTTAAAATACGTCATTTGTAAGTAGAAATACTTTGACTTCTTTTTCAGTCTGTATTACTTTAATTTCCTTCTCTTGTCTTATTGCCTTTGCTAGAACTTCAAACACTATATTGAAAGGGAATACAGAGAGTGGACAACCTTGTCACAGTCCTGACTTTAATGGGATTGCTTTGAATTTTATTCTATTCAGGAAGATGTTGCTTGCGGGTTTTTTCATGTACAGCCTTTATTATGTTGAGGTATGTTCCCTCCAGTCCCATTCTGTCAAGGACTTTTATCATGAAGGCACTTTGAATTTTGTCAAAGGCCTTTTCTGAATCTATTGAGATGATCATGTGATTTTTATCTTCAGGTTTACTTATGTGATTTATTAATTATTGTTTTCTATATGTTGAGCCAATTCTGTATCTGTGGAATAGAGCCAACTTGGTCATGGTGGATGATCTTTGTGATATATGACTGTATTCAGCTTGCACATATTTTATTAATGATTTTTGCTTATGTGTTTGCCAGGGATATTGGCTTAGAGTTCCTGCTGTGGTTGTGTCTTTACCTGGCTTTGGTATTTGAATAATACTGGCTTTGTAGGAGAGTTTGGAAGTGTTCCTTTTTGTTCTTTTTTCTTTTTAAATGATTTGGGAAATATTGATTGTAGGTTTTCTTTGAAAGTCTGGTAGAATTCTGCTATGAATACATCCAAACCTGGGCTTTTTTAGTTGGAAGATGTTCGATTACTATTTTAGTCTCCTTATTTGTTATATGTCTACTTAAGTTGTTTATATCTTATGGTTTTAATTTTGGTGATTCCGATGTGGTAAGCAATTAGTCCATTTCTGTTAGGCTTTCCAGTTTAATGGATTATATACAGTTTTTTTTTTTCCAGGGATTGTCTGACAATTTTCTGTATGTTGTATGTTGTTATCTGTTACAGTGTTTTCCTCTAACTCATCTCTAATTTTGCTAACTTAGGTTTCCTCTTTCTTTTGTTAAATTGAGCTAAGGATCTCTCCCTCCCTTTTTTAATACTGGTCCTTGGAAGCATTGTTGGGTTTTGTTTGTTTTCATTTGCTTGTTTCCATTTTATTAAATTCTACCTGGGTTTGATTGTTTGCTTCCATCTTCAGGATTTTAGTTTTAGTTGGCCTTGTTTTTCCAAATTCTTGAAGTATATCATTAACCTATTTATCGTGTTCTTTCTGATTTTTTAAAATGTAGCAACTTGGAGCTACAAACTTTCCTCTTCGGGATGGTTTTAATGTGTCCTGGAGGCTTTAATATATTGTAACTTCATTTATTTCCACGATTTCTTTCTTTCTTGATTTCTTCTTTGACCCATTCATTGTTAATAGTGTGTTGTTTAATTTCAATGAGTGTGTGAAACTTGCAGAAGTTCTTTTGCTCTTGATTTGGAACTTTATTGCATTGCAGTCAATTATATTTTCGGTTTGCCTATCTTTTAATATTTATTTTATGGTCCAATATTTTAGAGAACAATACATGGGCTGCTGAATAGAATGTGTCTTCTTGGGTGTTTAAATACTTAATCGAGATTTGTTAGGTCTCTTTGATGAGTGAGATCAATTAATTCCAGTGTTTCTTGTTTTATTTTTTATCTGGATGACCAGTCCATTTTTCCATTGGAGAAAGTTGAGTACTGAAATCCCCTATTTTTACTAAGTTGAGATCAGTCTGGGTCATAGAATTGGGTGTACTAGAGTTTGGTGTATATGTGTTTTAGATCGTAATGTCTTCCTGGTTAATCATTCCCTTGATCAACATGAAATGTCCTTCTTTGTCTCTTCTAATTGATTTCGGTTTGAAATCTACTCCGTAAGTTATTAAGATTACAACACCTAATTATCTCCTGGTTCCAGTTGCTTCAAATATTTTTCCCACAGATGCAGGATTGGCTCAACATATAGAAACCAATAATGTAATAAATCATGTAAGTAAAGATAAAAATCACATGGTCATCTCAATAGATACAGAAAAGGCCTTATACAAAATACAGCATGCCTTCATGATAAAAATCCTTGACAGAATAGGACTAACTTTACACTCTAATGTAGTACCTGTTCTTAAAGATAAGTTGTTCTTAATTCTAGGAAGGGGTGACGTGTCCACATTTTGATCTTCCTTCTTCTTGAGTATCATGTGTTTAGTAAATTGTATCTTGGGTAGTCTAGGTTTCTGGGCTAATATCCACATATCAGTGAGTACATGTTATGTGAGTTCTTTTGTGAATGGGTTACTTCACTCAGGATGATGGCCTCCAGATCCATCCATT
>LR749485.1:3739803-3766015 GCA_902729485.2 Mus minutoides | reverse complement strand
AAGAGATCATATGTGAAGCTGAATCCAAAGGATGGATCCAACGACTGCGGCTGCCAGGGATCCATCCCACAATCAGCCACCAAACATAGACACTATAGCATATGCCAGCAAGATGGTGCTGAAAGGGCCCGGATACAGCTGTCTCGGGGGAAAATATACCAATGCCTGGCAAACATGGAGGTGGAAGCTCAGAGTCAGCTATTAGATGGAACACAGGGTTCCCAAGGAAGAAGGAGCTAGAGAAAGTACCCAAGGAGCTGAAAGGGTCTTCAACCCTCTAGGTGGAAGAATAACCATGAACTAACTAGTACCCCCTGAGCTCATGTCTCTAGCTGCATATATAGAAGAAGATGGCCATCATTGGGAAGAGAGGCCCCTTGGTCATGCAGACTTTATATGCCCCAATACAGGGGAACGCCAGGGCCAAGAAGTGGGAGCGGGTGGGTAGGGGAGCAGGGCCGGGAGGGGGAGGGTATAGGGAACTTTCTGGATAACACTTGAAATGTAAATGAAGAAAATATCTAATAAAAGTTAAAAAAAAGGATAAGTTGTGTCTCTAATAAATAGCAAAAATTTGTATCTTCTTTCATAATTCAGTCAACTAACCCGTGTCTTTTGATGGGAGAGTTGAAACCATTAATATTTAAAGTCACTGTTTAAAAGTATATGTTGATTGCTGTCATTTTGTTGTGTTCTTGCTGTTTGAGTTCTGATTCCTATTTTGACTTTGGTTATATCTCCATTTGTTTTCTTTCTGTAGCCTCTTGGAGGTGCTCGTTAATCTCATCAGACCAAAACATTACTTCCAGTATTCTTTATAGGGCTGATTTGGTAGGTGAATTGTTTTTGCCTGTTTGAATCACGGAAGTTTTTTTTTTTCATTCTACTTTCACTATAGTAGATACTTTTACCGTGTAGTAGTCTAGGTTGGCATCTGGGTTGGCATCTTTTAGAACTTGGAGCAGCTTCTTTTGGCTTCTAAAGTTTCCATTGAGAAGTTAGCTGTTATTCTGGTGGGTTTGCCCTTATATGTGATTTGTGGTTTTTCTTTTGCAACTTTCAATACCCTTTCTTTGTTCTGCATATTTAGTGTTTTTGCTATAAAAGGACATGGGGAGTTTCTTTACTGGCCCTGTCGATTTGGTGGTCTGTATCTTTATAGGTAAGTCTTTCCTCAGTTTAGGGAAGTTTTCTTCTGGGACCCTGTTGACGATGTGGTCTATGTATTTGACCTGGGATTCTTTTTCTATGCCTTTAATGAGATTTGTTCTTTCATGGTGTTCCAAAGTTCCTGCATATCCCCTTCTTTTTTTGTTGTTGTTGTTGTTTTCCGAGACAGGGTTTCTCTGTGTAGCCCTGGCTGTCCTGGAGCTCACTCTGTAAACCAGGCTGGCCTTGAACTCAGAAATCCACCTGCCTCTACCTCTTGAGTGCTGGGATTAAAGGCGTGGGCCACCACTGCCCGGCTATTCCCTTCATTTTAAAAGACATTTATTGGCTGGTCCAGTTCTTTTACTTTATCTTCAAGTCCTGACATTCTGTCTTCTATTCAATCCACTTGCTGGTAGGGTTTTCCCCTGCATGTCTAATGGTGAAATTTTCATTTCTATCTTCATTTCAGTTTGCGCTTTCTTCAATATTTCTACCTTATATGAATTCTGTTTCTAAACCCTGTGTTGTCTTAATAATTTCACTCAGCCAGTTGTGCTTTTTTGCACTTCAACAGGAAGTTTATTTCTGTCCTCTTTAAGTGTATTCAGGTGTCTGCTTGTGTCCTTTTTAAAATTCCTCGAATTCTTCTATTATGTTTATAATTGTTGTTTTGAATTCTGTGTCTTGAGGTTCATCTAGGTAATTTCCACTGGAAAACATTTCTATAGGACTGTTAGTCTTTGTCTGGGACATATTGTCTTGGTCTTTCATATTGTTTGTGATGGGAATCTAATCCTGTGGATTTATTTAGTTGGTAGTATATGGTTTTTTGAGATTCTAGAGTGCCTGAGTTGAGTTGATGTTTGGGTCTGGTTTTGCTACAGCTCTAACTTTGCTGATTTCAGATCAGGTAGGAGGAGTGAGCAGGTCAGTTAGTTGTTCAGATTCTCAGTGCTGATGATTTATTGGAGAGACTAACTATATATGGATATATATGATTATACTCCAGTGGTGAGTGATGTGACGTAGGGACTTAAGGGTGTTGTGAGATTGCTTGAATGGACCCAGGCATGGAAAGGCCATTTAGGACAAGGGACCAAGAAAACTTTCTCAAAAAGCCTGCAAATACTCTTCTTGACTGGGTCTGGGCCTGGGTGGGCAGCACAGATGGGAGTATGGTGGAATGATGTGGTTTGTGATGGTTATCCTAGGTCAGACTTAGCAAGAGGAGAGGGTACACTGATGTAAATCCTGGATGCGCCTGGTCCCAGAGAGTGTTTTTAAATCTTTAAGGTCCTGTTTGAAGCATTCAGCATTCATAATCTTTACACCCAGTGGTTAAATATGTATGGCATTGCTTGCTGACTATACTCCTTTGAGGATGGTTCAGACCTTGGTTCATTTAATCATCAAAGTAGACTCTTTAGTGGACACAATGGTTATTTCCACCTGGCAGATAGGAAGCCTGAAGCTTTGACGAGGTCAATCTGTTTCCCCAGGTTTCGCAAGTCTGTCACATAAGGAACAGAGGTGGGATTGGATCCCAGGGGTTTCACACTGGTATGGGCTATTCTGTGTGGCTTTATAAAACATCTAGTAACTTCAAGAACTCCCAGGCTGCAAGGAGCACTCTGGAGTACTCTACACCACATCAATTCCAGTGCAGCATCTATGTGCATCAAACTCAGGGGTTTATCTTCCTGCATGGAAAGATCCTGGCTGTTAAGGCTTGGTCCAAAGACACACACACACACACACACACACACACACACACACACACACACACACACCAGGCACCCATACTTAGTTACCTTTGTGTTGCTATGGCAAAAAAAAGTAAGAGATAAAAACAAACAAAAGAAAACAAAAAATTAAAGGAGTTGTATTTGGACTCATTCTTTCAGAAGGTCCGGTATAGCTGAGAAGGAAAGGAAAGAGTGTCAGGCATTTACAGTAGGAACACAGCCACAGTAGTGGCTATTTACAAGAATGCAGGCCAAGAACATAGTAGGTGCTGGCCTATGCCTTTGGATAGCCCACTGCCAGTGACCTACTTCTACCATCCAGGTTCCACTTCCTAAAGGTACTTTAGCCCCCAAATGCAGTGCCACCAGCCAGATATAAGCACTCAGAGCCTATGGGGAATCTTTTTTTTTTTTTTTTGAGTCAAACTCTTAGACTCCCAATAACCTTTTCTTCTTAAACCGAGCTGAAATAGTTTGGGGGAATGCAAGAGAGATATGGTTCCTTCCCTTCCATACTCCCATCTCCTGTCTCAGAACTGGGGCTTAGTATGTATCTTGGAGCAATTTGGCCTCAAATTCCTGTCTCAGCTTGTGCAGTGCGGGGAGTATGGGTGTGCACTACCACCCTCAGCTAAAGGATTTATAGTTCTGTACCCATGACAGTTTGTAGTACAAGACTGAATTTCAGAGAGAACTGGAGACTCGATAGATAAATGAACAAGAGAGGAAATGGAGCATTAAACCAAGCCCTCTCCCTAGCTCATCGGAGGCAGCAGACAGAGGTGGCTAAGCATGGGTTCGTGTGTCAGAAAGCTAGGCCTCAAAACCTGTCCTCACCTGGACCAGCCTGCTAGGTGACCTGTGTACACAGGCTCTCCCTCCCCTCCAGAGCTCTTGAAGTAAAAGACATAATACTTAGTGTGCTTCTCCATCTGCAATGGGTTACTTAAGAACTGTACCTCCAGCTGGCTTTCCAGAAACTTCTCTGAAAACCTAATCAGCGTTCTAAATGGTTCTCTTAGGATAGTATGTCATGATACCCACTTTGCCACATAGGATCTGTTTATGGAATCTGTAAGGCTGGATGATACATTTAAGAGTTTGGCTCTATGAGCCCTCACAGGAAAGATGGCGAGGATCTGCAGAACATTTGTCTACCCTCTGCTTACCCATTTCGCCAAGACTTGCTGGTTGAGAGTAGGCACTTTGGGAAGGAGGACTGAGGATGAAAGAACAGGTCCCTCTGCGCACAGCTCTACAACCATGGTCACCTTGAGCCAAGCCAGCCTTTCGGCTCTCTTTCCCTCCCTCTGAAGATCAGAGACCTGGTGACTCAGGGTGGAGAGGCTACATGGTGTAGGTCATATTGGGTGGTGGGGGAAATCAGGAGTTAGGAAATTGCAAGGGATGATGATTTTTGACCAGCCACTGAGCCAGGAACAGAGGTGGTCTCTATGGCAGTCAAAGCGTACCTAAGACTGCACAGTACCAAGAGATCACAGCAACCCTGGCAGATGAGAAAACAGGCCAAGAGAGGGAAAGTGGTCAGCGTCCAGCAGCCCACATGAGGCAAAGTCAGTCTCACTCCAATAGCTGTATTCTTTCCTCCCAACCAGGCTGTATCTGAATGACGAGGTGACTCCCAGGCCAGATGAACTCAGCCTTTTCTTGGTGGTAGGCCTGGCACCTAAGCCTGAGAGCTCACCACCACCACCTTGTTCAAGTCTCAAGCCCGCTGCCATGGAAACAGCAGCCACCTGTCCAGAGTGGGTGGTGAAGCCTCAGCTGAGTTTATGAAGAGCAAAAGATGAGTCCAGCTGCACAGGAAACTCAATAACCCTGATTATGTGTTTATTTTTTCCCTTCCCTGCCTCCCGCTTCCTCCCTCCCACCTCCTCTATTCTTCCTGCCTCTTCCCTGGCTAGGCTTTTACCTTTTATCTTTTCTCCGACCTGCCTGCCGCTGGCTACCCTGGCCCTCCTCTGCTCCTGCCCTTCTCTCAGCCCTTCTCCACCCCAGCCCATCTGAATGATCCAGGGAGCCTCTCATGCTCCCCCTTTCAATGGCAGGGACTGCTCAAGAGCCCCACGGAGACAGAGGTATACAGCTTTCCTTCCTCTCAGAAAAAAACCACACAGCTAGAGAGAGCTTTGGGGACCAGCTGTTCCTACTCTGGTCTTCTACAGGAAGGGAATTGAGGCTCATAGAAGGGACACAGTGTGGTCGATTGTTAGAACAAAGCCAAGCAGTTTAGATACCACCAGATAGTTTTCAGAGAAGGAAGGTTTGTGATTCTAAACCACACAGTTCAAGGGAGGCCCAGAAACCCATCCATGTGCTACAGAATGGGGGAACATGGAGAAATCCTGTTTGGTATGGAAGTACTTCCTGGCAGCAGGCTTATATGGACAAATGAAAATGGATAGACTAAAGCAGGTAGAATATCTCTACAACAACAAAAATAATAATAATAAAGACTGTGTGGGCATAGAGATAGGAGGTCAGGCAGGATAATCCCAAAGGAACCTATCAGGATCCTTGTTCCTTGAGTAGCATTATATATGGCTGGTGAATGGGATGCCATCATTGGTCAGGATTCTGGGGAAAGATGTGGGAAGAGAAGGGGCCTTTGCTTGGCTCTAGAAGATTTCTCCATGGATACAACATGGCCCACTGGTATTGGCTTCTCCTACACTAAATCATACACATACATGCACACGCACACGCACACATGCAGAGACAAATGAGGCTGATAGAGAAACCACACTGAGAAGTGTCAGACCCAGGTACTATGGTCATGGGTAGGGTAAGATTAGATACAGACATTGGGAGGCAGTTTCTTAATTTGTTTTTTGTTTGTTTGTTTGTTTGTTTGTTTTGAGGGGGAGGGATGGAGAGACACAGAGAGAAACATATAGAGAAATTGAGAAAGATAAACATACACAGAGAAAAACACACACAGAAAGAGACAGAGACAGACAGAAACACACAGAGAAATTGAGAGAGAATCACACACACACACACACACACACACAGGGGGGAGAGAGAGAGAGAGAAAGAGAGGAGAGAGAGAGAGAGAGAGAGAGAGAGAGAGAGAGAGAGAGAGAGAGAGGCCCTCTGTAGTGTAGTCCAGGCTGTCCCTGAACTCACTGTGTATCTGAGACTAGTCTCACATTATCCTCATTCCTAATCCTTCAAAAAGGCTTGGATTACAGCTGTGTGTCTCTGTGCTCAGCATACTGTTGTTATTCTGTCTTTCCACGGAGGGCTGGAAGCAAACCAGACTGATTCTCCTCTGATTCCACGTGAGTCTTCTTCAAACTTAAAGAATGGTGGGAACAGAGGGCCTTCCCTGGGGCCTCAGGACCGAGGGCACTGGAATATATGAGATGAAAGAGGAAAATGAAATAGGGACTTCAAGAGAACTGCACAGGTCTGCCTTTATTGCTAGATACTGTTCTCAGCCATCAGCCACTGTACCCTGGGTTTCTGAGTTTGGGCACTGAAAGCAGTAGGACCGTGAGCGGGGAGAGCTGTGAGTCCGATCTACAGACTTGCTCTGTCAGGAAAGGAGACTAGCCCTCACCAGTAGTGCCCACAGGCCAGGGAATTGCTAGGCACTGAGCTCCACTTCTCTGGTAACAGCCTTATGAGTCCCATTTTGCAGGTGAGTAAACTGTAGATCATGGAAGTCAGAGGACATATCAAAGGCTCACCTAAGAAATTTCTTGCCCATAGTCCCCAGATCTCCATCATACTTCCCACACATCTGACTGCTGTCTTTGGGAGGGAACTTGTAAGGAGCACAAATGAAGATGTCCCTTTGGCTTCATAGCTTGGGTCTGGAGAACCCCTGGCCCTGTCCAACCTGAACAGCTCAGTCCCTCCTTCCCATCACATCTCCTTATCCTTGGCTTTCCCCCATCTCTTCCCTTGGAAAGAAATACCTCTTTCCCACTTACTGGATGGCATATTTCAGCCTAAGACCCCTGAGCCAGGCATGAGCAAGCTAGAAGCGGTTCTGCCAGCTAAGAGTCCACATTTTCAGCTTAATTGCAATGCGTCACATCAGTGGTGGGGCCTGGGCAAGCTCTTTAATTCCCCTGCCTTAGTTCCCCATCTTTACAAATGGAGGTGATTGTAGCACCCACCCTGTGGGGTAGTTCTGAGCACCATTTGAGTTCATTTGAGGGCTTAGGACAGGGTCTGGCACGGATGATATGTCACCTGGGTATCAGTTTTCAGCTTCACAATGAACTCCCGTGAGTTGCCCGTGAGTTGCTGCAGGAAGCCTCAGGGGACCCACTGCAATGGCTTAACAAAAACTGATGATATTGTCCAGTAAGGGCACCCACACTAATAACACTGCATGCTAATACCTGGAGACGTTCTCCAAAGACCTACTCTACTGAGTGGCCTAGAGCATACACCTTGGATTGTAGGAAACTGTCAATATTTGACCATTGTTGGCTTACTGCATATGGTTTGACCTAATAGCACAGGGTATTGGGGGGGGGGGTCATAGCTGGTTCAGGGTTCACTCATCTCTTACTTCCTCCCATTAAGGAAGTGGCTAAGCATGTTTGATCAGTTTCTATAAAGACTTAAGTAGTTGGTTTCTGCTGGGTTCTAGGTGCATAAAGAGTTTAGAAACTGTACGTCTTATTAGAAACAGTCCTCTTGGAGCCAATTTGACACTATTAAAACCCTTGATCTATAAAGTCAAGAGGGTTTGTTTGTTTGTTTGTTTGTTTGTTTTTAACAATAGTGAGTACTTAGTGTTAGTTATTTGGATGAGTATGAAGTAACCAACAACATAGACAAAGGAGCTAGAAGGCATCTGAGTCACAAGCTGATGTTTGGACACAGGGACAGAACCCAAAACTGTGAAAGTTGTAGCCATCTGTGCTCCTTGATGGCCTCACTCACTGGAAACAGTTCAAAGTCAAATCATATGTGTGTTGGGGACTCAGCTCTTTAATCTATAATTTATTCTTATTTCTCATTTGAATTTTGTATTATTTTAGTTGTCCATTTTGTTTGTCTGGCTTGGTTTGGTTTTAGATTTTTTCAAGACAGGGTTTCTCTGTATAGTCCTGGCTGTCCTGGAACTCACTCTGTAGACCACTCAGTCTGCCTCTGTTTCCCCAGTTCTGGGATTAAAGGTATATGTACCCAATGTATGATGATCAAATCATGGATATTAATATTTCCCTGTCCTTTTACTTCCTTCTTTCCTTCCTTCCTTCCTTCCTTCCTTCCTTCCTTCCTTCCTTCCTTCCTTCCTTCCTTCCTTCCTTTCCTTATTTTTTCTTTTTATGGTGCTGGGGATGAGACCAAGGGTCTGTACACACTAGACAAGGCTTCTACCACTGAGCTACATCCTTAGACCTTGGTTGTTTTTTGTTTGTTGGGGGGAGGGGTTGTTTTGAGATAGGATCTGACGATGTTGCCCAGGCTGACTTCAGCTAGGATTGGAGATGTGCATCCCCATGTCCAGGGTTTACCTCCTTGCTGCTGCTGCTGCTGCCATACTATGGCCACACTAGAGCACATGTACACACCCCATGCAGTCAAAGGTCACATCTGATTAAGCATCACTGAATCCTCAACACTTAGCACATTACTGGGTAGAAAATCAGCCCTGGATAAGTGTGCTCTGAATAAAGCCATCAAGGAAGACAACCAACCAAGCAGACTGACTTGCCTGGCAGTCAGGATTTGCAGGAGGAAAGCCTTCTCATAACTTAAATGTGCCACTCAACTGCCACAGATGGCATAAGGGTCGTGGCCATGGCTGGGGTCAAGTCTTCCAATGAGCTCTCTGAATGACAAAAGGCCACAAATGAAGAAATGGCCAGGGCGGTAAAATGCAGCCACTTCAGAGGTCGAAAAGGTTGGCATGGGTCAGCAGCTATATTGAGGGACAAAAAATATGGGTGTGTATAGAGCAAGAGGGAGTTAGGTCATACCTTTCCACCTATATGGAAAGGTGAGGCAAAGTCAGGGACAGGTTTTTTTCAAACAGAAAGATCTGCTTCTTACCACCCCCAAGACACCCCCTTTCTAGGGTAGCCTGTAAAGTGCTCTTCACCTTGCCTCTCTGGGCCTCAATTTCTCCATTAATAGCTGGAGATGAGAAACAATGATAGACTCTATGGTCTATGGTTTCTTGTATCTTTACTTATCATTTTTATTTTGGATCTTTTTTTTTTTTTTTTTTTTTTGGTGTTTTTGAGACAGGGTTTCTCTGTGTAGCCCTGGCTGTCCTGGAACTCACTTTGTAGACCAGGCTGGCCTCGAACTCAGATATCTGCCTGCCTCTGCCTCCCAAGTGCTGGGATTAAAGGTGTGCGCCACCACCACCCGGCTATTCATTTTATTTTATGTATATGGGTGGTTTTGCTCACATGTAAGTCTGTGTATCCTTTGTGTCTTGGAATTGGAGTCCTAAATGGTGGTAAGCCTCTGTGTGTGTGTGTGTGTGTGTGTGTGTGTGTGTGTGTGTGTGTGTGTTGGGAATCAAATCTGGGTCCTCTGCAAGAACAACAAGTGCTTTTAACCTATGAGCCGTCTCTTCGGCCTCCTTGTGTCTTTTAAAGTCTGGAATTTTCTTGAGGCTGGACTGAGCTGGCATAACTTCAGAGCTGGCCATGAAAGTAGTGCGATCCCTAGGGACGGGATCCTGCTGAGAGGCCCCTCCTCACCCTCCACCTCCTGCCTTCTTAACTGCAGAACCACAGCCCTCCCTGCTCCTCCTGGCTTCTCCTCTCTTTGCCCCCACAGTTCTGTCTGGAGGCCCCATTCTCTGACCAGCTTTGTTTGCTTTTAATAAAGTTAATCGCACTCCTAATTTGTATGTAATGAAAAGATAAAAGGGAGACATGAGGGCGAGTCTTCCATTGCAGGGCAAGCAGTCCCAGTCCTGCTGCCGGTCACCTTCCCATCTCTGCCTTCCCACTTTCTTGTCCCCTGCAGGAGTCTGCAGGGCTGAGTGGGTGTCTTAGGTCCCACCCAGCCTGCTAGTCTCTGAAGCTCCCTCAGGGAAGTTTCCTGGGACCTATTTGCCATAGTTTTTGAGTAGCCCCTGATGAAGGCTCTAAGTTCTACTAGGACCCAGAGCTCACCTTTGAAGGGTTTCCCCAACCCCCAATGCCTAGTTGTCCAGTTTCTTGGCTGGACACATAGCAAGTGAATCCATCCTGGACATTGTTGCAATCTAGTAGTCTCTGAGGATGCCTTGACTCTCTGCGTTAAAGCGAGGGGAACACGTATGAGTGGATAAAGCAGACGGCTTGCTTTTCCTCATCTACGGGCCAACTCTTTGCTATAAGTTACTTTGCCACCTCCCTCCTACCATACCCTTCTTTCACAAGTCTCATTCAACCTATTGGTCTTTTCCAGTCCTGCCACATGCATGTGACCTTTGGGCAAGCCCTCCTGCCTCTCTAAACTCCAGCTTCCCCGTATATCTCTAGCAGGTAAAGAGTTTGGGGTGGGTGATGAGGTAAGTCCTCAGGGATGCCTGAATCTCAGATATTTGGGGTACCTGCTGGCTGGAGGTAGGGTTACCAGAACACACGCCTCAACTATGTATTTCTCCACCTTAGAGATAGCTTCCATGAGAAAACACCCTAGGAGAGGACACTGGTCAGGAGTGGATTAATGGGACCCCTGAACTCCCCCACTTTAAAACTGCTATATGGCCACAATTCCCTGGGGACTATGGTTGGGGACAGAGGTGGAAAGGGCCACTTCCATCTCCAACCCTTGTTTCAGAAGTCTTCTTCAGAGACCTTTAGCTGTCCCCAGTGGAAAGATAAAGATGAGGCTGATTTGGTGTGGGGGAGGTATTCGCACTCAGTGCACAGGGAGGAAGTTAAGGTTTAGGGACAAGCAGGTCTTCCTCTACCCTAGCAGGGCCAGGTCAGGCAGGGTACAAGCTGAGCCCCAGACACAGCTGGGTGTGCGGAGAGAACAGCCCTGCTGGAGGGGGCTCCCAGCATGGCACGCCTGAGCAGCAATCTGGAAGCTATTGGGCTGGTGCGTTTCTGCGATCCACCGCGAATGCCATGCCCAGTTCATTTCCTCTAAGGAAACACAACCTCGGGGGATAATTAGAGCTTCTTTGCGTACACAATCCCATATTGTTTATCCAACACAAATTAAAAAACGTGGGCCCTGAGAACATGGAGCGAGAGATAAAGGAACCTCCTCCTCCCCCCTCCTTCTCTCCCTCCTCTCCCTCCTCCTTTCCCTTCTCCTCCTCTCGTCCAGCTGGATCTCATTACCCTGCCTGGCCAGGCCAAGCCTCAACTCCAGCCTCACCCTCACCCGACTGGCTTCCATCCTTCTACACAACCTTTGTGCCCCCCCCCCAGACTGGATCTTCAGAGTCAGGGTCTGCAATCCCCCCCAATGCCTTCTTCTGTGTCTGTTCTGTGTAAAGGTGGCTCTGGAATATGGGTCATTGGATAGAGTGGCGTTTGTTCCTGTGTCCTCTCAAGGATCCTCTCATTGAGGCACATGGAAAGTCCTACCCCACGAATACAACTTGAACCCAGGAGCAGAGGCAGGGCCTATCCCCTGGGGTGATTAGTAACGAAGGGCCAGCTCTTTTGGCCCCAGCCTTGGCCCAAGGCCCCAGCTCCCCTTCACTGCCCAGATGTGCTCCACCCAGACAACAGGGAGCCCAGTCAGCCTGGCCTGGGGGCCCCTTCCACAAAGCCCAGCCCCTCTCCCCCCAGGGCTCAGCCCAACAAAGGAGGATTCTCAGCTGGGCAACTCAGGGCGGGAGGAAGGAGGGTTGTGGGTGGAAAATAGCTTTGGAACCCAAGGTTGGCCATCTCCATGAAAGCCCTATTATTGCTAGAGTAGCTAAACGTCTTGCTCAGCATGGGCAATTCACTTCTCTCACTTCCCTGTCTCCCCCTAGGAATAGCTCCACATTCCAGTACTGCACAGCCAGCCCTTTTAAGACACTGGGAGGCAGGATAAAGGAGGCTTCTGGGAAGAGCTGAGGACAAGAGGCTGCAGATGGGGCACACCTTTCCAGAGCCTGCAAGCTCTTCCAGGAAAAAATGGCCCCGTGGCAGTGAGTTTGTCATCGGGTTTGCCCACTGTACTTCTCTGGCCTCATGCTTACTTCCTGGGGCCTTGACTGTAGGAAGCTCTGCTTGGGTTTTAGATGGGGGAAAGGACAGTGATCACACACCCCCTCACTTTCTCAAATCTACCGGGTACAAAGTTGTATGGTCGTTCTGCCTCCTAGGGCCCAAAGGTCAGCAGACCAGACCTCTCTTCTGCACCCTAATCCCTTCTCCCTAATCTCGGTCCATCTTCACCAGAAAGGCTGAAGAAGGCTGGACTCTCTCCTAGGGCCTAACCCTTCTACATCCCAGGCTGGCTGGGACTAAGTGGGCAGAGTTGTCTCTGGTTGAAGTGAAGAGGAAGTTGGGTGAACTGAGAACACATTCCCTGTCTGGTCTGTTCTTTCAGCTCTCCTGGTCCCCTCCCCTCTCTCTTTTGGTTTGTCTCTGTGCTGGAAAGAACATGTGCTTGGCAGATTTTTTATTAACTCTGTAGCTAGCGCTCTCTCTCTCTCTCTCTCTCTCTCTCTCTCTCTCTCTCTCTGTTTTTGCTCTATCTCTCTGTGCGTGTTACTGTCTCTCTCCTTTTCGCTTGCTTGACAGAATTCAGATTAGACAAAACATGAGCTCATTTCTGCCTGAGGGGGGAAAAAAAGAAAGAAAACCACTCCTCCTGCCCTCCCCCATGTCACCTCTCCTCCCTGGCCTTCCCCTGCGCTGTTCTCCAAACAGCCTGCTAGCCTGGAAGCTCATCCAGGCGGGTACCTCAGAGACTGGCCTTTGGTTACGATAGTCCTTGTACGAGCCAGCACCCTGCTCCGGAGTGCACACAGGCCCTCCTGTAGTCACAGATTCTTGACTCTTGGTAGGAGGTGGTAGTGGACAGTAAGATGTGACCTGATATTGATGTACCTTAGGGTCCTGAGGGTTAGTCACCGAGATGGGCCCTGTCATTATTTCCAGTTACCTGTGGGAATTGAACCCATCACCAAACCCTAGCTCTGAGCACTTATAAGGAGTCTTCTCCACTCCCTGCTGACTACACCCCTGAAGTGGCTGCATTTCTATCTTTATGGCTCAGGGTGTCTATTTGAGCTGGAATTCCAGCGTTATCACTCACTTGTCAGAGCTTGGTCTAGTCAACCTCTCCACTGAGTCTCCGTTTCTTGTCTGTCAAATTGGAGAATAAGATCTAAATTGTAAACTCATCATTCGGTTTCAATGACATCAGATTCCTCTGACCTCTTGAAAAGGGCAAAAATGGCTAGCAGGTCCCTTATACAAAAAGTGCGGGAGGAAGGGGGAGCCCTCTTATTCCTCCTTCATCCCCTCTCCCCTTCTTGACAGACAACTGGGGTAGAAAGACAACCAGAAAGAGTATATATATATATATATATATATATATATATATATATATATATATATATATCTTCTTCAGAGTGTAGCAATCTGAATGCAAAAGAAATGGCCAGTGAGCTCTTTTGATAGGCCTCTCAGTGTGTGCTGGAGAAAAAAAAAAGCAATGGAATGACCAGGGGCTGGGCTTGGGCTAAACCCTGAGCTAGGGTCTTGTTTCCACCATTCCTCACGTGACCCAGACCAGGTCACTGTGCTTTCTGAGCTTTTTTCTGCACCCTCCCCCACGCCAGTGGAGGAGAAACCTCCCCTGCGCTCAGCTACTGAAGCATCTTTATGAGTTTCTGCGGGCTGCTCCAAAGGCTCTTCCCATCTCCACATCTAGGAGGGAGGGGTGAGAGGGGAGCCGTAAGGAGATTCTGGGGCTGCACTCCTTACTGTGGTTGCCTGGTCCTCGGGAACCTTTCAGGTCACCCTGACAGGCAGTTGAGACCAGTGGGCCCCTCTGAGTCACTGGGCTCCCTTACCCTTCCCAGTCACCCTCATAGCTGACGCCCACTGCCTGTGAGCTGTCCCCTTAGCCAGGCGCAGCAGCTCGGCTCTTCTAATCTCGTTTTATAAATTAATCCCTCTCTTCCCTTAATCATTTTCATTGCCTGCCTCTGAACCCATTCCAATCCATCTACTGCTCCTGCACACACACACACACACACACACACACACACACACACACCATCATCCCCTCCTCCTCCCTCTGGAAAACTGTGGCTGCCTGCATTCTTGGTCCCAGGTAAGGGGACAGTTCTCAGAGCCCAGAGCATCTGGCCATTTCCCCTTTAGTCCTCAGAGCCAACCAAGCAAAACAGAGGTACATGGTGTTGAACTTTAACAGTACTGTGTGGAAACCTTAGCATGACTATCTCTTTGCACAATGGGGACTCAGGGAAGTTCCCCTACCTCTACATCAATAGAACAGGGTGCCTAGAAGGTCAAAGTAATTGCTTGGCAAAGGGAACTATTTACCTGAGTAGAGGACGGGGCTCCTGAGTCAGGCATCCCACCAATCTCTCTGCTTCTCCTCTGGATCCTTCTTCCACAACCTGGAAATCCACAAGAACGTAAGACACAGGCTCCAGAGCTAACACTGACCACAGACAAGAGTCTCCCCTAGCTTGGGGTTAGCTTCCCTCAGGGGTCCTGGGAGTATCACCTGCCATTGGAAGAAGGTTAGACCTACAAAGGCAGCCAGTTATGAAGATAGTTAGAGGGGCTCTGGGTGGGGTAGGGTGAGGCCTTCCAGACTCAAGCTCAAAGACTAAGACCCTAGAAGTGGCCATCCATTTCACCTTCTCTGTTTACTCTGGGAAACAAGTCCTCTGGGCATCTGTATGTGCTTCAGGTGAGAGGCTCTGTAGGGTATCTTTGCTGATTGGGTTTGGTTTGTGCAGGGATCTATAGCTCAGGCTTGCCTCGGATGAGATCATCCTGATTAGCACCCAGAATGCTAAGATTATACCATTGTGCCTACTCAGAGGCCCTACTGTAACTTTAAGTTTTCCAAATCCTATTTTTAATGATGGTTCTTAAATGCCTTAACCTCCCTGTAACCCACCACCCTACTTTTAGATTACTCCAGCCTTTTAGGCCAAAGTGAAGGGATTGTATTCCTGAGACCACTTGCCTACCTCTGCCAGAGGACCTGGCTTCAGAGGCAATGAGCACAGTTTAATGTCTGCAGTGACCCAAGCCATTTTGGAACCCTGGACTGTCAGACACCAAGGGTGTGATTATAACCAATTCTGTGCTTCAGACAGAGAAAGCTCATTATAGCTGTAGGACAAGAGAGGCTGTTAACAGTTACCACACAGCTGTTAGGCCTCTGATTATTGCTAAGGAACTAAGGGAACAGAGAACTCATCTCCAAACACAGAAGGGACAGCAATAGAGTCCTGGGGACATTACAGAGCCAGCCACACCTGCAAGAGGCAACAGGAGTCAAAACTTTCAAGATGACCCTTAAAGGATTCAGAAGGGATAGCCAAGCTGACAAGAGGGAAAATGGTGTCCCAGTCAGAATGACCCAGCACCGTGTGAGTTCTGGAGATATTGCCAATGCCCCGTCTGTGGAAACTAGGTAGGACTTGCCTGTGAGAAGGGAGAGGTTTCAATAGCCTAGGTTCTCTGTTTTGCTCTTTACTGGATACCGACCTTCCTTAATACTTCATTTGTAGGAAACTCAGTTCCCCACTGTAGGTTACAGGTAGTGATTTTCATGGTCATCTTGGTCATCGGGACGAAAATTAGCACCTCAGAGTCCATTGTGCTGCAGCAACCTGCCACACCCACTTTCTCTGCCCACTTTGTTCCTTCCCACTCTTTCAGATCTGCTGGGATCTGAGGGTACATCTAGAAAGGCCAACCCCTAGAAGACTTCCGGTGAGCATCGGGGTACTGCCATCCCTCCTGCTGGACCCTGGTGCTTTGAGGGAAAGAAAGGTAGACAGGGAAGTTCTGCTCTCATTTTGCAACTTGGGTCAGTTTTGCAGCACAGAGTACATGATCCACCAGCCTCGGGTTTGTCTCCTGCTTTGGCCCTCTCTGTGGTTGGGAAGAGTGGGGAAAGAGAGAGGTTGCAGGGATACCATCCGCCTACACCCTGCACCTCTCTCAACTCACCCTGAATCTCTACCACTGATACTCAAAGACAACCCTGCCTGAATGGCCACACTACTGTGACCAGCCCTCTTTTGCCCCCATCCTAGCCTAGGGAGGGGGAGGGATTGAGGATCGAGGGTTCTGAAGGAGGGGCCAGAAGTCCAGCCTGGTTCTGATTTCCCTGGCTGGGGCTGGGAACCAGAGCCTGGTCTGTCTTCAATCCCTACCCCCTAATGCAATGCTTCTCTGCTTTCGGGAGCGGCCCATAACCGCAAACACATTTGCTAATGCAGCTAGCCTGCCCGCCCTGGGACAGCTGGCTGGGCCCTGTGCCTGGGGCCAGGCCAGGCAAAGGGCAGGGGGCCTGGCTGGGAAAGGGGCCCGAGGCTCCTCCTCTGCTGCTCAGCCACCCTGCACAGGCCTGGTTGCGGCCTGTCTGCCTTGTAGCCCTTCACTTCTGGGTCTCTTTTCATGGCTGAGAAAGATGCCAAATAAACTAAGGGCAATAGAGGGGAGCTACTTCATGACTGGACACATAGTGACCAGCTCAAAGATGGGTAGGCTAGACATGACTTCTTCCTAAATGTGGCTTGCCTGGGCTAAGAAGGCCTTGGCCTGAGACATCTGAGACATCCCACCATAGCATGTCTCTTTGAGAGAAGCCACCTCTAAACATGGAAAATCGAGACAGGTGTGACTGCCTATGCTTGTAAAGCCAGCACTCCGGTAGCTAGGGCAGCATGACTAAGAAGTCAACCTTGATTTGTGTTACAAAGTGATACCTTGCCTCAAAACGGCAGCCCAAAGGAATAAAGAGGGAAACAGGAGAGAAATTAACGGCACAGCAAAGGCTGAAGGTTTGTGGATTGCATAGGAAGCCAAAGCACAGGTCTCCACTGTGACTTGGGCAAATGTGCCTCTTTGGATGTAGCCTTGGGATAGAGAGATGGCTAGGCAAGTGTCCTGTAAACTGTAAAGTGCTGTATCTGTGAAGGTGACCATTCTGCCAGACCACGGGCCCTAGAAGACCAGGAATCATGGCAGAGTAGCCTCTTAGAGCCACTAGGACTCCAGCTCTGAGCACCATTGTATGAGATAGAAAGGCTTAGGGACTGAGCATTAGAGCCAGTCTTTTCCCTTGTCAACCTGGCATTCAGGAAGCCCCCCCCAACCCCACCCTGAGAAGCTAGCCTGAATCCTGGGGCCTCAGAATTCCTGAAGTAGAGCTGGAGCCTGAGCCCACTCCCAAGTAGACAGTAATCCCAAGGCCTAGCCTTGCTCAAGGACTGCCCGGCCTTACTTGGCGGCCCCAAGCTCCTACCCCCACTCTCCCAGCACACACAAGGCATGCAGCTCAGCTTCCTCTGCCAAGACACCCCCAGCTGGCCCCTCAGCCCCTCTCCAAAGACAGGGGCCTTTCTCTGCCACGTTCCTGGAGGCTTTTCCACTTAACAGGGCCTTGAAATCCATTTGCTGCAGACTGTGAACTTCCTCTCTATGCTCCTGCCCGCTGGCCTTCTCTGAGCCTGAGCCCCCACTCCCACCCCCACACTGGCGTCCGCCCGCCCATAGCCCAGCAGCTGTCACCCTGGTCTCCCCTTGCCTGGGCCTCTGGGGCCAAGCAGGGGACACCTGGAGGAGGTATTCAAGCCCAGGAAACAGCAGGAGCCTGCGTGAGAATAGGAATCCCAGAACCTGCTCACCAGTAGGGTCCTGAGCACACCAGAGGCTAGAGACCTCTAAACTAAATGAAACTAAAGCCACCAAGACATTTCTCTCTATACCACCTTTACCCTCATGGCTTCTGTGGACCTTGTGGGCCAGAGCCATGTTACTGACAGATACGGTAGCTGCTAGTTCCCCAAAGTTATATCTAGGAAAAGAGGTGGTATGGGTTCTAGTCCTGCCTCAACCAGAATCCATGACTTTGGACTAGTCTTGTCTCCTCTTGGACCACTCTGATTTCCCTACCATTTCTCCAACATCCTCTAGTTTCTTGAAGTTAACTCCTCTCTGCTTTGTTAGTTCTGCAATCCTAGGTCTTTGTGCCCTTCTTGCTGGAGCCCCGAATTCTTCCATGCCACAAACTTTATTCTTCATCTCAGTCGGTCCTCTTAAACTGTAGGAGTTTTTAATTGTGTGTGTGTGTGGGGGGTGTTTAATCTGAATGTATGTCTGTGTATACTTGATGCCTGTGGAGACCAGAAAAAGGCGTCAGATCTCCTGAAACTGGAGTTTACAGGTGGTTATGAGATTCTATGTGGGTGCTGGGAATCAAACCTGAGTCCTCTGAAAGAATAGCCAGTGCTCTTAACCACTGAGGCACCTCTCCAGCCCCATGCCTTCTATCTTATTAATTTGATGTTATCTTCATGACACAGACTGAGGAAACTGGGGTACAAAGGGGAGAAGTGACCACAGTTTCCAGGCCAGCTATTAGTTGAGCTCCCTCATCTGTTGTGTCCCTCCTCTCCCTCCTCTTCCTCTTCCTCCTCCTCCTCCTCCTCTTCCTACTCCCCTCCACTCCACCATTTATGGCTAAACACCAGTGTGTTCTGTAATGGAGAAGGGACATACTAATGCATCCTTGTTTTGAAATAGCTAGTCATAGCACTTTACAGTAGTAGGTACTGGCCGAGCTTAGATTTTGGTCAGACTTCAGGCAGATGGCTAACATTCAGCTTACAACCTACTCACCTGAAGCTCCACCTCTGTTAATGTTTCCAAAACTCTATTACTTCCCACCTAAAACCAAAGTGAGGACGAAAAGTTTGTCCAGAGGAAGAAATGCTTAGAAGAGGGAAGAAAGGTCATAATCTCATTAGAGCCTCAAGTCTCCCAACTCAACTGAGTACCTACTATGCACTGGCCACTGTCAGCCATTTTACACAAGAGAATAGGCTTTTAAGCACCTCTCAGCAAAACATATCCCTGGGGGAGTCGAAGTGATGCCTACAAGAGGAGATCTCCCAACCCAGAGATCCCAGGTCCAGACAGAAACACTGAACACTGGCGGCTCCCCAGCAAGCTCACTGTCAACTTTGCTGCCCAGAGCTCACCCTTTCAGGGCTCAGGGGGATGGATGCTGGTCTCTCTCCCCATCTGTCTTTCTCATCCTTCCCTACTCTGTTTCTCAGCAGAGAATGTGTTGGAAACCTGGACTGAATTACCACCCATTACCCAACCTGCCTTACTCCAAATCCCTGGCATTAATGCAATCAATGGACGGGAAGCAGACTCTTTTTGGCCGCCTGTCTGGTCTGTCCAGCAAGGCCTTCCCAGGGCTGCTAAAAGGCTGATGCCCCATCTGCTCCCCCACTTCACACAGGGACAGTACCATGTTCCATTCACACATGCGCTTGCCACAGTGGAGCAGGTACTCTGCCCATCAGAGGTCTCCCTCTTATATACTCAGTTCAGTGAATATTTGTTCATTCAGGGAATACTTCCAGGACTGTCTTGAGGCACTAGAACAAGGAACAAGCCTGACAGGCCTTATCATTTACCTAGGGCAAGGTGGATAGACCATCAATGAGCAAATGATAAACTCCCAGGTGAATCCCAGGTTGGTGGATAGCGATGAAGAAAATAAATCAGGCTTATGGGATCATGATGCTGATGCTGATGCCAGAGGGGCTGTGTTAGAGCCCATAGCCAGGGAAGGCCTCGGGGAGAAGAACTATGTCCTTACTGATAAGAAAGGGGCTGCTTGGGGGCAGGGGTGATGATTCAACAGTTAAGAGTACTAGCTGCTCTCCAGAGGACCAGGGTGGAAGTCCCAGCAACCACTTGGCAGTTCAGAATGATCTGTAACTCCAGTACCAAAGGATACAACACCCTCTTCTGACTTCTGTGGGCACCAGACACACATGCAGGCAAAACACCCATGTGTGGATCCAGGGACGGCTTCAAACAGAAAGAACTGGGAAACAGGAGGTGCCAGGGCAGACATGAGCATGTGGGAAAGTGGGGGGGGGGGAGAACCAAAGCTGGGGAGACAAAGACCACACTATCAAGAGCTGTAGGCTAAAGCAAAGAGCTTGAGGGCCATGTCTGGGCGAGTTATAGAGTGTTTGCCCATGTTATCAATTCTGGCCTGGGACAAAGGATCCTCCTGCTTCCGTCTCCTGGTGCTGGGTTCCAGGCATGTACTACCCTACTTAGTCAAGAGTTTGGGGTTCAAGGAATGACTATGTTAAGAGTTTAGAATCTAAATATATTAAGAAGCCATTAAAAGGGCTGGAGACATAGTTCAGTGGTCAAGAGCACTAGTTGCTCTTCCAGACGACCTGGATTTGGTTCCTAGAACCCACGTGGTAGCTCACAATCATCTCTGACTCCAACTCCAGGAGACATGGTACCTTCTTTACCAGGTATGCATGTGGTGCAGAGATATACATGTAAACAAAACACCCGCACGTGTAAAATCCATTTTAAACACAAATTTAAAAGAATTTCTAGTTAGCCTGAGCTACATAGTGAGTTCCAAGTCAGACTTAGAAATATAGTATAAGACACTCTCTCAAAGAAAAATGTTCTACACAGAACAAGTCTGAAATGTTATTTTAGAAAGATCATTCTGGTGACTCTGGAGAATGGAGAGAGAGGCCAAGGGTAGATGGAGGGATGTATTGTACAGGTTTTAATAAGATGTGCTGGTAGCCTGGGCTTGGCTGATGGGCACAAAGTAGAATCAAGCAGAAAATTAGATGCTTTATCCCAGACTCTTTTAGAGCTAGCAGGCTTTTGGTGATAACCACTGAGTGAGGGCCTCACCTCTGTTTAGATGCTATTTCCAATGTACCCTTGCTTCAAAATCTTTTAATTCGTCCCACCAAATGAAATATTAGACACACAAAAAAATCCTTGGGGTTTGTGGGGGCAGATTAAGATTGAAGATACAGAAGCTGGAGAGATGGCTCAGAGGTTGAGAGCACTGGCTGCTCTTCCAGAGGACCCCGGTTCAATTCCAGCACCCACGTGGCAGCTCACAATCATCTGTGACTCCAGTTCCAGGGGAACTGATGCCCTCAGACATGCAAGCAAAACACCAATGCACATAAAAAAATTTAAAAAGTAAATCATGAAAAAATTTTTAAAGATGGACTATACAAATTTAGTGAGTTGTTAAAATACATATGCTATTTAAACCCATGAGGCTCAACAACAACAAAAACAACAAAATCTACTAAGAAAATGTAGGTAGGAGGATGAGAACTCCAGAGACTGAGTCCTGACATCTGGAGGAGGATTCTCTGAAGAACCAGAGCGCAGCCAGCAATGGGAGAGAACATGCTCAACTGGGCTGTCCTATGAGAGACCCAGAAAGGTAAGACCGATCGCTGGGCTTGGCAATATGTGGTTTCTGGTGACTTGTTTGTTTGTCTTCTGAGACAAGGGCCTGGAATGCGCTGTGTAGACCAGGATGACCATGAATTCACAGAGATCCTTCTGCCTCTGTAACTGCCTCCCAAGCACTAAGACTAAAGGTGTGAACCAGCCCATGGCCAGCTTCTGGTGACCTTTGACAAGGGCAGCTTTAGTGGCCAGGGAATTCACTGGGATAGCGGGTGGTGAGAACGGCTCTAAGGAAGTAGAAGCCTTGGGCCCAGCAGTGTCTTGAGAGGGTTCTGCTGTAAGGAAAAGCAGAGACAAGAGGAAGGAGTAATGAAGCCAGTGGACCAGTAGTCTACATGAAGGCAGAACACTCTCAGAGTAAGAGGTCCTACAGGGAAGAATATGGAGGAATGGAGGGCACTGTCAAATGGTGGGGTAATTACGATCAAGATTTTGAAACTTACACATAGTTATGGTAAGGTCAAGAGCATATAGCCCTAGGGAATGGGAGATGAAGGTGGAGTAGAGGACCCAGAATCTTGACTATGAAAGCCAGGAGGGTATCTCTGTTGTACAGAACTTTCAAAGAGTAGTGGCAAAATTAAGGAACAGGAGGAAAAAGACCTATCCAGCTGCTGACAGTTCTAAGCTTAGAGGACACTGACAAGGGGGTCAAAAGATAACAGCCTCCGGGAGGGGTGGTGAGGCACTCATGAGCATATCTATCGTTTCAAGAGGAAGAAAGACAAATGGTCCAGAAGCAGCCGTGAAAAACAATAAGGATACTGTCCCCTCTCCCTTGCACAGTGGAATGTGGACTGTGGAAGGAAAATAGAGCCCCCAAAATATCACAAGACAGTTGTGCCCTTGAGACATGTGAATGAAGAAAATGGTCAAAAGACACTAAGAATATGGAGAAGGGCTGAAGGGATGGCTCTGTAAGTTAAGAGCACTGGCTGCTCTCCCAGAAGGCACAGTTTTGATTCCCAGCACCCACACAGAGGCTCACAATTATCCGTAACTCCAGTTCCAGGGCATCCAACTCCTTCTTCCAGCTTCTCCAGGTACCAGCCACACACGTGGTGCACAGACAATCATGCAGGCATAACACTCATACACATAAAAGAAAAATAAATAAATCTTCCTTTAAACAAGAAGATGGGGAAACAAGAGTTGCTGACAATATACTGTGAGTAGCAGACAGCAGGGCAGAGGGCTCTCAAAGTGGGAGGGGGTAGGGAGGGAGGGAGAGAGAGAGGGGAGGGAGGGGGAGAGAAGGAGAATGAATATTGGAACTAGAATTGGAAGCAGTGAAAAGACAGAAGCCCAGGCTTCCGTGGAGATCTAGGTGCATGAATGTGAATCCCGATGGAGTGAACAGAGTCACTTCTGGGAAGCTTCCTCATCGTATTATGTTAGTTCTGCAGAGGATGAATGTCTGATCCCTGCTTATATCTGCTGATGGTTCTGGAGAGGCTACTACTGTGAGCCTGTAGGCCCTAGTCTGACCTGCAGGGGGCAGTGTTTTTGCTGAGGGAAAAGAGATGGAATCTGAAAATATCCCAAACTAGGCAACTTATGGCTTTATAACCTCAGATACATACTTGTATGCATACAAAGACTGCGTATACATCTATGCACTGTGAACATGTAAGCAACATCATATATATATATATATATATATATATATATATATATATATATATATATATATATATACATATAGAGAAACAAACACATGCAATATGTACACTTTTGCATAGATCCCCTTAACACCGTGCACACAAGCCCAACTACACCTGCCTATATTGCCTCATACAATAATGTACTCATACACATATGTACATGTGCGCACGCGTGCGCGCGCACACACACACACACATACACACACACACACACACACACACACACACACACACACAGGGAGGGGGGTGCAGACAACCCAAACTGGGTTTTCTTAAGTCTTGCCAAGTCTCAGACAGCAGAAAATCAAGTTGAAGTTGAACAATCCAACTCAGAAAAGGGGGGGGGGAGATGCAGGGGCGTGAGAATGAGGTGTGTGTTGGGGGAGTCAGGCAAGGAGGAGCAAAGGAGCCAAGTGCTGAGTTTAAAAAAAAAAAACTAGACCATTTGAAAAAGGGAAAGCCTTCAGACAGAGCAGGAATGCAGGCTGTAATTAGAATCGCTTCAACCGTCTCTAGATTCAGGGAGGATAGGCAAACTGGTTGCACATGCGGCATGGTGATCCCTAGCCTAGATAATGTTGGCAAAGCATGTGTGTGTGTGTGTGTGTGTGTGTGTGTGTGTGTGTGTGTGTGTGTGTGTGTGTGTGTACATGTGAGCATGCAAGAGCTATGGAAAATGCACTTGACCACATGGCACTGAGCCCCAGAGAATCCAAGATGAGTGCCCCCACCCTTGCATCCACCCGCCCCTTCCGGGGGAGGGAGGACCTCTCAGCTGACCCGCAGCAGCCACCCCAGACACATGTAAAGGCTAGCAGATGCAGAGCTTGCCCAAGGCCCTGAACCAGCCAAGCCAGGCTAAGAGAACACAAGTAGTGAAGGTACTAGATTACAAGAAGACAGTATCGCTGAGTTTATGTCCCAGGTCATTCACTGACAGGCTGCCTGACTAAAAGCCCCATCTCTCCCTTCCCTGGGCCTCTGTAGCCTGAAGGGAGAGTTTGGGGTCCTTCCAATCTGGCCCTGAATATTCATCTGGGACTGCTGGTTATGAGCGGCTGGAATGAAGCAAAAGAAGGAGATGGTGGGGCGCCTGTGAGACGAGGGCTAGCCTATCACCATGTTTTGAGCACCACGGAGTGTGCAGGCCCTGGAGGGGCTGGTCAGGCAGCCACAAGCATATTCCCTTTGGCCCTCCCCTTCCCTTCTTCTCACCTTTCTTCTCTAGGCTTTCTGAGCGGGCCTCGGGGCCAGCTGCTATCATCACTAAATATAGGCCAGCCAGCTTGGGATGTGAAGAAACCCCTCTTACTTGCAGGGTTCCAAAGGCCTGGCAGGTGGCAGTTGGTGGATATGGCCCCTCCAAGCCTGACAGATCAGATTCTCCAGTCCAAGCCCCAGTTTCCCATGGACTGTCTCCTTTGTTCCCTAGTGTCCTGGGGGCTTGGTTCATAAAGTGAGTAGTTTGGATCCTGGTACACTGAGAACAATAATGATGATGATAATGGTAATTGTTATTATAGCCAATACTTACTGAGCCTTTACAGTATGCCACACAGCTCTCTGCTCAGAGCTTTGCAGGTGTCAACGCATCCCTCCCTGCGAATACCTTTTGAGGTAGGTTCTATTAGTCCCACTTTACAGGCAAACAAACTGAGGCTCAGACAGCCTAGTCAAATTACGCAAACCACTTAATTACTCAGCGAGTGAGTCCGGAATGGCGATGGTGTTGATCCTTCGAACCTCAGATTCCTTTAGGGTGAGAAAAATTCTGAGAACAGTAATAGTCGGAGGCACGATGAATTCATCTTCAGCACACTGTCCTTCCCTCAGGTCCTCAGAACAATGACTTTATAGGAGCAGTCCTGGGGAAGGAGACCCCTCAGAGAAGCCCCCAGCCCAACAGATAGAGTTAATTCACATTGGTTCTTAGGAGCTATGTGTCCCTGAGCAACCATCGTGCCCTTTCTGAGCTTCCTGGGTCTCCTGGACTGTACTAATGACAAGAGGGCTAGAGGAGGCTGCATTCATGGCCCCTTTCAGTTCCTTTGTCTCCTCTCCAGTGGCTTAGCTGACACTGCTTCAAGTTCAGGCTCGGCTTTCCACGTGACACCAGAACCAGGCAACCCGGGGGCCTCTGTGCTTTCTGAGGGCTTAAGAAAACCTTCCAGTCCCAAGAAAAAGAACATTTATTGGCTCTAAAGTATGAAAAGAAAACAGAGGAATTGGAATTAATAAATGTTCCATTATATGTCTACAAAACATAATATAATATCAGCCTCGTTAATTGTTAAATTTAGTATTCCTAAAAATTTCATTACATTTGAAAACAATTTGTTGCTTAGATTTCCTCACTTTGCAAGAATTCCCAAGTATGCCCAATGATTACAAAGAAATCATAGCCAAGTGGGAACGAAACGACTTACTCATAGGCAAATAATTTTGAAAGCGGAATTATAAAAATCCTTTGAAATATTTTATAGCAAAAATTACATTTAATATGGGATGTGGGTGCATTTTCACATATCTGACATGCTGTGGGGTAAAGCCTCTCAAAGGGAGAATGCCTAGGGCTGAGGAGAGGGCCACGCCCTGAGTGGCAGGCAGAGCCTGGGTCACTGAGTAAGGGAACAAGGGCACCTCTGTGAGCTGGCTTGCTTGTTGGTGGGGGGGGGGAGTGGCCATGGGCCATGTCGGCCGCCCACTTCTTGGGTTATTCCCCTCATCTCCTAAAAAAAAACCCAAACAAACACAAAACAAAAAAATAAAAAAACCCGCCCTGGCCACATGCATGTAGGCGCTGGCAGAATGGCTCTTGTAGAACAGCTCTTTCATGTGCTGCCCTCGGCTCTTATCAAAGGCCCTTTCAAGAAACAGGCATGCCTGTGTGCCTTTCATAATCAGGAAGAGAAATAAACATTATCTGACGAGAGGCAAACAGCCACGTGTAAACGGTGTCTGTTGGATTGTCAAGCCACTGTCCAGGATATTGTCCACTGAGACGCGTAGTGCCCCAGGGCAAGGGCCCACCGAGGTATTTCTCTCCCAATTTAACACCAGTATAAACTTGAAGTCTCTGGAGGACCTTTCAGTTTCTTCCTTTTTGACACCAAAAGCAGCAGGAGGCTCTACTTCTGGTGGGCTCGAAATGGGAGGCCGCTTAGCTGTAGGCAAGTACACAAGTGGGGTGGGC
>LR749485.1:3672015-3739703 GCA_902729485.2 Mus minutoides | reverse complement strand
AGTGAATTTGCTCTCCCTCACCAAGATCTGATGGCACAGACCTATTATTTCAAGATGCCTACCCATTCGGCAGACTCTCTCATTCCATCTTTTGCTTCACAAGTCAACAACAGAACTAGGTTAAGACTCTTTGTTGTTGAAAGCCCATGAACTCGGAGATAGCAATAGAGACTCCACTCTGTCCCCTAGCTTTTCAGTGGTCCAGTGCAGAAAGAGAGGAAGGATATGGTCCCAACAAGAGCTCTCTGTCATGCTTATTGCTGTAGCCAATATAGGAATGAAGGAGTCCAAGCACGAGGCTGGTGACATTGTGCCAGCTCGTCAGTGACAGACCATAGAGGGTGATGGATGCATCATCTGCAGCTGGCCCACTCGCTCTCCAAACCAAACTCCTTGCCACCAGCTCGGGAGAAGCGTCACTCGCCCTTTGAATACCATCTCTCTTCTGTTCCCATTGTCTCTCCCTCAGCATTCCTATTTCCTTCTCTATTTCACTACACACCATTACCTCCCCCCCGCCCCCTTGCTCCTGTTTGTGCCTCTGTACTTAGCTGATTACACCAGAGTTTCTAAGTTTTCATGCCTGTGTGTCCTAAGCCACCTCAAAGATGGAGTCTGTGTAGTTTCATCTTAGCATCTCAGTGCCCTACATAGGACTTGCTAAAGGCATATCTATAGACTGGAAAAGACCTCACCATAGAATGCAGAGAGAGAAATAAGGGAGGTCTAGCCTCTACTCCTTCTAATTCTGGTCATGGAGACTCAATGAAATTGGATTGCAGTCCTTGATCATTTTTAGCTATGTGACCCTAAGCAAGTCATTTCCCATTCCTATGAATTCCATTTATTTTTGGTTTGTTTTGGTTTAGTTTGGTTTGTTTTGGTTGACCTATAATACAAGGATCTCAGTAACTTTCCTGTGCCCTGAAAAGGCTATGGTAGGAATCAAATATGGAGATGACTGAGAAAGTACTCTAGATACCATCAGCCCCTCAGCAGTGTTTGAGGACCCCTTCCTTTGCCAGTCCTGAGAATTCCTTTGAGTTCATTGCAGGCTCATTGCAAACTTGAAACTATACCAACTGCACCCACCAATGTCCTACCTGTCTCTCAACCTACTCTGTTGCAAAGGAAACAACATTCATACTGGTCACATAAGGTCTTGAATAGTTACTGTTTAGCATAGCATCCAAAGGATTCTCTGAGCTCTTACATCCCTCTATGCCCTGTTTCATTCACACCTGCCCACGCATCTTGGATTCCATGTGACAGCTAATACCCTTAGCAATGAGTTTTTAGGAAGCCTAAGATACAGAGTAAAACTGTCTCCAAAACAAGTCAAAATAAAATTTAAAGACAATATGAATAAATACACTAATAAAATGTATGGCCAGGTCTGGTGATATGCACATTTAATCCCAGCATGCAGAAGACAGAGACAGAGGCAGAAGCAGAGGCCAACCTGGTCTACACTGAGACCCCTTGTCAGTCAGTGCTACATAGTGAGACTGTGTCCCAAAACAGATAATTAAATTAAATAAGACAGACAGCTAGCACTTAAGTAGAGACTTACTCTAGTTCTGAGTATCTTACATTTATTACCTGAATCCTTACAACACTAACAGGTATGAATATGCCTGATTTTCAGATCTGAAGGGGGAAAAATACCCCAAAGATCAAAGAGGTGTAATAACTTGCCCAAGATCATAGAGTAGTACACAGCGAAAGTACAGTCTGGTTCTGGACACTACTTTAACTACCGCTTGGATGAAAGCTCTCGGAGGAAAAGGCCCACAGATTCCGAGAATTGTGAGTGATCCCGAACAAATGCCAGGTTGGGGAGTTGGGACTTGGTTTCTACAGAGACCAGGAAGGGACGTCACTCACTATAGTTGCAAAGAGAAGCCACATACAAGGGATTATAAGTGGCGGATTAGAGTCCTGGTATGTCCCCATTTAAAAGGACACTGTACCCCCAGGAGCAGATAGATAGTTCAACCCGGTGAGTATGAGATCCAGGTTTCCTGCGGTTCTTGGCAGAACCCATGGACTGACCCAGGGAGAAAGAAAGGAGGCAGGATCCCAAAAGCACAGCATTTAGGGAGGAGGGAGAAAAGGGAAGCTGATTCACAGTACCACCACATCTTTCCCTGCACCCTAGGTTTCCTCTTCGTCACCCCAAATCCTGGGTCAGAGCCTGAGCACCAAGGAAGATCCAGAAACGGGCGATGGTCTCCTTTTTTTTTTTCCATGGAAGACCTACAGGGAGGGGCAAGCTGGGCCTGGCTGAGCAGGCAAGTGTCCTGGTTTGAGAGAAGCCAGGCCTAACTCAAAGCTGATGGCCATCCCTAGCTAGCAGGAGAGCCAATTAGAGTCAGGGTGAGGAGGGTCCTGGTGGCCTCTGCCCTGCATCCTCTCGTCCCAGCTGGCAATCATCAGCTTAGCTCCGAGGATCTCTGACAAGAGAGTTAGACTCTGGGATGGATCAAGGGGAATGGGAGGCTGGCAAAGCGAACCCCTGTGCCCAGACCGCACACTGAGGGCCTCCCACGGCTGCAGGCTCCCTAAGGAGTCTGTTAAAAAAGACATTTGAAAGACTTGGTCAGCCCTTTATCAGGATGTACCTTCCCCCAGACACATACAGAGACATGGAGAGAGAGAGAGAGAGAGAGAGAGAGAGAGAGAGAGAGAGAGAGAGAGAGAGAAACAGAGAGAGAAACAGAGAGAGACAGAGACAGAGAGACAGAGACAGAGAGAGACAGAGACAGAGAGAGAGAGAGAGAGAGAGAGAGAGAGAGAGGTCTAACTCTAACTCTTATGGGGAAGTGCAGACACTGTGGGCTTGGTAGAACTGTTTCTAAGTACAGTGGGGTAATCTGCCACACAGGATCTAGGGAGCCCCAGGATCCATCACCCCGAGGAAGCATATACCAGGGCTGTGGCCATTACCCCCAAATTCAACATCATCTGCTGGAATATGGGCATACTTCCTTCCTCAGAAGGCTGCTTGAAAGCTGACTGGATGCAGAACTCACATCACCGTACTAAGCCAGCCCACCCACCTTCCTCCCTGCAGAAGAGTCAGGACAAAACAGATTAAAATACAGCAGTCTTTGAAGCCCTGATACATTTGAACTCGGGAAAGCCTATGTTTTCCAGACCTTCCTTCCTCTCAAGGCAACAGTAGAGGCCAAGGAGAGAGCAGGTGGCCTGCAAGAGCACATAGGCCATCGGTGGTAGAAGAGGTACTGAACTCTAGGTTGCCTGCCTGCATCATAGAACCCTGGGTTGCTGCTCGCCCCATAGTCCTGATGATGCCTTTGCAATAATGCTGCGTGATTTTGAGGACTCTTTTGAATAGGATGTGCTGAGGATGTTTCGAGATAGTGCCTAGGCACAGCTGGGCCTGAAGACCTTGAAGGGGATCTTCTGCTCCGTGCTGTAGCAGCCTGGCCACATACGGGATGGAATGGGGGTGGGGGTGGGGAGAGTGAGAGGGAGGCTGCCTTTAGTGGGCTACCATATCACATTGCAGTCTCGTATCTCATTTGCTGTTCACCAGCTCCCCCCACCACCCCCGCCCTGCGCCTTGCTCCTTCCCGGGCAGATCTGCATGGTTTGCATTATTTTCCCCTTCCCGCCAGCCCCCCTCCCCGGATATCTTGGTTCCATATTTTCCACGCTGAGGCTCAGTTTACTCCTGGCTGGGCTCCGGGCCTGCACCTGGGTTCTAAGGGAAAGGTCTGGGACTATGTGAGTGTGCATGTGTGTGTGTGCATGCTGCTTGTGTGTGTGTGTGTGTGTGTGTGTGTGTAGTCCTGCTGGTCATCAGGACTTTTACTCTGGTCCTAGCCTCTTTTTCACTACCTGCCACCAAAAGTGTTCTTCCAGTCAAGGCCATAGGCTCTGTCCCTCAATCACTTGGGTACTTGTGAAAAATTACAATACCCCACCCCACCCCGCCCCCGCAACACATTCATATCAGGTCTCACCTGGACTTACTGAATTCGAATTCCTAGGCCTCAGGAGTCTGCGTTGCTGCCAGCAATTCTTTCCTGAAGGTGCTGCTGGATTCTTCACCTATAAAGTTCTCCTGGTAAAGGGTCACTTGCCATGGTTGACCTTTCTCACTCCTGGTTCAAATTCATTTGAGAAAGGTTTACCGAGCACCCCCATGGCTTGCTTGGTCTCTCTCCCTGCCCTCTGGCTCCTGTCCCTGCTTCCTTTGCCAACTCTCCTTCATCTCCCAGGCCTTGAATGCTGGAAGACCCCAGGGCTCAATCCTTCCCACTTTGTGCAACCTCCATCTCCCTTCATGAGCTCATCTTTCTGGGCTCCAGTTCCTATCTACACGCTGATAATCTCCACCCCAGTTCTCTCCCCTGAGCTTCAGCCTAACTTGAGTGACCTCCAGGTCCCTTTATCTTGCAGGGACCCGCGCTGAGCTCATCTTCACTTGGTGGACTTTTAGCAACAGCCATCAGATGGTCTCGCTTAGAAACCTCCTGGGGCCTCTCCGTAGCCTGGATCAAGCCTCCACTGGAGTCTCCATTCTCCTCCCCAGCCTGTTCCCTCCTTGCTGTTATTGTTTCCTGGGCCCTCAGCCCTTCCCTGCTCCACCTGGGATCTGCTGGATGACTCAATGTTAGAAATTCACCAGGCACCCATCACCCTTGGCCCTGCATGTGTTACTCCCATTTCCTGGAACACGAGGACACAGAGAGAGGGGGCAGAGACATCTGTCTTGGAGTGCTGATATGGGAGGCTGTTGTTGAAGTTCCAGCTTTAGTGACCTTAGCGAGTGTGCTGGGACAAAAGGGACATTACAGTCCCCTTGCTATGACACCACTGGCCCCCTCTCCTTCCCAAGCTCCCCCACATTGAATTTTGTTTCCTTTGGGCTGCTAATGACCATGGAGAAGCCTCTAAGATTCATGTGTGGTGCTTAATGAGTAATTGATAAGGATTATGTAGCACTTGAGTGAAAGTGGCCCTCCAACTTCCCCCTGTACCATTTCAAATCCGTGTCCCTCAACTTCCTCGGGATTGTGACCAGGGACAGCACCTTTTCTAGCGATGTCCCCAGGGATTGATATACACCAGTAGGTCTTCCAAGAACATTTGTTAAAAGAACTTTTTGACACCCCTCTGTGTCTGGCCTAAACTAAGTTCTGGGAAAGGGGCAAGGGTCAAAAAACTGTACCAGAGAGGCTGAAGATATTGTTCCACAGCTGAGACTAGATACTCTTCCAGAGGGCCAGGATTTGACTCCCAGCTTCCTGCCATCTGTAACTTCAGGGTCAAATGATCCAATGTCCTCTTCTGGATTCCTCAGGCACTGTATGCACATGATGCACAGATATACATGCAGGCAAAACACCCATAAACACACACACATACACACTCACATTTATTTATACATAGTTTTTATATATTAACCTCAAAGGCTTCAAACAACATAAGTCATCCATTATTTAAAAAATAAATAAAAATAGTTCCAGAGTGGCCAGTGCCCATTGAAATCTTAGCATTTGGAAGACAGGGGGATTGTGATTTTGAGGTTGTCCTAGGATACATAGCAAGTTCTATGCATCTAAGCTTGCTCCAAAAGAACAAAAACAAACAAAAAAGCAAAAAGTAAACAAAGTGCACTATGTTTCAGATTTCACTAGAAGTGTTTCATAGTTTCCTAACAAACCCAATAACCATCATAGATGAGGAAACCGGGGCCTGGAGAGGTACAACATTTGGTCAGTGACACACAGCCAATAACAGAACTGTTACCTGCACTACTAGGTCACCTAGCTCCAGACTCTCAGTTCTGAACCCTTACACACTACTGCCTCTCATTCCTGGAGTGACAGTGGAGTCAAATGACCGAAGTTGAAAATATTCTGGAATTAAAAAAAAAAACAAACATATCTATTCTGAACACGCACAGATTTCTCCCACTCCAAAAAGAAAGTTCCCTATATCAACCACACAAACTTGTCCATTGTATTAGTATGATGAGTAATTCACAGATGGCAAGAGGATATGCATAGATTGCATGCAAAAATTCAGATATTCTAGACAATGTAAGAGACCTGAGCATCCACAGATTCTGGTATCCACGATGTAGGTGCCCTAGTACTCATCCTCAAGGACAGATTTAGGGCATCTGAAATGTTCAACACCATGCATAGATCTGGAGACAGAATGCAGCAGGGAGCATGCATACTCTCAGATGAGAGAAACCTGAACGCTATGTGAAAGCCAGGGGGACCTTCCCTTTGTCACTCGTAAACAAGAATAGAAAAGAATACCCTTGTTGGGGAGGCTTAGAGGAGTGTGTCTATGTGATGGTGGTGGTGGTGTAATTGTTGTTACTTTCTGAGACTGGCCTTGAACTTTGAATTCTCCTCTCTTCAACTCAGAAGTGCTGGGATTGCAGGCACGTGCTACCACACCAGTCTCCACAATATGTATTTTTTAGGGTTGCTATGTGGACTAGGTGAGATAGCGAACGAGTAGCAATCCACCTGAATACACCCAAAAGCTGTTCTTTGCATGCCTGAGTACAGAGACTACTAGAAGAGTCCCTCCACGCTCAATCAGGCTCTACTCAAAAGTTCATTCTGATGGACAGCCAACTCAAAGGTGTGCTGTTTCTAGAAAAACCAGACACCCCTGCACTATCTATGTCACATGGTGTCCCTGTTCCTTCCTATGGGATGGGCTTTTCTCAAGTGGAGGCAACACTGGAAGCCGGTGGGGAAATGAATGTACAAGCAGAAAGGTGGAAGAAATGTGTGGTGCACGTTTAGACACAGAAGGCCCTGAAGGCTCCTTTTATGTATGTGCCAGGCCTGGGAAGAAGGCCTAGGATTCCTTCAGGCACTGGCACGCCAGGCCCTCAGGCCAGGTCCATGAATTTTCAGTTCTCATTGTGGGCTGGGGAAGTGAGGCAGCTGAGGCTGGGCTGGCCCTTCCTCAGGCACCAGGACTTAGGCTCTCCAGGCAGCTGTCTGTCTGCCCAGGTCAACCACCAGGCCTGCTTCCCACTTAGGTATCCAAGGCACGCTTTTCTCCTCTGAGGAGACAGGAAGGGAGGAATGGGCAGGGTTGAGGGTGTTTCCCCCCACACCCCTGCATCTGGAGGCATAAAACTGGGGTGAGCTCAGAAAGCCCGGATGAGGAAGGCAGGGTGAGGGGCCAGGGCAGCCTGCCAGGGTGGGCTCCCCTTCTCAGCTGGGGTCTAATGGGAGCTCACAAGAGCAGCTGTGAGCCTTTGATCTGCCCTTCAGGTATGTGTCCGGGCTTGGGATATGGAAGTTGGAATGAGAAATGCTTAAGAGGGTGGAGATAAGAGAGGATCAGTCCAACCAGGCAGAAAGAGCCTGGGCTACCAGGCCAGGGCTTGGAAAAAGAAAAAGAAAACCAGCTAAGTGAAAGACTATGCAGCTCCTTCCATCCCTATAAGACAAGAGCAGCCCTCAGGACTCCTCCAGACCCCTCAGAGGAGGAGCCCACCCATAACCATATGGTCTTCATTTCAGGTCTACTCCACCCGGCTCACACCTGGACAGACAAGAGGTGGGCTGAGCTCCGGACTTGAGTCAGTCTCCGCAGGTGAATTAGGGTGGGGGCTTCCTGCAGTTGCCAGCCCTTAGATCAGAGCTCAGCCCTGGCCCAGTCAGGTTTCTAGTTGGCAGCAGCCCAGGAGACACCTGCTTGGTGTGGCCCAGACAGATAGCCAAGCCCTCCAGTTCTAGAATCCCAGACCATCAGGATTCCCTCTACAGGGAATCTACCAAGGGATCGAACGGTATTTCCAGGGATTACCAAGACAACCTAGGACAAGCAGTCTCTTTCTCTCCAGGAAAGTATTCTGACCAAAGACCAACTTATATGTCACTCTATCCTCTTGGCTACCCCTGAACACCACCCTGGGAACTGTTGCCCCCTCTGCCTCCAGGACTCTCAGTTGCACTGCCAGGGTAGAAAGTGCCCATCAACTGTCTTTTGTCTATTAAATTTTTTGTTTTATCCTTATGCCACCGTGTCTGCTTCATCTTTTGCCTCTTTAAGTGAAATTCCCAGACACTGACCCCAAGTAAATTGGCAGCAAGCTGAGATCTGAAGAGCTAGCAACCCACAGGTGTGTCTAGGCTCTAAGTGTGCGCACACACCAGGTATCGGGGATACAACCCAAGGCTTCATAGAACTGAGCTTTCCGCCCAGCTATCTTTCTCTTGTTACTTTTCTAAAGTGTGTGTGTGTGTGTGTGTGTGTGTGTGTGTGTGTGTGTGTGTGTGTGTGTGTGATGTATATGTGTGCGTGTCACCGTGGGGGCATTGAGGACAAACTTGTAGAGTTGTTTCTCTCCTTCCAAATGCACATGGGTTCTGGAGATCCCACTCAGGTTGGAAGGCTTGCACAGAAAGCACCTTTATTGTTGAGCCATCTTGCTGGCCCCCCTTCTTTTAAAGATTTTGAGACAGGATCTCATTAAGCTACCCAGGCTGGCCTTGAATTTACTCTGTAGCCCAGATCATAAGAAGTGGAGCTAAAAGTTAAGGTAATAGAAAGAGAAGCCCAGAGAGAAGAGGGAGCTACCAGTAGCATGTACCCACACACAAACCTACACTCCCGGCCCCTCTTATTCGGAGGCAAAGCCTTTCTTTGTAGCCCAGACTGGCCTTGAACACACAATCTTCCTGTCTCTGCCTTCCAAGTGCTGGGATCAATCACACCCTCATGTGGCACATGGCTCTTTTGCAGCCCAGTGAACTGCTGTCATTCTTGGTCTGTCTCTTCAGTCTGTATCATTTTTAACATCAAATTAAAAGGCTGGCTAGAATCTCAAAAGTGGTATCATCCTATGCCACTGAATGTCCTGTCAGAGGACTTCTTTTTGTTCCCCTCCCACTTTGTGGAACTCAACACCTTTAGTTTCTTAACCCATCCTACTTGTCAGAAAGAGAATCCCTATTCCTGGTCAGAACCCCCCTCTCAGTAACTTCTTCCTTCCATCAAGTCTACATTTGAAATGCTCCAAGCTGGGGAGCAGGGGGCAATCAGAATGGAGGAGAGAGCACTTGATAAGATCTGGGGGTTGGGCTTTGCCTGCAGAAGCTCCATCTCCAGGTTGGTTGGCCCTGGATAAAAGTCACCCAGCTCAAAGATTTAGTAAGGTTTCTGCCCCGCAACAGCCTTTTCTATTTCTAAGGATGGAGAACATACTTCCCACCCTTTCCCCCAGTTTCCTCTCATCCAGTATCAACAGCTTCAGTTCCTTCTGACCCTCCCAGGGTGGGAACTAGCCTCTTCTTCAGGGCAGCTAACTCCCTCAGTGCAGGAGGAGCAGAAATTCAGCATGACTCACTCTCAGAAATGTTTTCAGAAAGGCAGAACAGAGGCCAGTTTGTACTCTTTTTCCTCTCTCCTCTTCCTTTTGACCTGGCACAGGCTCCATGGCCCTTATTCCTAACGTCTCAGGAAGCAGCCTAGAGTGGCCACGTGACACCTTTGCCTTGTCCCTTGCCTTCCAATGCCAAACTTTCCAAACTGCCTAGGGAGCTCTCCAGGAAGCAAGCCCGCCCTGTGAAGCCTGTTCATTACAGTCGCTGCTGGTCTACCTTTTCCCCCGGAACCCTCTCAGTTTCTTCAGATGACAGCCTATCCATCTCTGACCATCATCATCAAGGATGGTTTGGGGGAAAGGGGATCTGCTTCCATTTAGGAATTAAGAGCAGCCAGCCCCCTGGAGCCACCACACACTCAGGTCGGGCTGACTTCAGCAGTGAACCACAATCCTGGGCTCATGCCTTCAGGCCCCTGGGATCCTGGCAAGCTCTCCAGGAGATGACAGCAATCTGCAGGAGTTTGCAAGCCAGTGAGGCAGGCACTGGCTACTTCCCAACCCCCCACCCCCCCCCCACACACACATACACAAAACTTCTCTCTGGGCTGCTGAGAAGTTGGGAAGCTGCCCTTTCTCCTTGAGGTGGGCACCTGCTGCCTCCCCACCTGAGCACCAGGGTGGCTGCTGAGTCAAAGGGCTGGGGAAAGTGCTAGGAACATCAGCTAAGCTTAGCCTAGAATAACAGCAGGACACAAAGAGGACAGGGCCTCCTTCTCAGTGGAGGGAGGGGCCAGTGATAAGGAGTCAGGGAGCAAAGCAGAAGACAAGCAATGGAGGCAGGGGGTGCGGGGGAGAATGGGCTGTGTCAGCCTGCAGGCTCACAGGCTCAGCACTGGCTAAGCCCTAAGCTAACAGCTCCTTCCTTCCTTCCTTCCTTCCTTCCTTCCTTCCTTCCTTCCTTCCTTCCTTCCTTCCTTCTCTTCTTCCTTCCTAGACTAGGTATCCACCAACTTTCCTTCATCAGTCCTTTTGCTTTGGCTTTCTTTATGCCTGGCTTAGTTGCCTTTGGGTCTTTGAAACCCATCTGTCTCTCCCTGCCCTCTCTCTGCGTAACCATTGTCCTTTCTTGTCTCCCCATCCCTTTCTGTCTGCCTCTCTGCCAGCATGTCCTCTAGATCCCTATCTATGTGTCCTTTCTTGTCTCTACCTCCCTTGGTGTCTCTGCTTGTCTGTCCCTCTCTGTCCTTTTCTCCCTTGCTTTCTGCCCTGCCCTCTGTGTGGCTTTAAAGCTGCTAGCTGCGGAGGCACTGAGTGTTCCTGAGAAGGAGCACGGGAGGAGAGAAGGGAAAAGAAAAGAGGGGAGAAGATGGGTGGGAAGGGGAAGGGACTATGCTGCTGCCACACACTCTAGGCCTCAGCCTGCCACCAGCCGACAGCTCTCTTTCTGGGCAGAGTTTAGCCTTTCCTAACAAGATGCCCATGAGAAAACCTGGGGGCCAGGGCTAGTGATACCCAAGGCTTCACAGAGATACCACCCTGAGCACCTCCCCCTCCCCAGCAGGAACCTCCAGGGAAGTATGACCAAGATAGTGTCTGATAGGGTCACACAGAGGTTCAGCTGGAAGGACCCCCGAAGCCCTATAATCCAACTGTTTTTCATTGCATAGGTGGAGACATCATGGCCCAGAAAGGCATGAAGCCAGGACACACCAAGATGTGAGCTCCAGAGAACAGAGACATTTAAAAAGTGGGAAATCCCCAGAGACCGGTTTTGTTTCTATATATAAAATGAGCCTCCCATGAAAACAAATCTGCCCGACTCTCAGGCCCATTCCTATTCTAAGCATCTTGTCACCACCAGGAAGCCATCCACACCTCTGCCTCTCTGGACTTTGAGGAAAGCCTGGGCCAGGTCCTTGGACCTAGGCTCTTTTTCTCTCCAGAGATCCCTGCTCACAGGATCAGACTGTCTTCTATGGCCTGTAGGAGTGGGGTGGGGGTGGGAGATGTGCCTTCCAAACTAGTAGTGCAATTGAAAGAGGCAGAGACAGGGGAAGGGAGCAGAGAAGACCAGTGACAGAGAGAGTAGCAGAGCCAGTGCAAGAGGAAGAAAGAGCAAGGAGGATGCGTGAACAGATGGGCTGAGCTGGGATGGATCAGGAACGGAATGACAAGGTCCACCTTGACATCTCCTGGTCTCCTAAGGGAAGCCTAGAAGAACAAAAGGGACTTCCAACTTGGGTGTCACTTATCAACTACTGACCGAAAGTCCTTGAAGACGCTTCAGTGGCCTTTGCCACTTTGCCCTGGGCCCAACATGGGGAGACAGTAGCGTGTGGGCTCCCTTGAAGAATTCTCAAGAAAAGATCAGGCAGGCTTGGAGAAGTGGGGAGCCAGACTTGCTGTAGGGCTTTTAGAGGGAGAGAGAACAAACGATTAAAGGGGAGGAAGGATTGGCTGAGCTAGAAAGATTAAAGAAGCCAACAGACAGGGCTTGGCTCAGGGATGAGTCAGGCCAACAGCCTCCAGAGATAGTAATCTACAAATATCTTTGAGGTGTAAACAGCCAAGTAGGCTTCAAGGACGAGGAAGAGGAGGAGCAGGAAGCCCAGGGTCAGGAAAAAAAAAGATGGATGGGGGTGGGAAATGGAGAGCTTAGCCACTCAGTACAGAGACTCCTACCTTGGGAACTTGCCTAGAAGAGGCAGGCTAGCTACACCAGGAAGCAGGGCCCTGGATCGCTGCCTAGTCCGGCTGCAGAGGGCCTCAGTGTCAGCTCCATCTTGCTGAGGCGCTGGCCTCCTACCCCGACCCCTCCCAAGGAGCAGGCAAGCCACTGGCCATTTGCTGCCCTCCACCCAGTGGGGCCATGGGCCAACTTGGGTCTCTTCCATCTCTAATGGGATTGAGTCTGTAAACTTGTGCTGCTATTCCCAGGCCTGGGCCTGATTGTCCGGCCACACATACTGCCTCAAGGTTGTTTGGCAGCTAGGGGGGTGGGAGCGGGAGCCCACCCTCCAAAGCAGGTCTCCTCCTGTCTCTCAGGAGCCTCAGGTGCTTAGATCAGAGTCAAGGCCACACAGGAATCCCACCCACAGAGGGCCAGAGGCCAAGGGCCAGTACTGTGGCCTCATGCTCATTCACTTCTACTCTCTGCCCAGGGTCTTGGCACAAAAGACAAGACACTGAGTCTGTTAAGGCAGTTGTGGAAACGAAAGCTCAAAAATAGAAACAATGTACCTGAGTTTTGAGATGAAATGTTGGCCTGGAAAAAAAGAGGGAAAGTGGATGAGGACCCTCTCCCCTGAGGAAGCTAGAAACAGATCCCCCTTAGCACCGTCCTTCATTTGTATAAACAACCCCCCCCCACACACACACACAGACATACATGCATATCTACACATGTTGGCAGATCTCCTATGCTTCCCTGGGGCTAAACTAGGAATATGTGGGCAGGGGCTCCCAGGAGCGCAGAGGGGCCATCATCTTTTCTCTTTTCTTTTCTTTTCTTTTCTTTTCTTTTCTTTTCTTTTCTTTTCTTTTCTTTTTTTCTTTTCCTTTTTCTTTTCCTTTCTTTTCTTTTCCATGGGGGGGGGGGGCATCTGAGATAAAGCTTCATTATTTATTCCAGACTAGCCTAAAATTTGCAATCCTCCTGCCTCAAAGCCTTGAGTGTTCTGATAATAGCTGTAACACCAGGCTAGTCAGCTCTTTCTTGTACTGGTCATTTCCATGTGACAGCTAAGTGGTACCTCACCATGGTTCCACAAAGGAAGCATTCATTTCACACATGAGGTGTCTGAGGTTGGCACTACTGAGAAATAAGTCACTGCCGCCCAGGTGGATACAAACTTGAGAGAAGGGCCCCCGATACCAGTGTGTCCACATCCAAGGGCCAACTACCTCTGCAAGGTATCCCCATACAGTGTCCCCTCTCTACTCACTACAGCACCTCTGCAAGCTATCCATCTGTTGAATGGAAAAGGAAGGAAGAAAAGAAGAAGAGAGGAGAGGGAGGGAAGGCAAGGGGAGGGAAGGGAAACCTAACCAGGCCCCTGGACAAGAAGGAGGCAGTCCATGTACATCCTACCCAGTATGCTATTCTTTATTTTCTGCCCTCTAGAAACTAGTTATGAGCTTCCAAGTTGAGTGTTCCCATTTGTAGCCCATGATCCCCACAACAGAGACACCATGGTGTCGTCCGGATGGATGGCGATGGCTGTGAGTTCCTAGGGAAGAAAGCGAAAGAAGGGGAAATGTGCACTGTGAAAAGGATGCCCCTTGTCAGCAGACCGTCTGGGGTAAGTTCTGTGTGTGCAGCATGCACAGTGGCTTCTGTGTACACAGCATATCTCTATGTTCAAAGGGCTTCCTGAAATACCCCTTGAATGCAGGAGGAGCGATTACAATCCAACTTCCCCATCAAGAGAAATGAGGGCCAAAGGGCAGAAGGGGCTGGATCAAAGTCCAACAACTAGACTATAGAATAGTACTTTGAACCATTTTGTTTTTGCATTACAGATGACGATAAAAACAATGTGTGTGTGTGTGTGTGTGTGTGTGTGTGCATAGTCCTGTTTTTATCAAAACTCAGTGTACATGTATGGAAAAATATGTGTACATAAAATGGAAAGAAAAAAATGTCTCGAAATCAAGAGTATTGGCACACACATGCAATTCCAGGATGGAAACTGAGGCAGAGGATAGAAGGAAAAACCAGCTTGGGTTACATATCAAGACCCTATCTGAAAAGGAAGCTTCATCAAACTGCATATCATTACTGCGGGAGGTCAGACAATAATGAAATCAAAAGACAGGCCGAGTATGGTTGCTTATGCCCATAATCATATGACTCCAGGCAAAGGCAAGAAGATTGATGTAAATTCGTGGACAGCTTGAGCTTCAGAGAGAGGAGAGACTGTCTCAAAGGAAATATAGAGATAGGGAGAGCCACTGTCAGGTTGCTAGAGCATCACATGATCCCAAGAAAGGCCAGAGAAGCTGGCTGGCAGCTCAGGGATGGGAAAGAAAGCATGGTCCAAAGCTTCCCCCAAGACCTTTGTCCCTGATAGAGCTGTCTCTAAGGAAAGAGGGTACCAAGGTGCAAAAAGAGGCTAGTAAGTCAGGACCTGGGTGATGCTGGAGTCAATGTGAGTTTCAGAAAGGCACATACTAGCAGTTGGGAGGCTGAGGCAGGAGGATAAAGAGTTAGAGGCCAGCCTAGGTTACAGAGTGAGTTCTAGGCTATTATGGGCTATATAGGAAAAACCTTGACTCAAAATAAAATAAAATGTGAGGGCCGACAAGATGGCTTGTAGATTTATTTACTTTATGTATAGGAGTACACTGTAGCTGTCTTCAGACACACCAGAAGAGGGCATCGGATCCCATTACAGATGGTTGCTGGGAATTGAACTCAGGACCACTGGAAGAGCAGTCAATGCTATTAACCACTGAGCCATCTCTCCAGCCCCAAGTAGTGGATTCTTGTTTGGGCCAGCTAGGCCCCATTTACATTTGTAACTATGCTGACATTTTATTTTGTGGCTATCTCTGGAGTTTAGCACAGCTTGTGACAAGGACTATCGCAGTGTTCTTGTGAGCTGGCATTGCTTAGATATGGTAAGTTGCTGAAGAGTTCAAAGTAAAGAGACTTGACTGATGTCAACCAAGACAGAGTTAGTTGGAAGCTTCCAGAGAACCCCAGGCCTGTGTACCATCCTACACAGAAGGTTGCTGGTGATATGGAGGAGGCCACAGAAAGTCTGATCACCACTAAATCTCCAGAGACTCCATGCTCTGGACACAAAGGACAGCTAATAGGTTGAAATAAAAAATGTGGGGGGGGGGGATCTCCATAGACTGGAACCAGGGAGCCCAAATCAGCCAGCCAGATCAAACTGAGTAGGAGCATATGTTAAACCTTGCTTGAAGATTCAAAACCCAGCTTCCCAAATACAGGCTGTAGGAGCATAACATTATGAGACTATGTGTCAAAAAAAAAAAAAAAAGACCAAGGGCTTTGTGTTGACCACAGACTTCTCCGAAGCCAGCAGTGTGACGTGGTAGCTAAGCAATCTAATGAAATCCTGAGCTGTCTGCATAAAAATCCTGTCCCCAGATGCAAGGAGGTAATAGCTTACTGTACCGCACCCGTCCAGAACATCGGCCCACATTTGTCAAGGCACATTGATGAACAGCCAAGGAGAAGTCCCCTGGGTTAAGGAAGTACTGTTTGTGAGAAATAGGAGGACAAATAAGGGACATTTCCCTCTTCCAAAAAGACTCATGAGCCTTGGCCCAAAAGAGTGACACTCTGTAGTGGCAGAAGCAGCTGGAGTGCTCCTCCTGTGCCAGGTATGGAAGGAAGGGGCGTTACCCAGGCAACTCCCTCCCCCCAATAGTCCGGAGGGAAGGGGGTGCCCACTCTCATTTGACTAAAAAGGAAACTTGCCTACAATCACACACCTAAGAAGTGGCAGAGTCCATCTAGAGCACAGCTTTGCTTGGTGCCAAAACCTCTACTTGTACCCTAATAGCTGAAGGCGAGCACAGGGCGTGGGGAACAAGGGTGGTTTGTATGGTCTGAGAAGGCATATCAGGAATCTGTGGGTGGGGACCACTGGCAAATATGGTTTCAGCTCCATATATATGTGCTGTTGCAGGGGGGGGTCACTTTAACATTTTATTAGAGAATTTGTTTCATGATACCCCACCCCCATCCATACTTGACCCATACTTCATTTGAGTACCAAATTGTGACCAGTGGTATTTCATCTTCTGCCCACTTTTGAAACAGGAATCTTCTCAGTAAGGTGTGGGATTTAACAGTCAGCCCTGGCCTGAGCTCTCGCTGGCATCCAGCAGACACGGGAAGGGGGCTCTTTGTACCCGAGGGCTTGAAGCATCCCCAAGGCCCCTTTCCATTCACAGAAACAGTGAATGGCCGTGCCTTAGTGCATAACTGAATCGATGGGGTGCAGGCCAAGGAGCAGAAGCCAGAGCTGCTATCTGGGAAGAGAAGAGTACTAAAATGTGCCTTCAGGTTGCAATACCTTCTGGGGGGGAGGCAGGGGCAAGCTGGAGGCCATATGCTCCTCAGACCAAAACTGACCTGCCCTATCCCAGCACTCAGAGAGCATGTTCTCAGAGAACAAAAGATGCATATTCCTCTCTCTCTCTCTCTCTCTCTCTCTCTCTCTCTCTCTCTCTCTCTCTCTCACACACACACACACACACACACACATACACACATCAAACATATTCACATACTCACACACCCTATTAGTCTTTGCGAGACAGAAGGGCATGTCCTAGGCCGCCTCTCACACCTTGCCCTGGAGCCTAGCATGAGTCACCTCCTCTCTATGGACATGTGGGCACAAGTCTTCCTGGGAGCCATGAGAGCAAGAAAACTTCAAGGCTTCATGGATGGCCATCCCCAGGCCCAAGCTACAGCTCGTTGCCCTGCCTGCTCTCTTCATTTACTTTCCATGTGTACCTCCTTTAGCTATCCCTCTCCTGGACTTTAGTGGGATGGCTAGCTTTGGTGGGGACAGCTCGCTGAAGAGGTAGGTGTCATGAGTGCAGTTCCCACACCAACCAAGAAAAGCAGAACTTGAACCATGTCAGGCGCAGAGCACCCTTGGCCTTGGCAGAGCTGTGGCCCTACCTAACCTGAATAGAGAGATTCCCACATGGCCATGGCTAGACAGGTACACAGACTGTTTGGGGTGGGTTCCAGTTCACACAGCTTTGTTATTGTATCAGTCTTTGACTAGAAGTTAGGGATAAATATACCAACTCTCATCAGATGGAGAACAAGGGTAACATTGGCTTTAAATTGTTTTATATTACTATCATCATCATCATCATCATCATTTGTTTGCTTGCTTGCTTGCTTTTCAAGATAGGCTTTCTCTGTGTAGCCCTGGCTGTCCTGAAACTCACTCAGTAGACCAGGCTGGCCTCGAGATCTGCCTGTCTCTGCTTCCCAAGTGATGGGATTAAGATACGTGCCATCATACTTGGTTTTATATATTATGTCCTTTTTTTTTTTTAAGACAAGATCTTCAGAAGTCAAATCCATGCCCCTGCCTTCAGACTGTTGAAATTACAGGTATATATCAACAGACCTTGTAAAGCTAAATTGAACTCTTTCCCTTCCCTCCCCAACTCCCTCACCCCACCCCACCCCACCCCATCCCTGCTGCAAAGATTTAATCCAGGGCTTGGCCACTAAACTACACCTTTAGCCCTTTACATCTATAAGTAAGTCAATCCATTCCAGAGACAGTAGCGGAGGGGATGGTGATGAGTAGGAATAGCATGGCTATCAATGTTGATGGTTGTTGGTGATCATGGTAAGATGAATGTGTAAACTGTTACTAGTAAAAACAGTGATGGTGGCTTTTGTTAAGTTGTTGGTGATGACACTGAGTATAGTCACTTCCTGAAATTTGCCCTTGCTCGTGCTTCTACTATATCAAGGCTCTTCACCTAGAAAATGGTCAAGTAATCTCTAGTTTTCAAAGCATTCTACAATGTTCCTGCAACCATCCCCAATAGGCATTTCACCACTATCGGTGGTTCCTCTTCCTCCCTTTGAACATTGCTCAGTGATGACAGCCTCCCCAACATCTTACCCACTGTGTGCACCAAAACATCCTTAAGTGGGAGGCTAAGAAGTCAGAGCCATTTTACTGGGGAATCTCCAGGGTAGACATTGGTCAGTAGGGAGGTCCTGAGACTATCAAAGGCTATTAATCTCAGCAGCCAAGATAGGAAGCTGGCTCTTCCCCGCAGTCTTGGACAGTTGTGGCAGGGTTGGCCAGGGAGAGAAAACTGTGTGCATCTGCCTTCTTTAATAAAGCCCTCCATATGCACTCAGAGGTTGTGCTGCCTGGAGACAACTCCTCCACCATTGTTGAGAACACGTGTATAATTTACCTCTCTCTCTCTCTCTCTCTCTCTCTCTCTCTCTCTCTCTCTCTCTCTCTCTCTCTCTCCCTCTCTCTCCCTCTGTGTGTGTGTCTGTGTGCTGTCTCCACAACAATGCAGCAAGCCTCCCCAAAGAGAAGGCTTTTATTCAATCCATTCCTCTTAGGCACAGGGCTGGACACCTGGCATGCTTCAGGCCAATCTGATTTTTGCTCCTGTTGTTAGGCACTGCTCAGGGCTATTCTGAAAGGGCAAAGATTCCACATGCCTCCTATACTCCTGGTCTCTGAGCCTTGGGGTCTGTCTTCCTGGGTTTCTTGCTCTAGGACAGTCTGCACAGACCTGTGAGCTGAGGTCTCTGGGTCTGGGGTGTACATCTGTGCATGCTCTCTGTTAAGTGGCCATCTTGCAGGGAAATGAGGGTGGGACCGGCGAGAACACTGCAGCTGAATAGGATCTTTGTGGCCTAATGATTTTGGAAAACGATTTGCACGGCAAGCTTATTATTCAGAGGATGGGAACCAGCTGTTCTTCCTTTTCTGACAGTGGGATGGGAAAGAGTGGACAGGAAACTGGGAACTGCAGAGGAGAGAACCCGTTCTCTGACTTAGAGAAGCCAGGGTTTCAGGCACCTGCAACCTGAAGCTTAAGATTCAGCATCCTCTCATGGGAACTCTTAGAACAAGTTACCTTCTACTCTAGCTCACCCTGGCTAAAGGCTTCTTCTCTTGGGACTCAAGAAAGTAGTAGACACTCTGAGGGAATAAAATAATCCCATGCTAAACAACACAGGGCAAGACCTGAACAGAAGGCAGGATGAAGTAAAAGAGCCTTCTGAAGTCCTGGGACAGAGATTTGGGACTGTATAGAGTGGGACCACAGAAAGAATTATTCCTCACTGAAGGCCAAGTATAGAACAGGACATATGCCAGTTATGAACCTGTTAATCTTACTGTAGAAAAGGCAGCTACTTGAGCCCATTTTATTGGTAAGGAACCTGAGACTCATTTGGAAAGGTGAAGTGACTTATCCAGGGTCACACACACACACAGCAGCAGCAGCAGCAGCAGCAGCAGCAGCAGCAGACCAGGGTTTGAATAACTATTATTTCCAATACTCTACAGACCTTAGTGTCCAAGCAGAGCAGTAAAAAGCTGTGCTACTGACACTAGCAGAGAAAGAAACAGGAAGGAAATGCTGTAGACTTACCTGACCGCAATAATAGCCACTGGAGATGTTCTAATGTTCAACAGCACAGGTTTGAGCACCAGAGTTGGCTGGGGGTTATTCTCAAGGCTAGACCCCTTTCTGACTCCAAAGAGAATGGGGATTAGGGCTATATTCTTAGTTGTCAGGGACAATGGGTCTGATTTCATTCCGAGTGCAGCTTTATCTGGATATCTCTGTCAGTGCCAAGGTCTGGTTCCTGAGAGACAAGGAGAATGGTCTCCCCTCTCACAGAGCGACGGAAAGGTTGAACAAAGTAAACAGATGTCCTGGTACCCTCAAATGGGACAGTGCACCTGGATGTTCTGTATTAGAACCTACATAAGCCAATGAAAGTCAACATAGTGAGTAGACTCATTTGGGGGGGGGGATAGGGGTGGGTAGGGTTGCAGTCAGACATCTCTAGTTTGGGCCTGGCATAGGCCAGGCCTTCCTATAAGACTTTTCTTTCTTCCCCAAACTGCAAGCAGTGGGCTCGGTTCTCTCTACCCGTCAGCCCTATCACTTGCTCTTCCCCTGGCCACCTGGGAAGGGGTGTTTGTTCCCAGCATCCCTTCTGCCTGCTGCCCCTGCAACAGACCCATGCCCTTTTGTGTTTTAAGGACTTTAAGGTTGCTCTGGACAGAAAAACAAGTGGCGAGTGGGGGAGGGCAAGCCTCAAGGGGTCAAGAGAGTAGGGTCCCAGTTGTCCTTGGTAGTCATTGAAATGGAAATAGGGTTGCGACAGCCATTCTCATAGGCCCTTCCCAGATTCCTTTTCTTCTATGGTTTCATGGACACCGCTTGTAACCTCATTCTCTAGGTCTTTTATGCCTGTTCTTGCGACTCCTGTATTCTGCAGCAAGACACCCTCATGATCGGCTCCCACCCCCACCCCTCATCAACACCAATAGGGCCCTAGGGGAGCAGAGACCCTCTTAGGGCAAAATAATAGGCATCATGATTAACATCATTCAACTGGGCCCAGACTCAAGTGGGTCATTTACATGAACCCTGGTTTGCCAGTGCAGGGCAGGGGCTTAGTAATCAACAAAGTTATCCCTTCTCTCTACCGCTAGCCTTTAGGAGAACAAAGAAGGAAACTGAGACCAGAGAAGGGAAAGAGGGTTCCCTCAAGCTTAGCCAGCAAGTACAAAGCTATGATGCCAGGACCAACGAGGCCAGGGCTCCTGGGGGTATGGAGGGCTCTGGCTTAGTTTGCTTTTGTATTGCCAACTTTGAGGACCAAGGGTCTGAGTGGCTGAGGATGAGTCACAGAGGGACATCAGAATCAACTCATGACTTTTTTTTTTTACATAAGGACTATCCAAAGAGATCTGTCCCTTGGTAAGGAGCAGCTCAAGAAATCCACTGAGGGTCACAGGAAGGAAACTCTCCCCCACTGGTCCTCATGATAATCCTGCCTGGGAAGGAGGAGGTGGAGGTACCCTCACTTTACAGACTAGGAAAGCAAATGTCACAACTGTAAAGGGACGTGATAAAGGTCACAGACCTAGAAAACAGTGTTCTAGAATTAGAGCCTCATCCTGTGCTGCTTCCTGCTGCCACGGAGGAGCCTTAGAGCCATTGCAGCCATGCCTAACTCCAGCCTGGGTCCTTTTCCCATGCCCCCTCAACCTACCTCCAGTTTACCTGGTTGACCTGGATCACAGTGGCCCATGAGGGATTCTCGGGACAGTGTTCCATAGAACACACAGGCTCTGACTAGGACACCTCTGAGGATTCTGAGGACTTGGGAGGCAGCTCTCAGTAGATAGCAGGACAAGCAGATAGTGGTGATGGTGTGTACAAGATTTGTTTAGATATGGTTGTTGAGTTTGAATGTGTGATGGCTGAGTTGAGTATTCAAGTCAAGTTTCCATTGTGCTTAAGAGAGGTTGAGATAGATGCCTGGACATATATGACTAGATCTGCTTGTCTGTCCACATGTAGCACTGTGTGTATGGATGTACACTTCCTTATGTAAATATGTCTGTGTCTAGGTACATCTATAACTGTGTATATACATGCCTGTAACCATCTGAGTTCATCTATCCAGTGTCTGTCTGGGTATGGCTGAGCGTGATACAAAGGGCTGTGTCAATAGCTGTGACTATGAATTGTGTAGGTGCCCAGGAGTATACAAGTGGCTGTGTGGCAAGGCCATGGTGGTGGCAGTCTCTCTCTCTGCCTGTGTATAGATGGGTGGTGTCTGGAATGAGATGTCGATGCAGAGCTAATGCAAGAATGGACCCAGACGCCTGAGCCTCTGAGGGGTCCTGGAACAAGCGGAACTCCATCTTCATTCAGACCTATCTCTGTCTCCTGTGGAGAGTCTCAGCAATCTCCCAACATACCCTGCAGCCTCTGTGACCCACCCCCTGCCAAGGAATCAGGACCCATCGGGTGTGAGCAGCCCTGTGACACCCTGCCAAGTGCACTAACCCCCCCTGGGGAAGTGATTACCAACAGCTATACACAGTCGGAGTTGCTTAATCACTCTTAAGAAATTTCTTTATAATCTTAGTAAATTACTTTAATTACTTGCAACTACCAATTAGTGTTTGAAGGTTTCCCTTCCAGAGAAACAAGCCTCCCCTTCTGGACTTCCAGTCTCCTCCTCCTGCTAGGGGAGGGCTATTCACCTGGCGGCTCCTCCTACCAGGCGCCAGACTTCCCCCTCTCCTGCCCACACCTAAGGAGAAGGCTGGAAAGTGTATTGGTTAGAACACCAACAGCTTCTAGTCTCAGTCTCTCTCTCTCTCTCTCTCTCTCTCTCTCTCTCTCTCCTTCTCTCTCTCTCCCTCTCTCTCTCTCTCTCCCTCTCTCTCTCTCCTTCTCTCTCTCTCTCTCTCTGCCTTTCTTCTTTCTAGTCAGTGCTGCCTCTCCTGAGGTACAAACTGGTGACTTCCCTCAAGTTCTCACACAGATGGGCTGAAATGGATGTAGGCATGTGAAGGTCTAGGAGTCCTTCAAGTCAGACTGTAGATAGCTCTATCAGAACCCAAGGAATAGGCTCTACCCTCACCCAGCTCCTGCCCACCAACACAGGAGACCCCTGAAAACAGCTAGCAGGGGAGTGGTGTCCTCTGTTGGATTCCTAGCTTTCCTTCACCTTCACTGTAACCGTGTGACATTGGGCAAATAGCTTCCTCATTCTAAACCTCAGTTTCCCTGTGTGGAAGACGATGCCGACTTTCTTCTTTGATGTGAAGATGGGAATCCCACAACATGATGAAATGCAGTGCATGCTACCTGGGGCTGGGAACCACAGAACATGATCCTTTCACTGCCCTCCGTGAGCATCTAGGCTCACAGAAGACACAGAGCATGGGGAATCATTAAATGAGATGGTAGACAGATGGGAGCTGTGAGGTTTGCCCTTAGAAACAGAGGGTACTGGAGCCCTTCAGAAAAAAAAAAAAAAAAAAAAAACCAAGAGCAGAAAGATAGGCTTCTGAAGGAGGCTGCTTCATTTGGTGCTGGACTTACCATCCAATCCCCAGCTATACCTCCCTGGGTTCCCTGGATTCTGAACACCTAAATGTGAACATCTTTGTGTAGGACAGCTATGTAGGCAGCTGTGGTACACACAGCTAAGTTTGGTGTATTTGTTCAAGTGCATGTCTGTATGCACACATGTACGGATGAGTATTCTCTCTTCTCTTCTCTTCTCTCCCTCTCCCTCTCCCTCTCCCTCTCCCTCTCCCTCTCCCTTCCTCTCTCTGTGCATGTGAGTGAGACAGACAGACAGACAGAGAGAAAGTTAGTACCAAGGAGCAAGGTGCCCCCCTCCTCTCTCCATTTTCCTCAAAACCAGTAACAGTCCCTTCACACAGAGCCCCTCAGACCTCTTCCTTTCAGTGCCATGCCTGAAGCAGCCCTCCCCAGACACCCCTACCCAGCATTTGAACACACAGTTCCTAGGGCACGTGCCCCTCTTCTGTCTCATAGGAATTCTGGCATGCAGGTCCTGTTTTAAAGCTGAGACCTCTGAGGCCCAGACAGTTTTATACTTTTATTGTAAAATAAGCTCTTGCACATCTAGTCCATGTGCAGTCTGGATTAGCTTTAGCCTTCCCACTGGCTGTCACTCTGGTTCCAGCTCCATGCCTTTTGCTCTAGACATTGGTTTCTTCACCAACCCCCAATCCCGTGGAGCTAGGAGAAACACAGCCTTCTGGGCGGGCAGGCAGGCAGGCCAGGCAGGCAATAGGGCTGCGAGGGTTAATTAACTGTTTCCCCAAAAGCTTTGAAGATGAAGGCTTCTCCAGGAGTATGGGGGGCAGGCTGGCAGGCAGGCAGAGCTGCCAATGAGTTGGGGCGCCAAGTTGCTATTAAGGAAAATCCCCAGCTTCTGGCCTCACTCCACCCATGTCCAAAAGGTGCTGCCAGTGGACTTTGCAAGCTTTGGGGATTCTATTATCTGTGCTTAGACGTGCTTTCTGGAGGTGTGTATCTCTGGGAGAAAGAAGCTGCTATCCTGGTCTCTGCCAGGCAAATGGGGGTAGAAAAGAGGGACCCCAGACTGGAGGCAATACAGGTTCCAGAACCATATGGAGGTGTTAGGCAAATATTCTTTTCAGGAGCCTATCCAGCTGGATGTGGAGGGTGAGGCTGCAGGATATGAGGCTCAGCTATGCCAGGACTCACCCCTCTGCGGTGGACCTGACCAAGAAGGCAGCTCTGGGCTTAAGACCTTGGAAGGGTAGTGCTAGGATCTGCAATGGCTTTCTCTGCCTGTAAGCCAGAACCCACCCTCCGAGAACTGGTTGTCCAAGTAGAGGGACAGAGTAGGAAGATGCCATGTAAACATTTTTCTGGGCAGTCTCTTTCTAACAGTGAAATGCTTCTTCATATGCTGTAGTTGTACACAGCCTAACCAGCCTTTGTGAGGGGGCTGATTCTCAACATGACTCAGAGCAGTGGACAAGATGACCATTCAAAAGAGTAAGGTAGCCACATGTGCAGCGTGGAAGGATGTTCCACATTTGCTGTTATGTTAACATTGTCAGGAAAACATGATTATGCATGGAGTAAGGTCCCATTCATGAAAATAAAAGCTGTGTGTGTGTGTGTGTGTGTGTGTGTGTGTGTGTGTGTGTGTGTGTGTGTTGTGTTGTCTTTGTTGCAGATATAGTGTCCTGTCAGCCCTGGCCTGCAGGTTTGGCCTGTGGTTCCATACTGAACTAGTCTTCTTGGTCCAACAATGGAAGAACTATGGACAAGAGGTAAAAATGAGTTCCCAGTGGGGCCAGGCCCTTGCTGGGGCTAGTCACTTCTTTGCTGAGGGTAGCTTTCAGCTAATTGGTGCCTCCAGAACTCATCCTGTTCTAGCCTCTGCCTCCACACCAACCAGCTTTTCTTTTTTTCTCCTGCCAGTCAATCCAGGGTCTCTTCTGCACTGAAGGCTTTAGTGAGACAGGTCAGGAGGTAATAGTAAGTACATGTATTGTATGTATATGGTACATGTGCGCATGTGCATTCTATGCACACATGTGCATCCCTAAGAGGGAAGAGGGGAGCCACAGGCAAACCTCCCGCCTCCACAGTCTGATGGCGTTTGGTGTAGGTATTCCAACCGCAAACACAAAAACACAACTTTAGCTAACTTGAGCTACCTAGGAATTTGTCCCATGGCTCAAGGAACTAGTGGCTCAAATAAACTCAGACTTGAAAGTGGGTAGAAACCAGAGAATGTGGAACAGAAGACAAGCGCAATGTCTGACTTGTAACGGACACAGCCTGGTCAGGACATCAGCGCTGCCATGCATACCACAGTGCCTAATACCTACCATTCATCCGGTAATGGATGCATGGGGCCTGCTAGGAAATACGGGTGCAAGTTGAGTGCAGTTTCTACCTTTAACAGCTCTTACAAGGCATGGCCTTTGCCTCCATTTCAGCCCCAAGCCACAGGTATGAGCACCTCCGGGCACGCAGACTGGAATCTGGAGTCTTGCCTGTCACTTCCCAGGTGGCAGGAGAGATCTGGATTAGCCTCTGCCCTCCTCTTTTCCCCACCCACTGTGTGAGAGAAGTACGTGCCTCCCTGCTGTGCCTCATTGCCGCTCTGGGAGCAGGCTGCTCTGGGTCACAGCAGCATTTTTTTGGGTCTTCTCTCTCCCAGCTAGAGAACTCAACCCTCAGCAATCTCTGGGCTCAATTTAGAAAGGGGTGCGTGTGGCCTTTGGGCCAGCTGGCCTGTGGCAAAGGCAGGGTGAGCTGTGGTCACATTCCCTAGAGGCTTTCCTGCCAGCTCCCTGTGAGGCTGGCGCAGATCCCTTGGCTGCAGCCTGCAGGAAGAGAGCAGGGGCTCACACACACATGCTTTTCTGTGCCATCCTAAGCCTCTCCCCTGCCCTGCATCAGTGCACCACTAGAGTAGAAGAGGGCCGCAGGCAGGCAGTGTACCCAGGACATGGAAGTGCCTCTAGCCTAAAGGGCTGGCTCTTGCCTTCTCTTGATCCCTACTCCTTCTTTGGTGGGAATTTCCAATCAATGAAGGTGTCCCTTCAATTGTAAGGGCACGAGTATCAGAAGCAAGCCCTTTTTGGGCATTAGGTGACTTTGTGGATGCCTGGCTTCTTGCCCCCACTAGGGAGATTTTAAATCTGAGACGCACACACCTTAGGGGCCACCATGATGAGAGCCCTAGGGGAAGTCTGGGCTGCTCCTTCAAGGGCCACACAATGGACGTTGAAGCTCCAGCCAGGAAGGATTATCAGTTCTCTGGCCTCCCAGTTTGAAATCTGTGATTTGGCCTTCACAGCAAAAGTTAAAAAAAAAAAAACAAAACAAAATGAACAAAAAAAAAATCAAAAAAACTTATAGCCTAGTTCTTTGCCTTTGGCAGTTGCTTGATGTGCGGTAGGTAGTGCCAGGATGGCACAGTGCAGGGGAACAGGGACCTGCCGAGGACAAGCGCCAACCTTGCTTCTCCTCACTATGTGACCTCTTTTCTATTACAGCCTCTACGGACCAGGTTTGCTAGAGGCTCAAATGAGTCAAGGGATGGAAACAAATTTTGGAACACTAAGAATTTATTGGGTGCTCACTGGGCTGGGCATAAACCCTCTATAGTATTAACTCACTTAAGTCTCAAGACAACCCTGGGACCTGGTGGCCTATTGTTTTGGCACTTTCAAAATGGGATGTGGGGGAGACCTGGAGCCCAGAGTTAATAAGTGACAAAACTGGCTTTAAACGGAGGCTGCCTGGCTCCAAAACCTTTCCCCTTAACCACTTTGCTGCAGTATAAAAGACTGCACATGCCTTAGTATTATTTTTTAATAACTGCTTCTCACTAAGGCTAGTTGTGGTTGGAACTCTTCAGAGGGAACTCGAAGGCAGAGAAAATGAAGATTGAGAAGAGAGAAAGCAAATGTCTTGGTTCCCCCCCCAAAAAAAGGTCTGCAGAGGTCAGCTCAAAAAGCCTGTTCCCTATCCACTACTTTGGTCTTGGGGGCACATGGTGGCTGCAACAGTTCTGGCAGGGGTGGGGGTGAAGGGCAGGTTGGTGGGGCAGAAGCAGAGAGTGAGCCACTAATCAGAAGCAGCGGGCCTGTCCAGGCTGCACCCGACTGTTTGGCTGGCTCTTGCAGCCGCGCTGCCGCTGCCGAGGGCCTGCTGAAAGGCCCCTGCTCCACCCTGGAGCTACCGGCGGCGGGGCGGGTCTGCTCGATGATGGAGGGCCCACGAAGCCCCTCCCCAGAGGCCCACTGCCTCTCTGCTTTGATAGCCAGTCCAGGCAGCAAGTCCGCAGTCCAGCAGCTCCTCCGGCATTGAATACATTCTTCTCAGCCAAGAAAGAACGCGGAGAGCTAAGGGGATCCAGATGTGGTACTCTGCTGGGCTTGAACCCCAAATACCCCAAATACCAGCCAGGCTACAAGGAAACCTAGGGACACACAGGACCTTTCCTGAGGGCCTGGACCCCAGTGTCAGTCCTGATAATTCTAGTGTGAGTGTGGGGGCAAGAGTGCAGTGAGGCCTCTGAACTCTGGCCTCCGAGTCCATGCTTGGCCCTGATGTTGACTGCTGGGGCTACCAGCCACTTGCCTTGTAGAGTTGATTAGCGAGTAGCCGTGAAACCCGCGGAGAGGTTGTTGCATATGGTTAGAGTCATAAGCCTTATGCTCTCCTGAGAATCCACTACTCTGCCAAGACAGGGTTTTGTCAGCCTCAAGGCCAAGTGCCATAAGACATGAACTTCAACTCCAACTCCATGTCTTAAGGCATGACCTTGAGCAAGTCATTCCAGTTCTCTGGGCCTCCCTTGTCACAATCCCTCCAATGGAAGTATGTGTGGGCATCCTGCCTTGGGAGGAAACGTGGGGTTTGGCCCTGGGAATTGGAGCATGGTACATGGTAGTATAAAGGAGAAGGAGGCCAAGTAGCTGGAGTCCGTAGGTCAGTGTCATGCCTCCCACTTGGAAGTCCATGCTACCTCATCCTTCTAAAGGCAGGCCCTGGCTAAAACAGTCCCTGCTGCTGAAGCTAGAGCCTGAAAAGAAAATGAAGTCAGGTAAGTCTGGGTGCCTCCTCAGAAGTGTGCTTTTAAGAGCAGGCGTCACACAACCCATGGGACTGTGTTCTTCAGTAAGCTGTGATTCCAGACCAATGGACATCACATGCTTATGTGGTAGCACAGGGCACAGGATAAACGAATTCATAATATGATGAACTTTAAAAAAAAGTCTCCCTATCCCCACAGCTCTTTTCCAGCCTCCAACCAGCCGGGAGAGCCTGAAATTACACCATTAGCACTTTACAGTAAGTTATTATTTGCCATTGACACCACAGTGTGAATTAGCTGATTAGCTTTCTGGAGGACTGCAAGTTATGGGAGGGGAGTCATTTCCTCTGCAGCCTGGCAGAGAAGATCTGGGCCCGAGTCAGGCACAGAAGAACCGAGCCAGGCCCCCAGAGCTGAGGAGCCACCAGGTCAAAAGCACCAAATCTACAGGTCACAATGAGAATCAGAAGGCCCAGGTTCAAGTTCTTCCATTACCACTAATCAAGAGGTGTGTAGGTCATACAATTCAGTGCCTTGATGTCCTCTTGTATACAAGAGGTAGGACCTGTCCTGCATGAGGATAAGAAAAGTAGAGTTGATCTCTTAAGTGCTGTCCTGTGGAGAATAGTCAGTGATCCTCTGAACTAGGCTCAGCCAGGGGTCCTCCCATGGTCCCAGGGGAAAGAGCTTAGAAAAAGAAACGCTGGAACTTAGGAGTGAGGAGTAGGTAGTCACTTTGTGGAGTACCCAATTCTTGGTCTACCCAGGCACAGAAAGGTAGATAAAGGAAAGGAGGGAAGGAGAGAGGGAGTGAGAGGGCCAACTTGAGCCTATCCCCCTCACTGCATTCCCTTTTAAAATAAAACCCATTTATATATAAATGTTGGCCTGATGCCCAGTCTCTGTAGAAAAGCTTTTCTGTATTAAACGCTACAATGAATTAAATTAACCATAATGATTTCTTTGTGAATGGAAACCTCTCTCTCTCTTCTCTCTTTTCTCTCTTTTCTCTCTTTTCTCTCTCTCTCTCTCTCTCTCTCTCTCTCTCTCTCTCTCTCTCCTTTTCTCTTCCCCTACCCCCTTTTTCTTTGTGACATGGTTTTGATCAGTTTTCCCCTTGCTCCTCAAATGTAACACGCCCCAACTCCCCACCTCATGTCCCATCCCCCAACACCCCACATGATTGGCCTCCCAGTGAGTGACCAGTTCTGTGAGCCTTTCCCAAGGTTAAACAGATGCCTTGTAACGTAGGGCAGAAGTTACCCAGCCAAGGGGGGCTCATGTGTGCTCTGAAGCCAAGGGCATGTTCTAGGAAAAGCATGTGTCCACTGTAGTTTCCTACCTGTGCAGGGAGTCTCTGGGCAGCACTTCTCTTTGGGCTGTAAACTTGATCAGGTTGTATTAACACTTTGCTAGAAGAAACTGGAAAACTGCTCTTCCTGTGGTAAGGTATGTACATGAATTCACACAAGAGAGGAAGATATATTAGAGGTCTTCATGAATGAGGCCTGCTTGAGGACATATCTGCTTTCCACAGGGAAATCTCTAAGCATGGCTCTCAGGACTTTTGTCCATGATTCTTTGGTGCCCTTTTCTACCTTGCATATGTGAATACACTTGAATGTTGATCACTGGAGCCTTCCTGAGCCCCACACCTGAACATACAGAAAGAAGTCAGGCCTGAGTTCCGCCTGCCAGGCACTCCCTGGGAGATGCAAAACAAGTAGTAAGTAGTTAGAAGCTGGGCAAGGGCTGCCGACTGATGGAGCCTAATGGTGGTTGCTTTGAATCTGGGACCAGACCAAGGGTCCTAACTAACAGCAATCTTTCCCATGGGCATAGACCTTGATACGTTCAAGGCCCTTGTATAGGCATGCTGCCATTTCTCCCACACAGCAAGCCTATAAAGCACGTGTTATTATACCCAGTTTACAGAAGCGAAGACAGTTTCAAACCTCTGGTACCAGTTAATAGCCCAGCTCTGCCCAACCCACTTCAAATTCCATCTCTGCCAGGTAAGCCACAAGCAACTGTTGATTCCTGCCCTCCAGCTGCAGCACACACACACACACACACACACACACACACACACACACACACACATCCATGCTTTTCTACTCCCACCCCAAGGATGTCTTTCCCATATCTCTACAGTCCCATCTGTGCTGGGACAGGTGCCCAGAGCCCAGTCCCTTTTTCTCAAAAACACTGATTCATTCTATGTGCCACAAGAGCTCTCCTCCTGGTGCTCCCTTAGCCTCTTTCCCACTCCCAAAGTCTGTTACCGTCTCTTACACACAGCGGTGCATCTCTGGTTCTGCTTCCTCTCCCCTCCTCCTCCTCCTCCTGCTACTTCAACCAGTCTTCCAGGATGACACTGGGACTTCCCCCAGATGGTGGTGCTGTGGGAGAGTAGGGCTAATCGCCAGCATCTGTGTCCCTCCTTCGTGTCTCTCCACACACAAGTAGCCATGCAGTCCTTGGGGAAAGATGGGAGACGGTCCACTGTAAAATAGACAGTCAACTCCAGTACTTATGCTCTTTACACAAATTCTGCCAAGCACTGGTGTGATAGACGAACCAGCCAGGGACTGGCCACAGCAAGTACACACGTGAAAGTGGAAGAGAGAATGTGCTATAGTTTGGGTAGAGACGTGAGATGGAGGACTAGCAGGACTATGAAATCTTTGTGACCAAAGTCCAAAAGCCTATGGAAAATCAGGCACTTGCAACCACAGAACTCAGCAGGAAAGCCCCAAAGAATCAGCCCAACAAAGGCAGATTTCTCCCGAGGGCCTGGCATCCCCTAGAAACTTTGTGGAGGGGGAGACACAGCAGCCTGGGAAAGAGAAAGCATCTTGAGTCACATAAGATGCAAAGGGCAAGAACGTGGGACGAAGGCTTGCCCTTACCCTTGTCCTTTCCCTGATTGCCCTCCAGCTGGTGGGTACTGGCTTGGTCCTGAGGCCCGGAGAGTTTTTACCTGCCTTTTATGAATGGATAGCCACTCAACTCTTATCTCAGGGCGGGGGGGCAGGGGTTGAGGGTTGGGGTGGGCTGCCTAGCCTTTATGCCTGTGGATGCCCCTTCATGGATGGCAGTGGCAGTGGGGGTCATCACACAGGAAAGAAACCATGCAATGAGGCTGGCCCCAGAAGAGTTTGGCAGAGTGCCAGCAGGCCTGCCCTGGCACAGAGATGTGAACGCATGACCGTTGCAACTGGCCTAATTGCTATCTCATCAGCTCTCTCAGGGGCTTAGTCCAGAGCCAAGGAAGGGAGGTTTCTGCTGGAAGACATGAGGGAGCCGGAGGAGAGGTGGAGAACCGGGCACTTTGAAAGGCATGAACAAACCCCAGCGTGCCCAGGGCAGAGACCCAAGTTTGGGGGTTAGAAGGAGAGGCAGGGAAGAAAAAAAAATAGCCAGGAGGAAGAGACTAAGGTTTCCATTAGCCAAGCTCGGCTTCCCCTGTGACCTAGTGTCTCCCCCTAGCTGGCATTCTGTTCTCCTTTTCCTAGGGTCTCATTGGGCTTGTAGGCTTTTCTACTTGCTGTTGGCTTCCCCAGACCATTACCGCCAGTCTCCCTGACTACATCAGCACCCCATTTTCTCTCTGAAGACGCAGAGACCTAATTATAGCAAGCAAACCAGAGAATTCTCAGCTACATTTGGTACGCCTGACTGGCTCCTGCTTCCTGGCATTCCACTCCTGAATCCTTACCTCTCTTACTTAAGGTTCCCCACTTTGCATAATGCTTCTCTCCCATTTCCATACCCTTCCTCAGCAAGCTCCTCCAGTGCTGGAGTCCTCCAAGTACCTTTTCAAAATGTGCCACCCTATCGACGTTCCCCCTGCTCGATACTCTCAACCATGCCGGTGGCTTCCAGCACCTCCTCAGCAAGTGACTCCTATGTCACCTCAGCCTGGACTCACTCCTCTAAGCTTCAGCCTGCATAGACATGTATTCAGGTGCATCCGACTTGCCTCTCCTCAAACCTAACCAACAGTACCATTTGAACATACTAGTTTCATTTCTCTTAGGGGCAGGATCTTACCCCACCAATCCACCCAGGCTTCTAGCTAGAAACCTTCGCTCTTCCCTTTCTCTTGCCTCTCCCATCTAATTAATTACCATGTCCTGCCAATGCTACTCCTTAATAGCTCTGGAATCCATCCCAAGCATTCCATACAAATGCTGCCTTTATCATTTCTCTGCCACCAGAGTGCGTCCTCCGCTGAGCAGCCTCCACACCACAGGCAGTTAAGACCTTTTCTGCGTGCCCTTCCTCACTGAAAACCTGCTGGTGACTCTCCATTGTCTCTAGAATCATAGCCAAACTCCCAAGCCTGGCAGATTGGCCCTTAGATTCCAACCCCCAACTCACCTGGCTCATCCCCCAACCCTAGCAAGACTCCTGAGCTCAAGTCACATGCCACACTTGGCCTCCACTTCCATTGGTAAACGTCTACAAACATAGGCATCTGGGATCAGAGGATGGTTAAAAGTCTGGGCTGGGGATGGATGCAGCTCAATGGTTAAAGGGGTCTTCCTTTGTCTAGATGATGCAAGGCTCTAGCTCTGAGTTCCACTTTCAGTGCTGGAAGAAGAAGAAGAAGGAGAAGGGGGAGGAGGAGGAGGAGGAGGAGGAGAAGGAGAAAGAGAAGAAGAAGAAGAAGAAGAAGAAGAAGAAGAAGAAGAAGAAGAAGAAGAAGAAGAAGAAGAAGAAGAAGAAGAAGAAGAAGAAGAAGAAGAAGACAAATCAAATGTTCCTAGATGGCAGGGTAATACAGTTATAACCCCAAAACTCTGGCAGCTAAAACAGGAGGAACATGAATTTGAGACCAGTCTGAGCTACTAACAAAAGAGTGTGCTGGGCTGATGAAAGGGCTCAATGGGTAAAGACATTCACTGCCAAACCTGACAACTTGAATTTTATCACCGAGAAGGAAAGAACTAATGCCTGCAAGTTGTCTTCTCACTTCCACATATAGTGTGGCACACATGTGCATGCATTATACACACACAATAAATAAACGTGTAAAGAGAGAGGGGAGAAAGAGTGTGTTCTTAGGGGCCTGATTAAGTAGCCAGGACAATGATTTCAGTGCTTTGTATCTGTAAAATGGGACTAAGAACCACTTATCCCATAATGCCAAGTTTCTCTTATAAGAGACTAAATTAGATCAGGCTTTGAAGCATTGGAACAGCAAATGATGAATATTTACAGACGGGTTCTAGAGAGATGCCTCAGAGTTTAAGAACATGGGTTACTCTTACAGAAGACTCAAGTTCAGTTTCCAGCACCCACATCACGTGGCTTATAACTGCTTGTAACTCCAGCTCCCTGGGGTCTGATGTCTCTGTTCTCTGTAGGCAGTCGCACATGTGCATGTACCCACAGAAAGACACATGTGCATACACACGACTAAATATAAATTTAAAAATCAATTTAAGAAATGCTGTATATGTACCAGCTATAATTCTTGCTTGAAGCACCATCTTTGTGAAGCTGTCTCAGCCTCTGAGATTATGAACAGTGCCTCTGTTCTGGGGGTCCAGAGGGATGACTGACTTCTGCCACAGCTGACACCACCTGCCTATTGTTTGCCTCTCTTCCCTTGCTACTTGATATCAAGATAACTGCTCAGCTAGGTGTGCAGCTCAGTGATAAAGTGCTTAGCGTGCACAAGGGTCTGAGTTCCAGTCCCAGCTCCCCTACTCCAAAAAATGGGGAGTATTGGTTTTCTTATTTTTGCATCTGTATCCCGTATTGTGATTTTTTTCATATCACTCTCCAACTAGCCAGGTTATACCATTATTGCTGTCATTTGAGGGATGAAGGAATTTTCTTAAGATCACATAAGCTAGAAATCTGCACGATGCTTAAACTTAAATAAATCCAAATTTGGAGCTGCCCAACAGCTCAGTGGGGCAGTACCTCTCAAGATGTACCTTCTCCCCAGCACTTGAAAGAAAACAAAATAGTTTAACAAAGGTAATGAAGTCTACAGGATTCCAACCAAGCGATGTTTCTCCTTCACCTAACTGCCTAGGTGGGGAGCAAGTCTGGAAACATTGCCCTGAAAGGAAGGAGTAGAAGAGCTTCATATGGGCTGGCTGGCTAGAGGAGATACAAGTCAGGGGCAAGGACATTGCCCTCCCACCCATCTGTTTGAAGCCTACCAATGCTGGTATGTGTGTTTCAGTAGTGGTGCCAACGCATGTGGCCGACACATGTGTAATGAGGTCATGCCAGAATGCTAGGGATAGAAGCCCTCATCTCCAGAGTACCCATTCACCTCTGCATAATCCTCCAGAGTTTCCAAGGTGCTTCTCCATCTTTATTTTGTTATTTAATCAGTTGCGTGCACCTGGGATGGAGTAACCATGGCTCAGCTAGGACAGTGACACTGTCAGAGCCGGAAGTCCAACCCTTGCTCAGCGGAGCAAGTCTTTGACAAGACCCCACTCCTTTCCTTCCAGCTAGGAGCCTGATAAGATGAGGACTGGGGAGGTTATTCCCCAGAGAAAAGAGGGATGGAAATGAGGGAAGGTTGGGCATGCTCTCTGCAGAGAGAGACACTCCACTCACTCTTACATCTAGCTCAAGCCTCACAAGAGATGAGAGAAGCGGAGTGCTTGATGCTTCGCTTAATAGACTTACTCAATGCAGAGCCAACATCTGACATCTCTGTTGCTTATCAACTAAAAGGCCTCGAAAAAAGTCACAAAGCCCTCCATACCTCTATGGTCCCCTTCTATCAGACTGAGACAATCTGGTCTGCCTTGTAGAATCAATGCAAACATAAGAGTACGTGTGTAAAATGGCTGACAAATGAGTCAGTAGGCACTAATAAATGGCAGTCATTATTCTCTTAGATTTGATCTTGGGGGCACAGTGATAAAGACTCTGGAGCCATCTGGGTTCCAAGGTAGTTTATTTTAACTATTTCCACCCATCTCCCCATCTTTCTTTCCCAGGTATGGCATCTAGAAGGGGGGGGGGCACTGAATGCCCTACACTTATTCACCTCTGCCTATTTGTTTGAGATGCACACTTGGTTTCTTAACCTACCAGTTTGCAATCTTTGACAAGTGACTTGACTTCTCTGAGCATGTGTTTCTTCAGCATGAGGCTGATTGAAAGATTAAATGAGTGAATATTTAACTGGCTCCAGGCACAGAGTATATATGCTCTGAGTGTCATTCTATCAGCCAAAGGCTTGAGAGGCCTGAGCTAAAGTTCTTCTCCCAATGTTTCACATTCCTTTCATGAACAATAAGCTAGCGCCAGCTGGAATAGATGAGTTTCCTTTCATTCATCCTCCATACCCCTCCGGAGGGGCCCTGCCTATAGGGGTTACTGTGAACAAGCATGACTTTATCCAAGATCCCCCCCCCCTCGACCCCCGAGACTCCTCCAGATTAGGCTAGAACAGTCCAGAGCCTTTCAAAAAGGGTTTTGTTGGTCTTGGCCAGCTCAGAGATCAGGGAAAGAAGCCTTACTGTATCCCTGGGGAGTCAGAGGGAAGAGGTTGTACGGAATCCACCCTCACCCACAGCCCTGTGGCACCAAAGCACAGTGGCCTACTTCCTGGAGCCTCCAAGGCAAGGAGACCAGGGTTGAGGACCCACAGCTGGAATCCAGGCCACTGAAGGCAGGTGATGCCTGAGGACCTGTTCTGGAGTCATTTACCTACAACAGGCCCCCGGGAGTCAGGATGCATTTGTCCAGGTGCCTGCCCTAGGCTCCCGCAGCTCCACCCACCACAGTGGCCACCACCGCCATTGCGGTCAGGGGAGGCTTTCAAGGACCCGGAAGGAAACAAGAGCTCAAGCCCCTGGCCCACTGGGGTCAGCGTGTGGCTGCTGGCGCGGGCTTTCACTCTGGAGCGGTGACAGGCGCATGTAAATGACCCCTGGGCGCTCGGCCCGCCCCGCCCCCCCTCCCCGAGCCGCGTGGAGGGAAATAGGGAGAGGCCCAGGAATTGTTTGTAATTAGTGTGTTTTTAAAGGCTTTTCCGCGAGCCTTTAGCCGAGTTCGGAGGAGGGCAGCTTGCCAGGGAGCATTGAAATGAAAATCCTGGGTTCTAGGCGGGACACTCTTGGAAGGAGATTCTTCCCAGAGAAGAGGCCAGAGACCTGTCCCCGCCCCCGTCCCTCTGTCCACCACCCTTCTAGCGCCTACATGGTTCGGCCGGCTGGGCGAGGTGGGCGGCTTTGTGGAACCGCATTCCTGCCCACAGGCCTCAGAACCCGCAGGTCAGCAGAGCAGGAAAGGTTGCTGTGTCCCCCACACCGAGCAACCTGTCTCTCCCCATCCCCCTCCAAACCCGGCCAGAGTTACCTCCTCTGGTTACCCAGAGGTCGTGTGTATATGCAACATTGCCAGACCAGAGTGAGTGGCAGTTGAAAGCTTGCAAAGCTTTTGCACATCCACCGGGCCAGTGGAGCCTTGCAGAAACTCGAGGGGCTACCGTCCATCATTATCAATTCGCAAAGGCGTTGAGCAGAGGGTGCTTTGAGGCGGGGGCGGGTAGATTTTTTTCTCTAGCAAAAATCACAGAGCTGAGCCTAAACGCCAGGCCTGCTCTGTCTAAAGCCTCAAGTCTGGTAGGACTCCTTGCAGCTCCTCTTACCCAGGCTGCTGCTTCCACACGGTGCTGACACGCAGGCAAGACTGTTGCGGTGCAATCCCCGAGCCTTGTGGTCTAGGATCATTTCCTGTGGCCTGAAGTACTTATTTGCAAGTTGTAAGGACTGCCCGGTTTTTAGAAGCTTCGCTGAATGCTTCCAGCTGGGAATTTAACCTTCTCAGACCCAGCTGTGGATCTTGAGAGCTCTCTTAGTTCCCACCCATTTTCCTAGAACCTCCAGAGGTAAATTGGGGTGCGGGGGCAGTGGAAGAGTACCGGACTAAGATCCAGGAGGGATACCGGGCCTGCTTCTGCCAACCACTTTCTCTGTGACCTCTCTGGACCTCTCTGACCTCAAATCAAGGCTAGGAAAGAGCTTGCCTGCCCCTGTGTGCAGGCTGGGCCTCTTTTTACTGCAGTGGGGAATGGAGCTGCAGTTCAAGGTCTTGTAAGAACAATGAAATTGCTGCTTACAAATTGACTAGGTAGGTCCTTATGAGCAGGGGAAAGAAACCATCCTCAACCCCTTTCCCCACCTCTCCAGCACTAGACAGATAGACAACTTAAGGCACAGGGGGATGGAGTGACTTCCTTAGGATCATCTAGGGAAGCCAGGGAGAAAGTTAAGATTAAAAATCAGTTCAGTAGTGGTGGTACCAGTGGTTGTACGGGGAGATTTCCCACACATCCCCATCATTGCTAAACCACTCCCAATACAATTGTAGTAATAATTCAGATTTAAAATCCTGTGTAAACCACAAATGAATTTATCTTCGAAAACCCTGCTGTGTATAAGTCTCCTGTATTATTCATCTTCTCAACACACCATGTTCTTTGTGAATCTCCAGAGATGTTCAAGCTCTCACTACACTACTTTGGCCCTTACATCTCCCCTAGAGCAAAATGGTGGCCGTTTGCCAGGCAAGGGCTCTCTGTATTCCTCGGCAGCCTCCTCCCTTGTCTGAACCTCAAGCAACCTCAGGGACCTACCTGGGTCCAGGGCTAATGCTGGGGTCTCTTACTCCACCCCTCATTCACCAAGAGGGTCGCTCAGAGGCAGTCCACCCTCTTTGCCTCTGCCCTTCCTTTGGTTCAAGAAGACAGAGCAGGGGCTGGAAGTTATGGCAGAGTAATGGAAGTTTCATCCGTTTTTCAGAGGTGGCTCTGCATGTGTGTCCCTGGTGTCTCGCCTCTGGAATGAAGCCTTTCTGAATCTGCCATCACACGCAAAGCATCAAGGAACTGGAGCATGCATATTAAAGCTGCCAAAGGTCCTTAGAGATCCCTAGTTCACCCCTCTCCAGTTAGACCTGGAGAAACTGAGGCCCAGAGGAGGGACAGAAACTTAGAAATCTGGCAGCAAAGCTCACACCAGAAATCTCTTCTGTTTTCACAGTCAGTATGTTTCCCCACCCTCCCATCTACCCTGCTGCCTCCTGAATGTAAGTGTAGGCTCGCCCATGTGTGTGTTAATGCAGCTTGACAGCTGCTGGGAGGGTCACCCATGGAGCCACACACCGGCCCATTCAGTCTGACATATACCCCAGCTGGCTTTCCCCCAACATGCACTCTGCCACGCACACTCACTGGCACCTCCCCACCCCTTTCCCCCCACTCCTCTTTCTTCACTATCCTTGCTTAAGTGCACCCAAACTGATGCGCCAGACAAACCCCCGTGTCTCTTTGTTGATATCCAATGCCAATACCCGTGTCTCTTTGTTGATATCCAATGCCCATGGCTGTGCACAGAAGCACTCGAAGGTGCTGGGGGTTGGGAATCTGGGAAGGTTGCATGGCACAGAACTGGGATGCAGATGAAGGTGGGTATGAATATCAGATGAATCCAGAAGGCTCTGGCTAGGAGGCTGGGAGCCCAGGCATACCTCAGATAAAGCAAACAAGAGATTATCCCCATGTTTGGAGGACTAGACAGGAGACATGGCTCCACAGCCTAAATGAGATATGCTTGAGCATGGAGTGCCTAGAGACCTGTCTGTGGGCTGGCAAGATGTCTCAGCAGGTAAGAGCACTGACTGCTCTTCTGAAGGTTCTGAGTTCAAATCCCAGCAACCACATGGTGGCTTACAACCATCTGTAATGATACGTGATGCCCTCTTCTGGCGCGTCTGAAGACAGCTACAGTGTGCTTATGTATAATAATAAATAAAATAGAGAGAGAGAGAGAGAGAGAGAGAGAGAGAGAGAGAGAGCGCTGTTCTTGTAGAAAGAGGGTCGGAGCAGAAGCACACCCAAGCTCTATGTCATTAAAGAGGTCAAGTGGTCCTCGGCTGAGGGCTTGCATGGCAGTAGTGAGCAACTACTTTGGAGCTGATCTGGGAGTGGGGCGGGTCATAAGCCACAGAAGTGTGAAGCTGATAAACCTTTGGGGCTGGGGCAGGGAGATGGCTCATTTGGGTAAAGGAACTAACCATGCAAGTCCAGTGAGCCACATTCCCCCCCCCCCCCCCCCGGACCTACAAACAACAAAAGAGCTGGGGGGGGGAGCACACATCTCTCTGTAACTCTAGCACTCCTGCTGCAAAATAGGAGGCTAAAATATGCAGCTGCAAGAACATCAAGAGAGAGCCTGTCTCAAGAAGGTGGTGGGAATCAGCCCCTGGTAGGTGTTCCACACACATGTCACTCACACTCTCACACAAATAATTAAATAAATAGAAATTTAATAAGACAACTATCTTGGGCTGGATTAGGCTGGGCATTTCTGAGTATCCTGTGGGTACCAGTACAGGGTTATTAGAGGGGTGTGGGAATGAATGAATGAATGAATGAGCTCTGATACTCTATATCCCCTTGATTCAGCCTGGGCCTAACTAAGCCCATGTCAAAACCAAAGCTGGCTTCATGTCATTGGCCACTCAGGGAAGGGTTAATAAGAGCCAGTAACCCCAGGAAAGCAGTGGAGTTGGATGGTACTACTAGTCATCCTGGTTGTCCTGTCAGAGTGGAACCCACCAAGTAGGGCCCTTTGGTGACCATGTAATCGAACATCTCCTACAAAGGTCTTAGATAAGAAATTGAGATTCAAATCAGACAAGAGCATGAATTATATGGTTCTGGAAGCCATTATTGACAGGGGTCAGTTAGGAGTTGGGGTTGTTTGTTTGTTTTCTTCTCTGGCTTGGGTAGCCTTCTGATACCCTAAATGTCACCTCTCTGCTGCCATTATCATATCCCTTGTAGTTCCTGCGGTATGCAGAGGCTTGAGATACTAGGTTGGTGGCTTTTGAGTATAGGAGAGACATAGGAAATATAGCCATAGAGGCAGCTCATATAGAAAGAGGTTAAGAGTCACAATCCTATCCTGTCTGCTCTGATGTTACACATGGTCCTTACTCTCAAAATGTCTGCAACGAAAGGGTTAGGCTCCCTCTCCCTATCCACCAAATACATCCACATGCAAGTACTTGTAGTATAGAGACACTCAGGGTAAGTGACAGGGTCTTCATCTTTCCATCTCTCAGTGGGGTTTGGTGTTGCAACTAGAGAAGAGGTATGCATATACAAGCGATGGGAATTTTCCCTCTTAACATACAATGCTGCTTGCATAAGCTCAATTGGCTAGACACTGTGGGAAGTGTTCAGGACTTGAGGCAAAAGCAGGAGGCGGGGGGAATAAACAGCCACAAAGCCCCAGGGTCCCAGGGGGCTGCTTTCCAGAGGACATCCTGTGAGTTGGGGTCTAGAAAGGAGGCAGCCAAGATGGCTTGCCTTTTGGACTGGACTGCTCCCCCTGGGGGCCTGCCTTCTGGTCAGATCCAATCTTTAGGTTGGGAGAGTAGTGGTTGGATAATTAGCAGAGCCGGGGCTTGAGATGTCACCACATGGGCTGAGGAAGTCTACAGAGGAAAACCAGTGCTTTGCCCTTTTCTCTTTTGTGTTTTTTCTTCTTTTCTCACCCTCTTTTCTTTCTCTTCCTTTCTTTCTTTTCTTTTTTTTCTTCCTTCCTTCCTTCCTTCCTTCCCTCTCTCTCTTTCTTTCCTTCTTTCTCTCTCTTTTCTTTCTTTCCTTTCTTTCTTTCTTTCTTTCTTTCTTTCTTTCTTTCTTTCTTTCTTTCTTTCTTTCTTTCTTTCTTTCTTTCTTCAGAGTCTCATTATTTACTCTAGGCTGGCCTTAAACTCACAATCTTCCATACCCCAGCCTCAACCCCTCCAGTGCTGGGATGATGAGTGTGCGCCCCTATGCTGGGCTTGAAGGTTGGTTTCTGTACCATATTGATCCAGGCCTCAATCTTAGTTTCAATCCCAAGTACAGAAAAGCCTCTGAGGGGCTGGTGAGATGGCTCAGCGGGTAAGAGCACCCGACTGCTCTTCCGAAGGTGATGAGTTCAAATCCCAGCATCCACATGGTGGCTCATAACCATCCGTAACGAGATCTGGCGCCCTCTTCTGGAGTGTCTGAAGACAGCAACAGTGTACTTACATATAATAAGTAAAATAAATCTTTAAAAAAAAAAAAAGAAAGAAAAGCCTCTGAGATGGTTAGCACTGACTTAAGGACCTGGAGAAGATAGAGGACGTAGGTAAAAATTGACTATATTGTGTGATTTGGAGAAAATGTTTGCAATTTTTTTCCTTGTTATTTATATTTTTGAGACATGGTATTTTCTTTTTGGTACTTATAGCTTTGAGACGCAGTATCATGTATCTCACACTGGCCTGGAACTTCCTATGTAGCTGAGGATGGCTTTGAATTTTTAAGTCTTCCTGCTTCCACCTCCCAAGCATTGAGCTTACAGGCATGCCACCACACCCAGTTTTATTCGGTGCTGGTGCTGAGGACTGAACCCAGAGCTCCATACATGCTAGGCAAGCCCTTTACCAGCTGAGCCACATTCCCAACCTGAACTTAAGTTTCAAGTCAGGGTCTCACTATGGAGCGTGGGGCTGGCCTCGAACTTGCAATCTTTCTTCACTAGCCTATTTAGGACAGCAGGCATGTGTCATCACCCCTGGTCGGAAGAAAACTCCTTTGATCCCAAGTCATTACCAACTCTTGTCTTCTCAGTAGTCCCTGTCAATGTGAAAACGCATTCCAGTTTAACAGAAGGACCAAAGAGCAAGAGAAACCGCCAGAGTGCTTCAGCTGAGCCAATGAGGGAATGGAACTGGCTGGGGGTTCAGGCCACCAAAGGCCACCTTCTTGATGGGCACTGGGTTGCTCCCTCACAAAAGTCTCTAGGCGAGGCCAGCCCGGTCTACAGAGTGAGTTCCAGGACAGCCAGGACTACATGGAGAAACCCTGTCTTGAAAAAAAAAAAAAAAACAGAAAAACAAAACAAAACAATCCCCTCAAAAGACCCCCCAAAACCATCCAAACAAACAAAACCAAAAGTTCCTAGGGAAACTAGGCCCAGTAGTCCATGCACCTAGGCCATCCAGACTCTGTCTCTGGAACTCAGCGTCAGAGGCCACAAACACTAAACTCTCTGGCCCTTGACCCTCGGGTTTCTTGAAGAAAGAATCCTTGTGCATATACCCTCACAAGTGTTCTGGAGACAAGTGTCCAGGGAACTTCATTTGTTTCTTGCTCACTTCTGCCCTTCCTACCTTCAGAAAATCCTCACCATTCTGGGGGAGGTAGGATTCCTTGAAAAGAACCCATTCCAGTCCCCAAGCCTCCCCAATTTCAATTGTTGCTTTGCCTGCCCCCTGGAAAATGGGGAAGAGGGATCTGGTGACTGGCACCCCTGGGTCCTTAAATGAGAAGCATGTTTGTTTATAGCCAGATGAAATCCATCCGCACTGCCACCCCCTTCCCTGACCACGTCTGTGTATATGGCTCCGAAGTTCCTGCCATGGCCTCTGCACCAAGCTGGTTGAAGAGGTGGGGTCCCCTCCTCCCACTTCTCCCAACCTTCCCACTCCTGCATTCCCGAGAGGCGGGGCTGAGGCAGCTGCCACAGTCAGCGTGGCAGAGCCGCTAGCTCGGTACAAATCAGAAACACATTGGAGGCAGGACGGGCGGGAGCAGACAGGCCAGGGCTGGGGCCCATTAAGTCCGGAGCCCAGCCGGCCGCGCTGTTTACCGTCTCAGCACAAGGTTTCAGGTTTGCCTCCTGATTGTTTGTTTGTTTCAGAGATGAGAAAGGCCAAAGAGGCAGCTGACAGGGACCATGGGGGGCACAGGAGGAGGGGACAGCAGAAGGCTCTGGCTTTTCCCAGGTCCCCCCCCCCCCCCCCGCACCCTGGAACTCATGGAGTGCTGTAGAAGTGAGCTGCCTCCTTTCCCTACCCCCACCCCAAATTCCAAACAGATGTGCAGTCAGATTCTTCCTCTCCTTGGTTGGGGGAAACAAAAGAAATTCAAAATGGGACCCTAGAGACACTCCTTTCAGGAGAACCCAAATATACAGAAGGGATGAAAGGGAGATACAGGAAGGACTTCCGGAGGTGCAGGTGAGATGGGAAAGATGAAGGGGGGAGCTTGCCCCTTTCCCTAAAGACAAGTTCCTAAAGATTCCTCTCCGATGGATAGTTAGGGGAGGGGGTGCTGCCTGGAAAGATGATTGCTCTGGGAGGTCCCACCGAATCTCAGATGCAAAGGATTCAAAGATGTCCTCAGACATGAATAGAATCTCTATATCTGGATTCAGTGAGTCCTGACTTAATCGGAACTGGCAGCGGGGATACCAGAGCACAGCTCCTCCCTGAGATACAGGGACTCCAAGGCCCAGAGAAGGACAACAAAACAGGCCTTGGATGAATATACAAGCACAGGCCTTCTGGCCCCTGGTCTGGGATCCCCAGTCTTCTCTCTCTCTCTCTCTCTCTCTCTCTCTCTCTCTCTCTCTCTCTCTCTCTCTCTCTCTCTCTCTCTCCCCCTCCCCAGCACAGCTCAAACCTGCCACCTTGAATCTGTGCAGTGTCCTCTGCGCCTTCCCTGTCCAACCACAACTCCCTGTGAGAGAATTTCTATCCGTGTCCTCCTGCCCTGGCCAGTTCCAATCCATCGTGGGCAGTGTGTCTCAATGGTAAGCCCCCGGGCAAAGGCAACTAGGCTGTTAGCTAAGCTGTTCCCATTGCACCAAGGGTTTCCCCCTCCTCTCCCTTCTGCCCTCTTGGTCAAGCTTGCTCTTATGACCCAGTCTGGCCTGGTAGAGGGAGCACACACAACTAGACCTCAGGCTATCTGTGCATGCTCTCTGGATTCCAAGGGGGTGGGGAGGGACACAGAGAGACAGACAAAAACACACAGAGAGACATAGCGAGAGAGAGGCAGAAACAGAGAGAGACACACACAGAGTCCATATAAGCTCCATGACATAGACATGTTTGTTCATGGTATATGCACACATAAACTGTTCACAGAAGCATCTGGTAGACTACCAGCCTGAGGTAGGTGTGATGGGCACAGCACCATAATCCAGTTACCTCAGAGACTAACATAGGAGGACCAAACTTTCAAAACCTTCCTGGGCTCCAGAGAGTTCACTCCCAGCCAGCCAATGCAGTGAGACCCATGTCTCGAAATGTTAAGAAAATGTAAGAAAAAGAAAACTGGAGCTATAGTTCAGTGGCAGAGGGCTGGCCCAACATGTGTGAAACCCTAGGTTTAATACCCAGTCCCACGATCAAATCAAATCAAACCAAATCAAATGACTACCAGTCTAGATGGCCTATTGGCTGCTCACAGATCTTGCCCCCAAAGAGTTTGAAAAATCCTGACTGCTGTTAGTGAACCCCAGTGCTGCCAAGGTCATGTTAAGGAACATGATGGAGGGAGAGAAATGACCTTTGCCCTCTCTTCTCTCTCTCTCTCTCTCTCTCTCTCTGAGTGTGTGTGTGTGTGTGTGCATGCACGTGCACGTGCACATAGACACACAGACACAGAGACTCACACACAGGCACACATCTTCATTCCCCCCTCCCCCTCCCCCTCCCCTCCGCATCTCTCCTTCTCCTTGCAGTAAATTCTAAACAGATGGGCCAGTCATCTCTCCCACTTCTGAAGTTGAGAGGGAATATTAGCCATGGGGGAGCCAGAAACCACTCCCTTCCTCAGACTAGACCATCCCGGCCTCTCTGAGCCTCCTTAGCCAGGGTCTCTTGCTTTACTGGATTGATTGGATATTTAAAAAAATATATTTCCTTAGTCTTTTTGTTCTGTTGTTACTATTGACACTTGTGCTTTTCTCCTTATGAGGCCACAAACACAGTGGGGGTGGGGGTGGGGACAGGGCACACTCTCTAGGACCCTGCTAACTGAAGGGCCGGACCCAGACTGAAACCTCCTCCTGCTGGGGAAGAAAAGCGAAGCCCTGGGCATGACTGGGCATACAAATGGAGTGGTGTGGTGCCTGCCTATAGCAGCGCTCTGAGGCTGGCTACGACAGACACAGAGCTGGCAGCTCTCCGAGCCCTCAAGTGCCGCTTCTGGCTTTGTGCTTTGCAGCAAAAGCCGAGGCTCGTTATTGGAGCTATAGACAGAGGGATTTCTATGTCTCCATGTGATTTTTCCCTCTCCGTGCCAGGGCCCACAATCCCTATGCATAGGCAGGAGTGGGACAAGGCCTGTGACACCCAGGGATGTTTCTAGAAAGAGGAGAAGAGGTTCAGCCGGCCTAGGCTGCCTACGTTCCTGAGCCTTCAGCCTCATGTCCACAGTTGTGGCCACAGCTCCCAGCCCTGGGGAGGACTCGGACCTCAGCTGCGGCCTCACCTGGAACCCCTGGACCTGCTTTGGGTGTGAACACCACCTGTAACTGATTTCACAACAACTTGTTTCTTAGCAGTGGCCTCCCCCAACCGAGTTACTAGTCCCCGAAGCTATAAGCCTGCACCCCATCCTAGGACTATAGGAAGAGACGTAGGGTGGAAAACCAGGCCTTGCTTCCCAACAAATACTAATCATGAAGGCAATGAACAATGATCACCTTTGGAGGCCTCTGTCTGTGGCAAGCAAGGTTGTGGGAGCTTTGCTTGTTCCCTTGGCCGGCATTCCCATGTCGCAAGTAAAAAACCCAAGGCACAGAGCGGCTACCTGACTTGTCCAGTGTCATAGTGAGGGCAAGCACAGCTCAGGGCATAGCCCACTGCAACACCATGTCCTTCCATCTACCATGACAGCCTTGCAGCACCTTCTGTCCACTAGTCCCAATTCTCTCAGGCTGGAAACCCCATGCCAAGACAGGCTGGCCATCGGAGCTTTCTTTCCCTGTAGGTTCTTATTTTGTTGTTGTTGTTGTTTTGTGTTTTTGTTTGAGACAGGGTTTCTCTCGGTAGCCCTGGTCTGTTCTGGAACTTACTCTCTACACTCAGAAATCCACCTGCCTCTGACCCCCTCCTCCGGAGTACTGGAATTAATAATGGTCCTGGGTCAGAGCTTCATCCTCGAACCCTCACTAGCCTACAATCCACCCAGCCGTCTGAGCTGTTTGCGGGTGCTTCTGTGTCCTGCCTACTTCTGCTTCTCACTGTGTGCTGGCCCCTGGCCCTGTGGCTACCCTGTTAGTGCTTTAAAGCTGGGGACATTGTTGACTCCTGCTGGCGATGGAGCATAGTGACACAGGAGAGAACTAGAACATTTTTTTTTAACAAGTAAAATGAACTTTACTATTTTTGGCCCACTTATCCGAATTATGATTATGTGGGTATGTTACCATTGTAAAGAAGTGTGAGCACCACCTGTAACTGAATTCACAGCAAACAGCCTTAAGCCGAGGTTTGTGGCACCTGCCTGTAATCCCAATATTAGGAAGAGTAAGGTAGGAAGATGGTAGATTTGAGGCCAGCCTGGGTTAGAAAGTGAGAACACCGCCCCCCCTTTTTTTTCTGGTCCTGTATTTGGTGGTATGCAACTGACTTAAAAATACAGAAATCACCGGGCGTGGTGGCACACGCCTTTAATCCCAGCACTCGGGAGGCAGAGGCAGGCGGATTTCTGAGTTCAAGGCCAGCCTGGTTTACAGAGTGAGTTCCAGGACAGCCAAGGCTACAGAGAAACCCTGTCTCTCAAAACAAAAACAAACAAACAAACAAACAAAGAATACAGAAATCTTCAGGGAACCAGTATAGAACTTACTAATGGGACATTCCACACTCTTTGCCCCGTACTAAATAGTTAAAGAAGAGGATGCATGGATTTTTTTTTCCAGCACACTTTTTAGAACATCACATGGAACGCACTGAACTGGATGGTTTCTAGAGCAGCGTTTGCATCCCTCCAGCACAGCCTAACCACAGCTTAATTCCAATTTGTTGGAATGTCCTTTGTTGTGTTGCTATTCCTGGAACCCAAGGCCTTCAAGTTTGGTGTCAAGGGTCGGTGGCTACTGTCAGGTTCAAAGGAAACTCGGACAAATGGCTATCTGTGGTGCCTATTAGCATACCAAAGAGCATGCTCGCCTTCAGGCTTACTCTGTACCTGTGGCTCGCCTCAGCTCTTCTCACCCCACCCACTACCCTAAACTACTCTGGCTCACCGACTTCCCCTCCCCCAGCTTCTCAGTCCCTTATGACCCTGCCATTTCTGCCAGGAGCTCTTTTGTTTACTCTCTTGGCCCGCTCTGTCTTGGTCTCCTTTGCCCACTCTCTTTGTCTTTCTCTCCCTCTCCTCCACCACCTCATCTCAGGGCCTGCTCCAGTCTACTGGCCATGTTTAATCTACTACTTTCTCTCCCTGCCCCGGATTCTTCCAGATGATGCCTCTGACAGCACTCTCCCTCCTATGACAGTAAAACCTTGGCCTCAACCACACCTTGGAGCGGTCAGGTGCTCAGTTTATACAGCTTATACTGTGTTTATCAGTTTATCCGTGTTTATGCTGAACAACACGGATTCAAACAGTGTGAACCCCAAAGCATCTGCGGCTCTGCTTTCCTGTGCAAGGGCTTTGGAAAAGCTGTTCCCTTGGCAGCCAAGAGACCTGGGTCCTACTCTGGGTTCTGATGCTGTTACTAAACAGCTTCAATAGATACATTTCTGTCTTGATATTCCAGTGACATTATGCAATGAAGTGGTCAGCTTTACAACCCTGCCACCCACCCCACTCCAGTCTCTGCTCACACCCTTGACATCCAGTTATCAGAGACGTCAGAATAAGAGGTGGGACTTAAGCAGCATAGTGAGCATGGGGGATGGGGGGGACTATTTCTCCATTAAATTGTGGTCTCTGGTACCTCTCGTGGAGTGATTCCTAGTCAGATGGAACGCCCGCCTTCCTCATGAACAGTGGGTGCTGGGACTTGACCTCAGACTGTCATAAGCAGACACCAAAATCTGTGCAAAGACTCAGGTCACATATTTCACAGATGAGTTAAGTAGCAACCAGCCTGGAGGTGTACCAGGCCTATCTAGACGTGCTGCTGCTGGATTTCTGTCTTCACCCATGCATGTCCGCCTCCGTGTTCTGTAGATCCCACAACAAGGAGAGGGGTTTGGATATAGGCTTGACGTTTTAGAGGTTAGAAACACCTGGAAAAAGAGGTTTCTTGCATCTGCTTTGACAAACTACACACAGCTTTTTAAACGTGTTTAAATGTTTAATTCCTTTTTCAAATTTTTATTTATTGTGTATGTGTAAGGATGTCTGTGCACATGTGTGTGAAGGCATTTACCCATATAGAAACCAGAGGAAGTTGTTGGGGATCCTGTTCTATCACTTCCTGCCTTTTTCCCTTAAGACTGACTCTTTTACTGAACCTAGAGCTGGGCAAGCCTCCTATGTCTGTCCATCCAATAGTGCTGTGGCTACACGCATGCTGGAGACGAGCGCGGGTTCTTATGCTTTAAGGAGCAAGTTCTCTCTCTCTCTCTCTCTCTCTCTCTCTCTCTCTCTCTTAATTTATTCTTCTCTCATATATGCAGCAAGCTCTTTTACCCACTGTGACATCTCTCCTGCCTCACTCTTGGGAATTCTATACTCTACTGTGACCACTAAGTCCCTATCTCCAAGCCTAGCTCTAGTTCGGAACTCTTTTTGCATTAGGTGGTTTTTTTTTTTTTCTTTTCTGCTTTCTAAGCCAGAGATCTGAAGAGATATCATTTTAAAGTGATATGGGCTAGTTATAATTCACCTGGAGCAATGGAACCAAAGTAGAGATCTTTTCTGGTGTTTTGTTTTGTTTTGTTTTGTTTTGTTTTGTTTTGTTTCAGAGACAGATTTTCGATATTGTAGGTCAGGCCGGCTCCTCCTGGAGAAGGAGGTCAGGTCAGGCTCATGATCATCCTGCCCCTGCCTTCCAAATGTTAGGACTGTAGGATCAGGCCACCACACCCTAAGCTAGGTATATTGCTTCTAGTTCATGAGATGAAATCAAATGTCTTCAGTAATCGCAGACCACATTTATACAGGTAGGGTGGGCCAGAATATGTTTCATAGAGGTAACAACTCTATTACTGTGTATGAAGACACAGACACATGGACATTTAAGCTGGGCATATCGGTATGAACCTATAATTCTACCTTTGGGAAGGCTGAGAAGAAGGTTCATTACCAGCCAGCAAGACCCTGTCTCAAAAAAAGTAGGCCATTTTGCTTGGTTGGACATTGGCTCTGAGAATGGTTTCAAGAGTGGTCTCAGATCCCGGGTCCGTGACAGACTATGCAGAAAGTATCATGCCTGCTGGGGACTTCCACTCACACACCCTCTCTAGCTCCACAATGCTAGTGAGGAGAGCTTTGAAGACTCTAAGGGCTTGAATCCATGTAAAGCGTCATCCAGCCTACCCCACCACCCTAGGGAAAAAATGACAATATGACCACAGAAAGTGCTTGTCCTCTGGCTAGTCTCTGCCATTGACCCTTAGTGTCAATGGAGGGGCACAAAAAGGTCTACTCTGCTCCATGGGAGTCAGTCTCTCTCTCTCTCTCTCTCTCTCTCTCTCTCTCTCTCTCTCTCTCTCTCTTTATACATATACACATATATGCCTAGATGTATGTATGTGTGCTATCCTGGTGGCTATGCAGGCCAGAAGTGGGAATTAAATTCCCTGGAACTAGAGTTACAAGAAGTTGAGTCATGATGGTGTGGATACTGAGAAATGAACCCTGGTCCCCTGCAAGAGTTCCACCACTCCCAGGTCCTCAAATGAAGTCTTCAACAAAACCCATAAGAAACATATCATCTCTGTGGCATTCACGACTCAGGAGTACTGAGAAGTACGAACTATTATCATCTTTATTTTACTGATAAGGACTTGATGCCCAGAGAGGGTAAGCCATTTAAGCAAAGCCACACACTAAGTGACTGAGCTAGTTTCTGAATTCCAAGCTCCGTGACATCAAAGTTACACCCCTCCCCTGACCCAGACCCCAGGACAACTGCGAATAATAACAGGATCTGGTAGTACTGTCTAGTCCCTGATCTGTGTCCTTCTGTCTATGAACTCATGTAAGACTCACTGTAACCCTAGGAGATAGCATTATTATCTTCCTTGTATAGAAGAAAACTCACCCAAGGCTACAGAGTTGCTAAGGGGCAGAGCAGGAACATGCAGCTGGCTGTCTGCCTTGGGAACCGTTATCTATTTCCCAGGCTGTACTTTAGGCCATTTTGGGTCAAGGCCTGTTACCCCAGTGACAGCTTAAAGGAGACATATTCTCAGAGCTGACTGTCTGTTTACAGGCAGCAGGGAAGCCACCCCAAGGCCCTCACAGGCTGAATCCAGCATGTCTTCCTCCCCTAGGAGTATAGATCTACTGAGCCCATCTTTTTTTTTTTTTTTTTTTTTTTTTTTTTATAAAAGGTTTTTAAAAAAAATGCCTGGCCAAGCAGAAGCAAACTGGACCTGACAGAGGCAAGGTGGAGGAGCGCAAAGAATGACCTTCCGGTCTTCAGAAAACCTGAGTTGCTTTTGGAAACACACTTCGTGACCTTGGGCAACTCACAAAGTTCTCTCGGTGTCAGCGTCCCACGGCTAAAGGCTGTTGGGAGAAGTAAATGAAATGGCTATATAGAAAAGTGAATTATATACTCTAAAGTGCTCTTCAAGGCTCGTTTTAATTGTTCCTTGTTCTATAGGGCTAAGTTCTTCTGCCCAGGCTGGGCAGAAGCGGTGTCTAGGAAAAGGCTTTAGAAATGCTAATGCCATACTTGAGTGACAGGCTTGGACAATGGAGGAGGGCTCTGTGAATGGGGCAGCCCAGGCCTGGGAGCTGGGCTCCCCACGTGGGAGCTGAATGGGGGAGGGTGCGGGCTGGAAGGCACACCAGATCTGGCTGACTGGAAGGATTTGGAGCTGTCAGCAATGGCGAAAGGTGAGAGGGCTACCTGCTTGCCAGTGGTTGGGGTGGGGTTCCCCAGAGAGAGAGGGATGTTAGATGAAGGAGCCCTGGGCTTGGAGGCAGAGGGTACACGGACCTGGAGGTTCAAAGGAAAGCAATGGGAGAGCTATGACAGAAGCCCTGGGAACCTGGCTGACTTGGGGGTGGAAAAAGACCAGGAGTACTGAGATTAGGTAACTCTGGGCCCCAAGACTCTGCTGTGGAGGTAGGGAAGGCAAGATAGTGGCTCGGTTCTAGACACAGCTGGTTTCTAGATGCAGCCGGGTCCTGAAAGAGTGAGCTGACCTGGGAATCGGCCACCCAGGGCCAGGATGCAGTGCAGGCAGTGTGCATGTGTGCTTGTGTGTAGGAGGGGGCGAGAAAGGGGGTGGCTTCGGCTCTGCCGTCTTCCCCCCTATTCAGCCCATCTCTCTCCCCTTCCTCTTCCCTGGGCTTTCTCCCTTGCTTTCCCCTCCCCCTTCCCCATGAAGGCTGTTTCTGTTCCTCCTCAGGGCCTAGCCCCCCGAGGTGTGCAAACAGGAAGGACCTCTCCCCGGGCAGTGAGTAAGGAGGGAAAAATGAGGTGTTGAAAAGATGACAAGTCGCCCTGTCAGAGCTCACCTTGGCAGGGAGCAGGCGGCAGAGGCCTGCGGGTGGTGGGGGGAGGTCTGCCCTGGAAGACAGCCTACATGTGCCCAGAGCCAGGCGAGCGGATCGGCAACAAGCAGGCACTGTGTATGCGTTTGTTTGGTTTAGAAGAGTCCACCCCTCCTCTTCCCACCATCAAAGATCCCTTCCCTTCCTTCCCAGTGGGAAGAGTAAGGCCAAGGGGCCAGAGGCTTCGTGTGAGATGGAAGGGGAGGGGACAGATGGGAAGGGGCTGGGCAGGAGGCCCACCTCCCTCCTCTAAACCTGCTATCCCACAGCCTCCTGGCTATCCTGCAGCAAAGACTCCACAAACTCATCATGAACTGACTTCATCAAGGTCTCTCTCCACAGCCCTGCATGCTGTCCCTCCTGTGGCCTTCCCCTTCGGTAAATGACCTCATCATCTAGTCACCCAATCCAAGGCTGCCTCCCATTCCTGGTGGTTTTCTTTCCCAGTCTGGTCAGTTTGCTTTCAAACCTGTCTCATTTCTACCTTTTCATAGCCAGCGCCCTATTGTAACTTCCTCCCTCTCTCCCTCCCTCCCTCCCTTCCTTCCTCCCTCTCTCCCTCCCTCCCTCCCTTCACCTACCCACTCATTCAGCCACTGTTCATTCAACACCTGCCACATGCACCCAACCAGCTCACACTTTCACTGGAGGAGCTCGAGCATATTGGCTTCAAGCAGTGACTTGCTTTAGATGAATGTTGTTTACTGTTTGAAGGATTGCAGTGTGGACGGACAGCTTTGAACCCATGGACATCCTCTTGCCTCCTATGGCTTCTCAAATCCTGGAACCCTCGGCATGGCAAGTGTAACAGTGAGCAGCTAGCTCAGTGATTCTGCTGCCGGCCTGCCAGGACTTGGATTTCCATTCTACCCCTCTCATCTTCGGCCCTGGGGCCTTGGGCTCTTGTTATTCACTTATCTTCCTAGGCCTCAGTTTTCTCCGGTGGAGAGTGGGAACACCTGAGCTCCAAACTCAGGATTGAGTATGTTGATATGTAAAGTGAGAGGCGCCCAGTGTTCTATTAGTATTGTTATTTAAAATATGGAGTCTGTCAGGGCAGGACAATAAGCTGCCTTCTTGATGCCTGGAGACAAGCTTGCCTGGGAGACAGAGGCTTGCAGCTGGAGACTGGCTGCCACTGTTTACAATCATCTTGTCAAAAAGCTAGCCTGAGCGGTCATGATTAAAAGTGCATTGTCCCGAGGATTCATGCCTGTCTCTGTTGCTTCCTACTGGGTGACCTTAAGAAGGCGTTTCCCTTCTGACTCAGTTTCCTAAGCAAACGGTTCCCTCTTTCCCTCAGTTTCCTTAACACATTTGGGAAACCTGTTATGTTGTCAGGCATATCTGTTAAAGTACATGGGAACTGCTTCCTAAAAGCAGAGCCCTTTGTATTTAATTCGTTTCACGGGTAAGGACAGGAAGGCCCAGAGAGGTTAAGGTGTCTGTTGAAGGTCACAGAGCAAGCGAAGCAGAGCTAGCTCCCTGGGACTTCACCTCACCTCTCTTGCAGAGCCACTTTCTAGAGGAGCTGCCGGTGTGTGTGTGTGGGGGGGGGGGGATGTCAAGGTATGATATCCACGAAAGTGCTCGGCACTCGGCCAGCCCACCCAGGGAGGACCATCTCTTGGCTCTGGGCTCCAGGCACTGAGCAGGCCTTGAGGCAGTACCAGAAGACAGGCCAGATTCTCTTGGTCAGGAGCAAGCTGAAGCCTGGGCTGGTGGCCAAGGGGACTCAACCCCCCCGAGACTGCTTGAGAGCAGAGACTAAGTCACTTTAGGATTCCTCGGAGCTTCAAAAGGGAAGTACTCAATAAATACAGGAAGGAAGCAGCCTTATGTAGGGTCTCCTATGGCTGTCAGTGCTCCAGGTTCCCAAGCCCTCCTCCCAGACATCCCAGATGTCATTGTGCCTGTTTTCCTGATGAGGGAGTTGAAGCATGCACATAACTGGGAGAAAAAATAACCAAACCCAAAACAAAAACAAACAAACAAACAAACAAAATCTCCCTTCCGGGCAGAGCTGCAAGGTACTTGTGTAGTGACCACAGGCTTCACTTCAGCCACCACTTGACTAGCTCCACCTCTGCAGAAGCAGCCCTGGGTGGAGCTGAAGGGTCATCAGATTTGCATATGTGGTCAGAGCCCTTCACTGACAACTCTCCACAAAGCTGACCAAGTCCTATCCTCCACCAGCTTAAAAGCCTGGGGAGAGTTAGCGTGTCCCCTGGGGAACAGAGACCAGCAGGGGTTTCTGACTTTCTCCCCGTCCCCAGTGAGACCTCAGGCCAGCTACTTTGAGCCTGGAGGCCTTGAGCCTTTCTTCTCTCGGTGCCTGGCTGCAAGTGAGAAACTGGTGTGGCAGCCATGTCTAATCAGGCAGGGGCCCCAAGAGACAGAGGCTCCTTCATCTCAGCCTGAGGAGGGGTCAGTCTGGGGCTCTGGGAGGAGCCTGAGGAGACACAGAGCCCATGCAGCCTGGTCCAGCCCACATTCCTCAGCTGGCCTTGGTGTAGTGAGCATGCTCGATGCTCAACCGGAAGCTAAGCCCTGCACCAAGGAGCCTTAGCTGCCATCTGTGCCTGCAGACTCTGGTGAGTGAGCAGAGGGGCTCAGGCAACAGTCAATTCCACAGAGGGGGGAAATACTCTGCTTCTTCATCCTCTTCTCCCCCCATCCCCCACCTTGTCATACCGCCCACCCCCACCCCCCAGGAACATTGGACTCTTGATATTTTGCTTCAGATCAGGCTCAGCCTCCCTGGATTGGCCTTGAGGGATTATGGAGAGGTGTGCAGTCTTTCTACATAGCGGGTGCTTGTTTCTTTTCTCCTGAGACTTGGGCTTCTACAGGCCCAGAGGGAAGAACTAGGAGAAAGGCTTAAGTGCTTGCCTATGCGTTATGTCAGTGCATTCACCTTTCTCTGTAGGATCCTTGTGTCCTATTTTGTAAAGCAGCAAGCCAGGGCTGAGTAGCCCTGTGCCTTGCTTAGGACTCACAGCTGACCACCACTGAAACTCTTCCAGGCTTGGGTCAACTAGGCCATGGCACTGGAAGCAAAAGTCCTGGCAAGTCCTTCAAAGAAGCGGAGTAACCATTGGTGGCTGGCTCTGGTTCCCTAAGGAGAGTCATGCCTTGGAAGGTGAGTCAGAATTCCAACAGCTTTCCATTAACCAAAACAACAACAACAAAAAATTCACCTCTTTTCCCCATTCATGTGCAGGTTGAGGAGTATTTAGGAAATGCCCCCCCCCAAACACACAGACAATTAGAATGGCCTAATCCCACCACTAAGAATCAGCCTCAGCTAGCTCAATGGCAGGTTTCCTGGTAAACCTGCTGTGGACATTCACAAGGTCTATTTGACAGCCTGAGATCCTAGTGGCCCTGCACTAGACTAGCTCTTGCCTTCCAGATTGTACCTTGTATCTTTATGAGACTAGGTCTGCTGGGTATCATTTCCACCCAGGAGGCGGGAATATGCCAACACTTGTGATGTTCTGGGGTCTTGGCCTTGCGGCTGACCATGCTTTCTTCTTCCCCATATCTCCTGACCTTCACTCTCTATCACATTATTGGGGAATCAGCTAAGACTGTCTCTCTTCCAAGATGCAGGGGCCACAAATGCATACCCAGCCTATACTATGCCTCTGGGTCTTCGTTCATTCAGTTCTCTTTGCCTGAGCTCCATACCCTCCTGTTTCCTTCTTTTCTGTCACATATGCATATGATTAAAAGAAATCTCAGCCTGGCTCGGGGTGCACACTTTTAGTCCCAGCACTCCAGAGGCAGATGCAAAAAGGGGAAAGCTCAGTGAATTTGATGCCAGCCTGGCCTACATAGTGAGTTCCAAGCTAGGCATAGCCTACTACTGAGAGTCTGTCTCAAAACAAAACAAAACAACAACAACAACAACAAAAAAATGAAAAGCAAAGAAACAAAAAACCCAGAGCCCAAAGCAAATCCAATTGTAAAAAAAAATTCCCAGAGCACAGAGTAGGCTAGAGGTGCAGCTCAGTAGTTCAAGGTTTGCTTTCCGTGCCTTTGGCCCTCAGCACTACAGAAGAGGAGCCGCCGGCATGGCTCAGCAGGTAAAAAGGAGCCTGCCTTGAAGCGTGACAAGCAGAGAATGGTCCCTGAGTACCCATATGGTGGGAGAGAAAACAGACCATCCGACTTCCACCTATGTGCCATGTCACGTGCATGCCCACACAGATACACAGATGTACACACAGCAGTCAAAATGTCATAAACGTTGTATAAAGAAAAGAAGGAAGGGTGGGAGGGGGGAGAAAGGGGGAGAGAAAGGAGGATAGCCAAACACATGGTGAAAAGAAAGAGCCCTCGCTGCTAACCTCATTCTCTGCTTCTGGTCCTCTATCTTTCTAGTGGTAACTCTAACAGCTAGTTAAGCCCTGATATACACATATCTTTTCGTGAAATGAGATCATTTGTAGAATGGCCCGCCACCCTGACCCTGGCTTTTGTAACTTGTAGACTTCTGGAGACTGAAACAGCAGTCTGGAGGGTCTCCCTTGAACTGGATACAGTCTGTCCAGTAAAGCCTCTAATGGATGTGTTATCATTTATTTAACTAGGCCCCCAGTGATGGACATTTAAACACTTGTTCATCTTGCAACTACAAACAAGGCAACAATAAATATCCTTGTACAAACAAACTGCTCTTGCCCGTGTAGGATAAATCCCCTAATACAATTGCTGGGCTGGTGTGTGCTGATTTGAAATGTTAATACATCACATTGAAGTACCTTTCAAACAAATACAACCAAATGACAACAATGAGAGCCCTAAAAGGACCCACTCTGCTCTCCTTCTGTCCTTTCCTTACTTGGTTGGTACCTCCTCACATTTGCGATCTGGGAGCACCTCTGGGAGCACCAGCCCTTCTTCCCAGCTTTGCTCCCAGCCTTTGCCTCCATTTTTTTTCCAGGACATCACTGCCCTGTCTTGAGCCAATCTCCCACTGTAGACTACAAGTTCTTTGAGAAAAGGAGTAAGCTTCCTTCATCTCCTGCAGGCCCCAGGTGAACACACCACAGGCAGACCGAACCCCAATAACCTGTTGAACAAAACAAAACTGAGCATGCTGATGCTTTCCTGTAATCCCAGCCCTCAAGAGGCTGAGGCAGGAGGACTGCAGTGAGTTTGGGCTTAGCCTGGGCTGCAGAGTGAGAACAGGTTTCAAAGCTCTGGAGGGACACAACAGCAACCTCAAACTCGGTGTGCTGTGCTCCAGTTTGTCTGCCGAACAGGAACATCGGCCGATCGATTGAGCAGGCCTTGCTGGGGGCTTCCCTGCTCCTTGAAGATTGGCTGCCTGTGTCAGTGCCTCAGGCTCCGCTCTTCTATGAGCCGATGCTAGCTCCTTGTCCCCAGCTCTTCAGAAGAGTGCCCTTTGGTGCCCAGGTCTTGTTCCTCCCTTTTCTGTCACCACAAGCAAGGTGTCCTCTTGTTCCTTGCTCCCGAGCTGGGTTTGCCGTATGTAGCTGGCAGGTCATAGAAAGCCTGGCAACACATAGCCCCTGAGACAACCTGAAGCACCCTATCAGATGTAGCTGGAGCTAGCTCAGGCTCTCCCACAGACCTTTAGATGCTCACTGGCTCCTAGCTGCTGAGGTGAAGACATCCCTGCTGCCCCTCCCCCAGCAGTCTTCTGCTTTGACTGCAGAAAGTCATTGACTTCGGGCCAGTTGGCCTTGCCACTCTGCTGGAATTAACAGAAGGGGCCAGGAAAAATCACTGTAGAGAAGGCTTGGGGCTGCGGGGTCCAAAGAACCTCTTGTGATAGTGAAGTGTGGAAACAGGAAAAGGGAATGGGGGTGGGTGGTGGTGGGGTACACGCGGAGCTCACAATGTGCCATTCAGCAGCCACAAATGCTCTGGCATTTGCAAAGGTGGCTCAGGGGCCCCACACCCAGTTTATTCCATGCAAGGATAGTCCAAGGTTAGGGCATGTTGGGCAAGTGCTACGCTATCTGCATGTGAGGCTCAGGCTCCGAGGCCAGAGGAGGGCCTGCCGAAGCTGGCAGGAGCATGAGGCCCAGAGCATATTCTTCAGAGTCTGATTGGAAGGGGTCACATGGCTCCTACTGGGCTCTTGTTGCGTGCGTGCTCGCGAGCGCATCCGCACACCCACACCCACACCCACACCGACACACACTCTTCCCCCAACCCATACTTGCACCCCACTTACCTCGGGAGAGGATTCTAGTCACCCTTCCAGCAAATGTTGCTGAATACTTTGGTTGAGTACTACATGCCAGGGCTATCGAAAAGATTCAAACAGCTCTTAACCCCAACAACTTACACAGCCGAGTTGCTTGCTTGCTGCATGAGTTTGTGCTCCGAGTTTGATCCCCTGGGACCCATACGACATGGAAAGAATGGGTACAACACTGTCCTCTGATCTCCACGTGTTTGGCACCCTTATACCCCCAACACACATATTATACAACTAAGTTGGACCTGAACATTTTTTCCAGAGATTGGTACATGGGGTTTCCTAACGGATAAGCAGGATTGGGACAGGTATAAGGACATTTTAAGATGGTAGTCCCTAAACACACAGGTGCAGGGGTTTTGCAGAGAGGACTGAAAACTGAGCAGTGCCTTTGAAAAAGGAAAGGGGCTTTATGACTGTCCAATCTCGGTGCCAGCTGGGAGTACCACTTCTGGAATGTAGTGTGTTCTCACTCAGGACACAATGGCTTGTGCTGCAAGCTGGTGACCAAAATTTGGGGCTATTTATCCCATAGCCAGAGACCATGAAGTGTGGTTGGCAGGACTTTCAATGAACACACCAAATAACCTCTCAAAAATGACTGTTTTGCCAGGCACGGTGGTGTATAGCTGGCATCTCAGAGCTTGGGGCTGGGACAGAGGCAGGTTCATCAAAAGTTTGAGACCTAGTTGAGCTAGCGAGTTCCAGGCCAGCCAGGGTTACAAAGCGAGAACATGTCTCAAAAAAAAATTTGTTTTGCCATCTAGAGGCCCATGAGGCCTATTTTTCTAGAACTATAGCTCCGGGTGCCAATAATGAACCTACTATAATCGACAAGGAACACAGCCACACAAGTGGGCCTAGGGCGTCAAATGGTGTGCCATCTGGGGCTTTCTATTACAAATAACAGAAAGTAACTTGACATCAAAAGGTTGTATTGGAGGGTTTCTTGGAGGAGTCATCAAGGAAGGCTGGGAATCTAAAATGGAGGAACGGAAGGACAGGCAGACACAGATGCAGCCTGCCAGTCATCATCTAGGGCCGCTCCACATCACTGTGGCCCCAAGCTGTCACTACTGCTCTTGCCATTACCATCACAGCAAATGCTTCTGGACCCTGAGTCCTCCCACATCCCCCTCTAGACTTCAAGGCCTGGGGCACAGGGGTGTGACGGCTTTGGCTGGGGCCCTCCCATGTGAGGCCTAAGCCGTTCAGAGCCCCAGAGGCACAGGTCTGCACCCAGACTGCAGTACGTTTCTCCAGCCATTAGAGGCCCTCCAGGAGCACCTTTCCCTTTCATTCTGTGGAAATGGGAAGTGTGGGTCATGGAAATGCCAGGGGAATGGGAAGATGATCAGTACTCAAGGGTGCTCCAAAAATTCTTTTGTGTGCATGGCAAACCACCAGAACCCACCAGAAGAGCCCTATATTGGGCTAAGGCCCAGAAAGACCACAGAAATGCTGATGGGGAGTATAGCTGGAGTATAGCCCCACCTTGAAGTTGCAGCTACAAGGGCGGTGGCTTCTCTGTGTGCTTCTGCGTGTGAAGCAGGAGAGAATCTCTGCGTAACTCTCCAATTTTATTTCTTCTTTATGTTGGCTGCCAGCTGGGACTGACAAAAATACAAGGGTACCATAAGAAAGGGGGTGCCTTCTACCAAGTGAAAGCTCAATAGCCTCTTCCTTTACACCCCATCCCAACTCTTCATCCTTCCACAAGGGTGATCTTGTGCCATAAGCTGGATATGTTGTGGTCATTGAGTTTTTAGACTTTTTTTTTTCATTTATAGCTTATATTTAAATTTTATTAGGTTTATTACTTTGTGTAATCTGTCTGAATGTATACATGTGCACCACATGTGTGCTTGGTGCCTAAGATCATAAGAGGGCACTGGATCCTCTGAAACTGGAGTTATAGATGATTTTGAACTACCATGTAAGTAATATGAATCAAAACTGGGCCCTCAATAAGAGCAGCAAGTGCTCTTAGCCTCTGAACCATCTCACTGGCCCCCTGGTTTGGCTTTCAAAGGTTTTACATTGAGCCTCTACATACTGTTCTATGTTATGTCTTGGACATCTTTCCCTATCAGCACTTGGTAAAATTTACAACTGATGCGGCGGACCTTTAACTCCATATTACCTGACTCTCAAAATTGGATACAGTTTACTTGTTAGCTATTAGCAAACTGCTCTCTAAAGCTGCTAGTTTGCATGTATATCAGTTGCTTATGTCTTCTCATTCTTCTTCGGAGCTGAAACTAGGTTATGACCAGGAAGACAAACTCTTGCTTTCTAGAGAGCAGCACATGTTTCTCTGGTGTGTTCATTGACCCCTCACTGAATGCCAGTGAGGTTGAAGACTTAACAATGGCCAGGCTTTCTGAACGATGAGCCTGCAGTCACTCAGGACAGCAATTTGGCATGATCCACTTGAAGATGTGAAAAAGTCAAGTTGTAAAATGATAATTCCACCAACTATGTCCATTTTAGGAACAAACCCAGTCACCTGTACATGTACACACACACACACACACACACACACACAACCTTGTGTACACGTGGATTTCTGAGTTCGAGGCCAGCCTGGTCTACAAACTGAGTTCCAGGACAGCCAGGGCTACACAGAGAAACCCTGTCTCAAAAAAAACCAAAAAAAAAAAAAAAAAAAAAAAAAAAGAGTAAAAACACTGTTTTCTGGTTAGTGCGTTTCTCTGGATGAATGCAGTTACAGAGGAAGTCACCTGTGTGGGAGTTTTATGGATTTGAAGCATCTCCGAAAACTGTTATAAGTTTGCCCTGGCTGGGCATGGTGGCACACGCCTTTAATCCCAGCACTCGGGAGGCAGAGGCAGGCGGATTTCTGAGTTTGAGGCCAGCCTGATCTACAAAGTGAGTTCCAGGACAGCCAGGGCTATACAGAGAAACCCTGTCTCAAAAAAAAAAAAAAAAAAAAACAACAAAAGTTTGCCCTGTGCAGGCGAGCAGCCTACTGTCCTGCCGCACTACGCTCACACATCCTCACTTGTGCCAACGAGTTAAGATGTGTAAGCACAGTCAGACCTTTTTTATTCATGTATTTATTTATATTTGTCACCCATTCTGACAGTTTCTGTTTTCTCAGAGGTGACCTGTACTTGCTCACCCGTACACTTTGGATTCATTTTTTTAAACCATTGTTTCTCTGTTTTTTTTTTAAAATTTCCCACTCTTTGTTTCTCTCTCCTTAGACAACTGTTTCTGTACATCAAGCAGTTATATACCTTATTCCTATTAAAGATGGTTTTTTTTTGGTGTTCTGATAAGCATTTCTAGTGAAAACTAGTTTTCTACAGGTGAGAACACTGAAACAGGATACTTTTGCTGCAAACGCAAGGGATCAGTTTGGAATTACCTGGTATCACGATTTCAGACAAAAACTCGAATGATGCCGTTGGTCTGGATCAAAGCAAAAGAAGAACTTTAATAAGCTTTACACCACTGCAAATACAGGAACATTTATCCATGACATGCAACAAAAGTCATTCTGTCTTCCCAACATAGTTAACAGATAGGTAACCCTGACGGCAACAGGTAAGAGAGACATTGTCTACAGAACAAGTGGGATTTGTTTCAACTTTCAGGTTAGAAAATGTATGTTCTTACTGCAATCTCAAGTAGCATTTAGAAAGTTTCCTTTCCCCCTTTCTACCTTCTAAACGAGAGGATTTTTTTAAATGTAATTGTACACAACCATTTTCACATGGAAATAATCACAAGGAATCAACAACTTTTAGCCTAATTGACTGACTGATGTCATTGCCACTGGTAAATTTTGAACAAGGGCTCCTGTAGTATTGTGGGTTTTAGACAGGGAATGTAACCAGGCTGACTGTTACGAGCCTTGGCTTTTAGAGCGGGGGAGGGAACATGCAGCGGCACACTGGGCAGGTGCCAGACTTCTGAAGCCAGATGGACACACAGGGCTTGTGGAAATAGTGGTGGCATGGTAGCTCAGTTGCCACCTCTCCCTTCACATATTCACTGCAGCAGATAGGACAGCACATTTCCTGGCCCACTGCACCATGATCTTCGGTGACCAAGATCTCAGGAAGGGCATCAATGCTCTCCTTGCTTGCTGGTGGGTTGGCCACTTCGACATCAACGGCAAGAGACTCCAAGTGTGCCAGGGCAGTCTCCATCGCCTGGGCCAGACGCTCTTCCAGAGCCATGTAGGTGAGGAACTGAGGATCCACATAGGAGATTGCTTCGGCCACTCCCAAGCCATCTGCAAACCCATCAAACAGGCTCCAGTCCACTTCAAGGTCTTCGCTCACGCTGGAGTCATCTTCCAGGTTGTTGTTTCCATCCAGCATGAACATCCCGGGCTGTATGAGCTCATGGGTAGACTCATTATCACCCTCACTGCTGCTTTCATTCTCATTGTAGCGGAGCCAAGGGATTTCTCCTTCTTCCAGAGAGGCCTGTTCTTCCTCTTGAAGAGATGGGTCTTGTACTTCTTCAGGATAGCCACTGCCATTGCTGCCAGCACTGGCGAGGCTCCCAGCTCCGGCTTGCTGAGGTTCCTGTTCTTCCTTTCCTGGCAGAGGATCCCAGCTTTCTCCGCTGGAGGACTGGGGTTGTTCTCGGCTTCGGTACTTCCTGCGCAGGGCAGCCATCCACTCTTTGTCGCTGTCAGAATCTTCCTCGTAGTATCGGTAGTAATCATCAGTATATGCCCAGAAGTCGGGGTCTGCCATGGTTCGCCGCCGTCTTGGCACTTTGTCTGCCTTCGCTTGTTCACTCCTGGCATCCTGGTCTTCAGCATACCTTGGCTCTGAGTTGCTGGCAGCCTCATCTCGGCCTCTTCTGGCTAGGCCCTCGGCATGTTGTGCCTCCTCAGCATCAGCAGCATCCCTCCACCTGGAAGTACTGTGTGGTACATCATCATCATCATCAGTATCAAAAAACACTTTTGGTTTCATGCAGTTTGGAGTCGCCACATTCCGGACTTTGGGTCTCACCACGGGTTCCTCGGCACTCTTTGGGGTATTTTCCCCACCACCGCAAATACTCACAGGAGCCCTGCTAGGACGAGCTGGTAAATTCTGCCTCTCCCTCTCCAAGCTGTTGTTACCTTTTGCAGCTGCCCTGCCTTCAGCAGAAGAAATCTGAGAGGCTGAGGAGCCATTCTGCTTCGAGAGCTCAGCTCTGCCTCTGCCTCTGCGAGCAGAGCACCTCGCTGCAGGGGGTGATTCTACCTTGCCACGCTCCTCTTTCACATCATGGTTAACACTAGGAAAGCGGGAAGACCTTGCCCCCTTCTCGGGATCCTCCTTAAACTTGCCAGTTTTCCCTCTCACTGGCAGTCGATCAACAGGCCCAGCCCCCTCCTCCTCACTATCACGAGCCACTAAAGTGTCATTGTGTCCATAAGCCAATCCTCTTCGGCTCCCCGAGGCCCTGTACTCTCTTGGAGGATACCTGGAATAATCCTCATTCTCAACAGCCAGGCTGGCTCCTGAGCCCTCGTTGTCATCCCAGCGACGACGTGTGCTGGCAAATGGTGACTGGCTCCTCCTGCTTTGATTGGCAGTTGACCTGTGCATTGGGACTTCAGCGGTTGTCCTCCTCTGGCTGGCAATCCTTTCCTGCTGGTTCATGGAGGGCCTGAAACTGACAGAAGCATGCCTCCTTCCATAACTCCTGCCTGTACCTGACTGATACCCTCCTGCTTCTGTGGGCCGAACAGGCTTGCTAGCTCCCTGACCCATGGCTCTGACTCAGAGTTTCCAACAGAGCTGGGATGCAGGCGTAAGGGTTCTCGCTCCCAGTTCAGAACTACAGAACAAGGAGCTCTATTTTTCCTTCAGGAGGCAGGTAACAGACTGATAGGGACCCTTTCAAATTAGTTTCACTGTCTTCTAAGGCCTGAGGTAGCAGTGGACCTGGAACACATGTTTAATGTTTGCAAAATGATTACAAGACTGGGTTCACAAGAAAACCAGAGAGTGGAGAAAAAGACAGTGTAGTAGAGGGGTGGGAGTGGGGCAAGAGGTAACTGAATACTTAGAAGGTACATATGCTATGGAATTGTGGGAAGAGTAAAGCTAGCTGGGAGGTTTTTGTGTTGTGTGTGTGGGGGGTCATTTTCTGAGAATTTCATCTACTGGGGAATAATACAATTTAGGATGGAATTGAAAATATAGTTCACTGTGTATGCGTGAGTTCCAGTGTTTGTCAGGAGAGAGACAGGTGACTAGGGGGCCAGCAATCCTGCAATGCAGTGATGTCTGTAGGGGTGGGTGCATGTGGGTGTAAAAGTCACAGGAATGGGGCGGGGTGGCTTTAGAGAGGAAGGCTGTAAGAAAGGGGAGGGTCACTGCTCCCAGTAAGTGTGGCAGCTGCAACTATAGAGGAAAGCCTGCATTTATGTGCGTTAGCACGGTCCGGGAAGTGCGAGGGGATCAGTAAGGAGCCGAGGAAAGAGTCACTCCAGAAGGGAGCCAACAATGGACAGAAGCAAGCCCAGAGGATGTATATGTATGTGACGCCAGAACACAGAGGCCAGCAAGCAAAGAATGTAATATAGCAAGCAGGAAAGGGGGGGGGTTAGTGTCCCCAGAGGAGTGCCGTGTGCAACAGAGAAAGGGACATTGGAGAAGTGTGTAAGGCAGCTTCCTGTGCGTACACATACACATGGAAAGCGATGCAAAGATGAAGATGGCTTTCCATGTGTGTATGTAGCTAGCAGACACAGACAAGGGAGGCCATTTCTGAGACAGGGAAGGAGGGGGCGAAAAGGAGAAAGAGGGAAGGGGAGAGAGGGGAGAGGGGAGGGAGACTGAAGAGGGAGAGAGGGGGGACAGAGGGAGGGGATAGAGGGAGGAAGAGAGAGGGGGAGAGGGGGGGGGGGAGAGAGGGAGGAGGCTTTCAAAGGAGCGAGTCAGAGCAGGAGCATGAGGAAGATTCTAGAGGTATGCGAGTCAGAGCAGCAGGAGGGGTAGAGGTATTCGGGTCAGAGCAGAAGAGGGAAGATTCTAGAGGTAAGAGGTAGGTTGAGGGGAGAGAAGGGACTAGAAGGTGTGTGAGAGGGTGTGTGCTTGCCTGTTGGCGCATGCGCAGAAGCGGAGCTCCCTGGAACCTTGAGGATGCAGGGACAGGGACCAGACTGCAAAGGAGGTTTGTGTGTGTGTGTGTGTGTGTGTGTGTGTGTGTGTGTGTGTGTGTGTGTGTGTGTGTGTGTGTGTGTGTGTGTGCGCGCGCGCGCGCGCGCGCACGTGCGCGCGCCCGTGCAAATGCGTACGCGCACGCACGCGTGTGCGTGCAACACAGAGGAGGGGGTGCAATGTCATAATAAGAGACAGGAATACGTTATCAGCTCAAAGGGCAAACGCAAATCAATGTGGCAGGGCAAAAGAAAGAAAAGGGCATGTATAAACCCTGGTTTACCCTTAGAATATTGTTTATCTTCTAATAATTCTTTTCTTGGGCACATATTTGTACCTAAAATCTTAGCCATGTGTCATTCGACAAAACAGCAGTAAAATGGGAGGAAGAAAGGCCATAGAGTGCTCTGCAAAGAGGCCAAGAGCACTGCAAGGAGACAGGTAGGAGAGGCAGAGGGCCGCGACCACCAGTTCCCTCTCAAACAGCCATGGAGGCCATTCGGCCTGGGGCCCACGCGGCAGGGGCTGGGCAGCTCGGGATGCAGTCCCTGAGGAGGCCGCAGTCCCTGAGGAGGCCGCAGTCCCTGAGGAGGCCGCAGTCCCTGAGGAGGCCGCAGTCCCTGAGGAGGCCGCAGTCCCTGAGGAGGCCACAGGCCTCGGCGTGTGGTCAAGTCCCCTCAGCCCCACCCCGCTCCCGAGACGAACCCGCAAAGGGGTCACTGGAATTCTGCCGGTGCCCACCCAGCAGCACTCGCCCACCAGCCCGGGCTACTGCTCCAGGCCGCCTCTTACTCACCTTTCTGGCCAGTCGCGCGCTCGGAGCTGCAGAGCTGTCGGGCCTCCGGACGCCACCGCCACTGCTGCTGCTCCGGGTCTCGGCTCCTCCCCCGCTAAAGAGCACGGGGGCAGGCGGGGACTGCGGCGGCGGAAGTGGTTGTGACGTCAGCGCGCGTCCGCCCCCTTGATGTGGCGGGGGCGGCTGCTGCCCTCGTGAATTGGGGCGGGCTCAAAAGCGTCATTTCGTTCGAAACGCTGTGATTTTTCAGGGGAACAAAACAAAACAAAAAGCAGCGAGAACTGTAACCGCATTAACAAATGTTAAACATTTGCCACCTTCCCTTTCGTTTTTTTTTTTTTTAAATAAAATGAAATCCGAAGATTCTGATTAATTCTAACGTGAGAGTTAATTACCTTACTATATCACATCCTATATGTTACATGCTATGGTTTGTCTGGGGATATAAAATCTGAAGCGGATCTTCAGGGTTGCAGTAGAAACGCCACATTTTAAAAAGCCTGGTGTTTGAGGCAAACAGAAGGTGTTTACAGTGAAATCTGGTGCTGTTCCTCACAAAACCAGGCTTGTCTATGCAAGAGATGATCGTTCATTACAGGCAGCACAGGTTCACATGTTGTGAATTGCACCACATTTTAAAAATATCGTGGTGGCGCAGGCCTTTAATTCCAGCACTAGGGAGACAGAGGCAGAAGCAGAAAAACCTCTTGAATTCGAGGCTAGCCTGGTCTAAAGAGTGAGTTCCAGGACAGCCAGGGCTACACAGCAAAACCCTGTCTTGAAAAATCAATCAATCAATCAATCAATCAATCAAATCAAAAAGGTCACAGATGAGCTTTTCTTGAACCCTTTAAATTGCCCTGATACTTAGACTCAATGGAGAGTTCCTGCATTCCCAGCAGAAGCAAAGATTTGCTCAAACAGGAAATACAGAGTGTAGTAGAACAAAAATGCTCAAGGGTGACAATAAAAATAGCATGGGCAATTTTCTATTACAAGAATACTATGGAAACCTAAGGGGGAAAATATCGAACAGGGGAGAGGAAACAAGGAGAGGGTGGGCAAGAACAAAGAGTAGAGAAAAAAACCAAACAGTAGCCAATCCCCACGTGGCAGTGTGTACTATGAACTACTATCTACATAAAACCAAATTCAGCCTACATGTTGGCTCACGTCTTTGATCCCAGCTCTGCAGAGGCAGAGGCAGAGGCAGAGAGGCAGAGAGAGAGGCAGAGAGGCAAAGAGAGAGGCAGAGGCAGAGGCACAGACAGGCAGACAGGCAGGCAGGCAGACAGGCAGACAGGCAGACAGGCAGACAGGCAGATAGGCAGAAAGAGAGGCAGAGAGGCAAAGAGATAGGCAGAGAGGCAAAGAGAGAGGCAGAGGCAGAGGCAGAGGCGCAGACTTCTGTTTTGTTTTTGTTCATTTGTTTGTTTGTTTGTTTATGTATGCTTCTGTTTGTTTTTGTGACCAGCCTTGTCTACATAGAAACTTCCAGGATAGCCAGGGTTACAAAGAGGGAGACTCTGTCTCAAGAAGAAAAAAAAAAAGCACTAAATGTTTTTCCTTTGTTGGAGTGGAGGGGGTGGAGTAGGGTGTCCCCAGGGTTTGTTGTAGTTATTGTCAGACAAGCTCTCATGGAGCTCAGGCTTACCTGGAACTTTCTAGGTTGCTGGAACTTGCACATTCAAATTAGCAATACTAATCTACAAATAAATAAGTCAAAGTAAAAAGTGCTGAAGAGAACACAATAGACATTTCAGAAACCAAAAGAGGTAATGAAAGAAGAATCTGAAGTTTATGACACATGCCAGCTGCTTGGGAAGTTTGTAGACAGGCCGGAACAAAGAATATGGGATTCACTCTAAGAATAACTAAGTCGTAAAGATAGAGGGGGGCTGTCAGGCAATTACCTTTAAAGAGTTATGAGCAATCTGGCTTTGCGAGCCAATTGTCCTGGTATTTCCTCGACCCC